>CM037853.1:7859619-8297091 GCA_021234595.1 Delia radicum | reverse complement strand
AACTAGTAAATTTCTATTAAATTAAATATTAGTCTTCTTTAAATTAATTCAATTTCATCTTGAATGTGCAAATATTAAAAAGGATAACCAAAAAATTTAAATATATAGTCTTTTTTAAAGACTTGAGAAAATGTGTTCACATAATTTTTTAGTTATTAGATAAGTTGTTGTATAATATCAAACGTTTTTAAATTTTTTCTCAAGTATATTGAATTAAAATGATAAAGTTTTAATACCAATACTATTTTAGCCTCTAAAGAATTCTGTCTTGTGCAGTATTTTAAAAGCTATGAGACAAAGACCAATATAACCCTGTTTATTATTTTTAAGTTGAAAGGCCTATAAGCTCGATAAAGGATTACATAGTCATTGTCATCATATTTTTAAACTGCTTGACGTGATGAAAGTTAATTAAAAAAATAACTGCTCGCGTTCCAGCTCCTCAAAAAACTTAAACTACATTTATACTACAATCAAAAACTATTAGTTCTTTAAAACTTCTTATATTTGCTCCATATTTTGATTTGAAATCAAAAACTTAGGGTTTTTAAAAGCTGCTAGTTCTTGGTTGTGGTATAAATGTGGTATAACATTATATGTGTGTTTACATTACATAAATTTAAGATATATATGTAAAATATCAAAATCGAACTGAAAATTCATTAAGCAATTACAAAAGTTTGATATTATACAGTTCAATTTAATTTTAGGAGTTTTAAATTAATATGAGTGTGGTTAAATCGTCTTAAAAAAGAAAATGTTAGAATTGTATCTTGAAATGCATATAAATGTACAAGAAAATAAAAAATTCATTTGATAATTTAAAAAAGTTACATTTTAAAAGTTTTAATTTGTAAATTAAATGTTTTAAGATGGTGTAAATTTAGAAAATAAAAGCAACGTTCTAATTATTATTAGTGATTTTTTTTTTTCAACACTGGCATTTTTGTGAATTCGATTTTTAATGTTATGGAACGCTGTTCTTATAGCTTTGTCAAATGTCTTAGGATCCTTTTGGTTAATAGATTTCGATGTGAACGATACTTTAAATTTAAAAACACACATTAAATAGTAAGATAATCATAACAATGATTTTAAAAAATACTCACAAAAAGGACATCCATATATTTCTTAAGGATTTAAATGATTTCATTTCGTGGGTTCCATCCAAATTATTTTCATTAAAATATGTTCAGATATTATAAGATGTAAACTTTTAGAGATGCCCTTTTCCCAGTATTGTAGTAATAGTTTTAATCTGAAATTTAAATGATGTTAGCAATTTAAGTACAACTTTTGCATAATTTTTTCACCATATCATGTTTGTTTTCTTCATTAATGCTTTTTTCCCATTTCCATTTTCAATTCACTTCCGACTTTATGGGAAAAGTTGATACGAATTTTGGTGCATTCCAAAATGATGTTATTACGTGCTTTATTGCGACTGTTTGCTCAGCCAGAATATTACCCATGTTAACATTTGGTTTGTATAGAGCCTGAAAGAAAATAAATTAAAAGTTGTATACATTGTTATGTATTACATTATTTTAAAACTATGTATTATTAGATTACTCACCAATAAGAACATTTTGATTTGCTAAAATCGTCTTCTGGTTTAAAATGACTTGATCTAAGTAAACAAAATTTATTTTAAATAATTTTTTGAAACAAACAAAACAAAACATTGATTAACCCATTGTACACATCCGTTTCTTTTAAATAATTCTGTATTTTTAATTTTGTTTTTTGAGAACAATTACCAAAACAATAACTTTTTTTAAATATTAATTTTAATTGAATTTTTTGTCGTTAATACAAAAATCTTACTTCTTTAACACCTTTCACTAAATATCGACGGAACATTTCCACGGGATTAAATAATAGTGTAAAATGGGTTAATAAAATTGAATGCAACAATAATTTTACTCACCAAAAGCAATATTTAGCTTTTCCAACCCTTTGTTGTTTCTTTCAATTTTTTGTAGAACGTCAGTTAACATATCTATTGTTGTTGATGTTTTTTGTTTTTTTTCTTTAGAAGACATGTTGGCTTGATAGGTTATAATTAAAGATGGAAGTTAATTGAAGATTGTTATTTTATATTTTGTAACAATGAATTTGTGGAATCAATACAAATCCGTTTTTAAAGGAAGTTTAAATACTTTTGCAAGGATATTTTTAAATTTATATGTGTTTACTTCGAGTTCCTCATTCTCACTATAAGCTATATTCATATCTAGAGAGTTTATTGGATAGTATAAAAATTTTCTAAACCCGAAATTCTCTTGCTTCAAATTTTTTTTATCAACAATTTTTGTAATGTTTAAGAACTTTTTGTTATCCATTAAGCAAGTACTATCCGGAGTACTGGATGAAAAATAACCCTTTGATAAAAAAATTGAATTAATCTCTCCGATTTTGTATTTCGTGCCAAGAAACTTTTCTTTTTTTAGGGTAATAATAAATTCATTAGAAAACTTGTTATATATTTGCTGAGGTAGATGCTTGGGCATTTTAATTTTCTTTTTAACAGTTTGCAAAAAATCCTCAAATGGATAAGATGAGAAATTATCCAGGTTTCCAAATGCTTCCACGCAATCTCCTAAGTGGAGAAGATTGTGTACATTATACGTCACACTAGAACTTCCATATAATACTGGAAAGAACTCGACGAATAATTTTAACATCTCATTTGCATGCTCGATTTCGGTTTTGGTAGCGGATGATAGTAAAATTCTATATGAGCAATGCAGCAAAATAAAATGATCATAAATTTCTTCAGGAACATTTTCTTTTAGTACAACTATACCAGTGTATAAAATCAGTTGTCGAAACTCGGTTGCTTTCCATCTTGCTATTTCGGATAAATCACGGGGTTTCCGAGCAAATTCACGTGGAACATGGGGATGCAACAACAGAAGATTTTCTGAAATCGATGGGATTGACGATGACGGCAATGGAATAATTGTTTTTTTGTTTATGAAACTCATAAGAATTTTTTTGGTGACACCCAAATCCAACAAGTGCATTGGATCTATGGGAATTGGGACACCATTCCTATTCCAACAGTTTCTAACATCATTTCCAATGCAAATTGTTGTGGAAGATGAAGTTGTTCATAAATTCTTAAAAAAAAATCTTCGTCAGTTCTCTTGATGCCTGTAGTTATGGAAAAAGTGGTGACGTTGTCTATTCTTTTACCAACTTGTTGACATTTTGAGCATCCAACAAGGGACATGTGGCCTTTTATTCCACACACAAAGGACTTAGCAGGTGTATCGCAAATAAATGCACGAATTTTTACTTCTATTCTTTTCTCTTTTATTATTAAGCCATTATCCTTTAAATCAGATATATCATGTGCAAAATCGTGCATAAAGCTATTGATATTATACGTTTTCTTCGGCCCTATGTAGCAGCCAATCATAAATACTCCACATTTTGGAATATTTACTATACGCCCCCAAAATTGGCCATAAGCCAACAGAAGAACTTTTAAATAGGGCAAACCATCAATGCCAACATCAATTAATAGTTCTTCTAAAGCAAAACTATCTATTAAATCCGGATTTTTTCTAATTGTTGCTTTAGTCCAATGTGGGATATACGTTCCCGGGGATACTGTACGTTCCGTACATTTTTGAGATCTGCCTAAGAGGCCCCGAACTGAGAGAGGTACATCAAGGTTTTCGATTTCAATATGTGAAATAAACTAGTGGCACACTTAACAGTAGGGTTATGTTCAAGGTACCAAATTTTCAGTTTTTCGGATAAAGTTGAACTTGCATTTTGTAAGTAGGAAACTCTTAAAATTGCTTCCTCTTCATTGGATGGGGCACAGGCTAACTGAGTTGGCGAACAAGTTGCTTCCGGCAATTGGAAATGGGATAGTTTGGGGAAGATGACAAAATGTTCGGTGCTTGCATTAAAGTACTAAACTTCTCCTTTTGTGCTTTTAAATTTCTATTATATTGGTCTTTTTCCAATCATTTTTAATATATTTACTTACAGTTCTTTTTTTATTCACTGAATAACTTTTTCTTAAATAAATATTTTAGTTTTGAGCGTTAAGCGTCTATTTTTTATTTTTCACAATTTTTAGCGTCTAGCGTCTATTTTTTTTCTAAATTTTTTCACAAGAAAGTGATGCCAACAGAACTTGAAGAATAAAAACAATGTATTAAAGACGGCAAGTAATTACGAGCATTTCCACTAATAAGTTTTATTTGCATATATTATACGAAAACTAGTAACATTTTACCAAGTTTTTACTTGTTTTTAGTTAATTTTTTAATAATTTATGAGAAAAACTTTATTTGCTGAAATGCTTATAATTATTTGGTAAAGATTTTTTGTGTGTATGATTCTTCGCATAAATTTTTCAAAATCAAAATTTAAAATTTTTACACTAGAATTTTTGGGCGTATATAGTTTTCCCATTGCTAAGTAATAGTAGGATATTAACAAAAAAAGTTTTCTTTACTTTATATGCTACCAATAACTTGGCAAATATATGTTAATGTGCACAAATAAACGAAAGTAGAAAAAGTGTGCAATAATATTGCTAGTGTATGGGTGGTTACTTTACAGAAAATAGCCAATTTATATTTATAAAACAGTTTCGTCTGCTTAAAACTGACATTTTTTACACGTATTTTTCACACGCTTTTTTATTTTAAAGTACGTTGTCATCACTCACTAAAATCAGCTGTTTTGTATTTATACGTTCTGTGTTATTAAAACAAAACAAATTTGAAATAAATCGACTTAAAAAAATTCACAAATAATTTGAAAAGGTTTACAATCTATAAAAATATGTTGTGTTAATATAAATCGGGGATGAATGTTTATCTTTTGCGGAATATGTTGTTGTTTAAAATGCTGCCAGAAGTATTACAGTAGTAAAGTACAATTTTATTCGCATTTACTTTGAATCTTTATTGTTTCTTTATTTTCAGGTTGGGTGCAGGAGTATCCCAACAAATCATGGAAACAATGCAAGATTGCAACGATGTTCGGAGTGTTAATAAAGACTACATTGCTGATTATTGTGGCCCAACTAAGGACCAACATTTTTATTGGATTAACTATAATTTTAACAGTTTTAGAGTAAAGGGTACTTAAAATTGGCCATAAAAGCTTGCAGTTTTAACGCTTCCCGGGTAAACATATTAAATCTATTCGTTGTCGGTCAGTTGTTGGAGACGTCAGTGCATGTTTTTGCAAAGTGTCGAGCTTTAAGTGTACTGACATGGTGTTGAAATTATAGCACAAATTCTTGGCAGTAGTTGGTTCCCAACTTTGGGTATCGAAATATCTGATAATCCCAAGGTGTTTAAATTACTCATGTCTATGATTAGCAAAGAAGCGACTTTCACGTACAAATTAAAGCAAAATACTCATAATTAGAAGCAAAAATACTCACATCAGCACATAAAATATGCTGTGGTATGCTAATACTTTTCTGCTTAGGGTCATTTTGACACCAATACCATTATGTCCCGATTACTGAATGTCCACATTTAACAAACAGTTAAATTGAAAATTTATATGGGAAACAACAACAAATGTGTCAGTTAAAGTTAAAGTTCCAGTTAGAGGATAACGGGGCATTCAGTAATTGGGCCTTAAGGAATAATTTAGTCATTTGACACCAAGATCATCTGAGAGTTAATTTAGCTCGGAACCTTTTTTTAACGAAAATAAAAATATATATTTTACTTTACATACCTCTATAGACCATTCTTTTAACTAAAAAATATTCAGAACTAAATTAAACCTTAAATGCTCTTAGTGTCAAAATGGCTCTAATAAGAGCTCTTATAAGAACTATAGTTAAAAATATCAGCATAACACAGTATATTTTTTTAAGAATTTTCAACTAAGGGCTTGGTGTCAAAAGCCCATTTTAAGGTTAAATTTAGTCAAGAATATTATTTTCGAAAATACCAATTGTAATTTTAAAATTGAATTTGATTTTCAGAAAATACCAAATGTAATTCAGAAACCAAAATTGTAATTTCAAAATTGCATTTGTAATTAAAAAAATACCACATGTTATTTAGAAAATAGTATGTGTTATTCAAAAAATCACATTTGTTTTTCATGAAAAAGTATTTGATTTTCAGAAAATATCAAAACTGATTTAGAAACACCAAATAATATTCAAAAAATAACCAATGTAATTCAAAAAATACTAGACGTTATTAATAAAATCACCAATGTACTCGTGGATATTTAAAAAAAGTTTTTTTTTTCATTCTCTCAAATGTATTTAACAATTCCACGAAGTTCATATAACAATTTGTTTTTGAGTTTTTTAAGGAAAATATTTTTAAATTTGAAATTGGAGATTTGATAAATACTCCAAAAGAATTGTCCTTTTTAAAATAAGGACAGGTTAAAGACATCATAAAAAAACATATTTACTATGTCAAAATTTATGAGACTATTAATTAAAAAAAATGATCATGCAGAAATGAATTTCAAAAACTGATGTATGCTCGAATTTCGTGGTCTAGTGGTATTTGCACATTAGTGACCTGGGGCATTTTTTATTATTAGGCTATTTCTAAACCGATTTTGGATTTTTATATCTTTTTGGAAACATACATTTATCTTTATATCGATTAACTGATCATATATAGAAAAAACTATTACGACATTAATCAAATTTACAAAAACTAAAAGTAATTTTTTCCTCATACAAACACAATTTTAATTTTCATTAAATTTTTGGGTCCATTAATTATTAACACATTAGCTTCAACATTTTCACATGTTTTTTTAAATAAAAAATAAACTTTTTCAGTCCACAGCTCATTGATATTACCATTTTGAAAAATTTTCTAACGAATTGCGGCCAGGCTAGTATTCATTTTCCTGTTTATTTGCATAGTAATTCAGTTTACTAAACTGTATTTATATTTTAACAAATTATTCATACCGTCATTATCTTAAAATAAACATAAATTAATAAAAAAATGCATTAATAAAAAAACTTACTTAAACTATTAGAAATGACTCATTATTATTTATACCAAAATAATAGATAGGGTAAGCCATTGCAGGTAATCCATTATTATTTAATTGCAAATAATGCATTACGTAACACATTATTGGTAACCCATTATTTTTCATAAGAAAGTAATGCAGAAGGTAATAGGTACCTATTACAAAGTAAGGCATAAATAATAGGTAGTCATTACCATGTTTTGCTGGGCATGTGTGCTCATGAATGGATCCATACATGTCGATTATTAACAATGTTGTGAATTTTTTTAAAACAATCACAATTTTTTTTTTTAAATCAGTTCGCTGATTTTTAGCAATATGTTTTTTTTTGCAAACACCCTCCTGACTAAAATTTTGGTGAAACAAAAACATTTTCTTTTTGTCAGTAAAGTGAATTTTTTTTGGGTTTAGCTGTATAAAAGAAAAAATAGTAGAACCCAAAGAAATAAATGTCGTGTTATAAATCTGTTAGATTATTTTGTTCAAATCTCGAAAACCTCAAACCAGCTACGAAAATTAAAAAGATTTTAAAATAAAAATGTTAAATTTTCGCAGTGTAATCTTCAACAAAAATCATTGCATCGATTAGAAACAAGCAAAATTAAAATTTTAAAGAAAGTTAAGAGCAGTCATATTAATTTAAGTTTAAAATCAAAGCATTCATTGGACATATAGAGCAGTGGTCTTCATCCATATCACCCAGGGGACGAAGTTTTTCGGGTATTTATTTATTCTCTTCGTGAATATTATAACCAGGGTTGCTCAAAGTAAAAAAACTCCTACAAGACAGCTTCTTGAAATGTACCAAAACTACCTGTATCGCTAATCTTTATTACAATATCTTTAAATTTTAATATCGTACTGTATTTACCAATATTGCTTTTATAACTCTCAGAAAGCTTTTTTTGTTTTATTTTCCTATCAAAAACTTAACTAATTGTAATAAATTAACAACGCTACAATATCTTTCATAAAAAAAATACGTACTCTTTGTTTGCATCGTACTGAACGGCAACCATAATTACAACTATAAATATGTGTGTGAGATAATTGTTTCATTCAGTAGATAGTTAGCTTTCAACAGAGTAGGAGTATAGCGGATCTTTTTATGTTTTAACGTTTTTAACGAAAGCTACATTTTTGTTTGATACACTGAGAAGTTTTGATAACAAGCTACATAAATTTATGCATGTTTGTTTATATTTCGTATAAATATATATTTTTTACAGCATTTGAAATTAAATATTTAATGAATATGTGGGATGTTGAGTGGAAAAACTTTTTTTTATTTATTTATTATTTATTTTATCAGAAAAATTTGCACTGAAATCGTATGGTTTTTACAGCAATCAAACCAGCATTCCACAATAATATCTGTATTATTAGTTTTAAAATTAAACAAATAGATAAAAAAAAGAAAAAACGTTTAAAACGTTTTATTGTTCAAAAAACATATTTTTCAAATATTTTTTTTTATTTTAATATTTATACACTAAGACATTTTTCGATTTTCAACTTGAGGGATATTTTTAATTTAAAGTATATTTGAATTTTTTTCGTTTCTATTGATTTATAGAAACATTTTAAACTTTATTGATATTTATTTTTGATAAAACAAAAAATAAAACGTTTTCCGGCTGATATGGATGAAGACCACTGATGTACATTATTGTTATTATCAATACAATATTGTTTTTTATCAGTACAATATTGTCCCTGTAATTTTTTCGCAACAAAAAAAGTCATAACCCTAATGAACATACCTATTTTTAAAATTTATATTTTTTTAACGCAATATATTCAATAATTTCATAATTGTTATAACAATGAAAACAAATCTTGTAAGAAACCACAAAAAGAAAAACTCATCACTTCTTTCAGTGTAATACTCTCATTTTATGTGTGTTTCTCTTTGTGAAGACCACTGATATAGAGCAATCAATCAGCTAGCATTGAATAAGCTTATTATGAAATTTTAAAAGAGAAATTTACATACTGATGAAAACAGATTTCCGCTAACTTTATAGAGTATCGACTTAAACTAAATAACTAAAGGGCATTCTGAACTGTATATATAAATCCACAAATATTAAGGAATTAATAAAACAAATCTGACCCTGCCCACAGACAAATAAAGTTCCAACCGAATTGCAAAGTGTATATTAATATAAACAACTTATAAATTTAGTTAGTACAACGATATTTACATTAGATTTCTTAATTTGATAGGTGTTGCAACGAAAATTCAATTGAATTAGCCGAACTTCGTTATGCAAACTAATGTTAAGTTGGGCCAACCGTCTGAAACTCGTAATAACCGAATTTGAGTCGTAGTAATCGGATTTTTGTTGACAAATAACTAAATTTTTCTCTGTGTGTGACAATGAAATTGTAGCAATGGTGAATGTGCAAAGTCGCTTTATATGTCACCCGCGCAGAACAGACAATAATTCGAACTGAGAATTCTGACAACACATATTTGTTTCTAAATAAGCAACACTTTATAATGGTATTATTGTTGCTCGATTTGGCCTTGATTCGTAATTGCAACAAAAAAAATGTACAAAAGTTTTTGAAATATACTATAAAATAGGTTCATTTAGAGTTACAAACCTAATACCTCCCAGAAGTACAACGAAAAAAAAGCGTTTATTTAAAATAAATTTAATTCGTTAAAAAGTATTAAAAACAACGAAATATGGCGGTAGAAATATAAGTTTTTCAGATTTAAAATGAAAAAAAAAAAACGTTAAAAATACGAATTCTTACGAATCTTGTTTGTTGCTTTTCATTTCATAAAACTATGATTAATACAAAATGTAAACATTTTTTCGTAAGCATTCTTTATGTTTCGTGGATGTGCCCTTATCCAGGCATGGTTTCAAGGGAGGGTGGGGGGAGGAAATGGGAAATCTCCCCCCCCCCCCCCGCAACAATGATATTTTTTAATAAAAAAATGTAAAAAATGTTAAAAATTAATTCAAATTCAAAATGATTAATCTGATAGAAGCTGATTCCGTTGTCCAATATCGATGAAACCTTACACATTCAATATTTAAGGCTATATAAGGTATAATTTTGTTTTAATTTTCCGTACTTGGGACTTATAAATTAAACACTGATATAAAATAATTTCGCCATGTTTTTTGAATAGAAAATTTTTTGTATGACCTTTCATATAAAACTCTTCAGTTTTACTTGAAAATATTTGATATTTTAAGCCAGAGTGTTTCATAAAACTGTAAAAAGCGTATTTTAGTGGCTTTGTCACTGAATCATACCTGTGGCCCAGGTGTACGATCGAGAACACCTGTCAACAAGAAAATTTTCCGATTTTTCACTTCCGCAATTTTTCAGAAACCTTTTCGTGCAGTTTTTCAACTATGTTCATTTGCAGAATTTTGAACCGATAATTAGCCCCCTGAAAGGTTATGAAATTTAATCCCAACATTTTCCTAAAGTAGATTTATCCTTTCTCTACCTGTCTGTGAAACCAATTGTATACACCTCCTGTTTCTAACTATGGTTTTTTTTTAATTGGATCAAGAAAATCCAAATTTCATTAGTTTCTATACGTAAGATTAACCGCTTAAAAATACTTGTCCACTACTTTTTTTTTCATTTTTCCAAATTTCATTAAGATTGGAGAGAATCCATGGGGAGACGCCCCTTGTAAGTAGAAGTTGTAAAAATTAAAACTTGAAAATTAGAAAAATATTGAAAAAGGTATACAGACAGATTTATTTTTGAGAGCATGTTGGAAATAATATGATTTAGTTCGGTATTTATTATCCGATTTTGATAAAAATTTGACCAGTACAAAATTATTTATAAGTTAGAAAAGTTTCAAAGATATCAATGGCGTTTTTTAGAAATGGAAGCATACAATTTAAATGTATCAGTATTAATAGATTTTATTAGTCATTTATGTAATTTTAAAAACAAGTTGAATGCAATGTAATACGTGTTACTCATAACTCCTTTTTTAACAATTTGACGACCACAGTCAAGTATAGAGCTCAGAAGTTTTTATAATATATTTTTAAAGTTGTTTTTATTTTGGATATATACCCTTTTTGATGTTCCGACTTTAACTCCAAACATCACTTACAATAACGGAATTTTTAAAAATTCCAAAATTAAAAATACATCCTTAGAATGTTATCTTCGAACTTTGTCAACAAAATTTTTGTTTTACTATTGCATTTTCACAATTGTGCGTAAAACTAAAAAGTTTTTTTGCAAATAATTACAAAAAAAAAATATTGAAAAAAAAATGGAAATACTACCGGAAATTGAACTTTTAAAGTTATTTTTTTTTTTGGATAAAAACGTAGAAAACTAGCAAGATTTTTATCCAAGTATGTGCAAATGTACTACTTCTATTGTAAAGGGTCCGCCATCTAACGTTTTTTTTCAACTAGTGCTTATTTCGTGAATGATAACACTTAGCTCATGTCTGAGTTGACAGATAATTAGTTTTATCCTTCCGCTGAACGAATATGGTTGTGTATACGCTTGAACAACGCTGGGAAATATTGCGACATTACTTTGAAAATCATGGTAATGTTGCAGAATGTGTGCGACAATTGCAAACGGATTTGCGTCGTTCTCAACAATTGAACATTTCGGAGACATCATTGAGACGAATTTTGCATAAAGACCTTGGTATGACGCCATACAAAGTCCAATTGGTTCAGGAGTTGAAGCCAACTGACCATCCAATGCGTTTTCGCTTCGCTAAGTGGGCCTGCGATCGACTTACAGAAGATGCCGATTTTGCCAAAAAAATCATCTTTTCAGATAAACCGATCGTGTAGGCTACTGCATGGCCAGCCGAGGCAGCCATTTGAATGAAATTATTTTCCATTATTAACCGGAAGGATTGTACTTTCAAATAAAAAAAGAAATTTGAGAAAATATTCAATAGTTTTTTTTATAGCATTTTCAAAAAAAAAAAAGTTATTTGGCGGACCCTTTATGATGTAAAAAAAAAGCGATTCCCAAAATATTGTCTGTATACCCTGATTTATTTAATATTTTTAATCATTTCAAATATCAATATTATTTTAAAAAACATTGTGAAATTTTTAAAATAAGTTTTAAACATTGGTTTTTCAGAACTCTTTGCGGACACCCTGGAATAATCATATTAGCCCTGGGGGTCCGCGGACCCCCATTTAGTGGTACTAAGAGTCTGAACAAAAACTAATTTGTACTAAATATTTGACATTTAGCATAAGCATAAAAAAACTACACCTTTTTTCAAAAAGTAAAACAAATACAAGATGAAACACTTGATGGTATGAAAAAATAAACAGCAAAGAAACTTAAAATTAAAGCTACCAACACAAAAAACAATTTTGAATATAATGAGTAAACTTGAAAACGGTCACTAGGTCAGTAACATTTACATGACCAAACTCAACGAAATATACAAAATCATAAATATTAAATAGGAAAAAATGGAGAATAATAATATAAATGAGCACGAGAGAAAATGAGTAAAGTTTATTTTTTAGAACAGTTTAATGTTAAAGGAGATGCAAATTGAGTTGATTAACTCTCTCGTTTTTTGTACAAGCAGCATTCGTGTTGTAAAGTGTCAAATTTTTGTCATACTCTTTACGTTTATAAATAAAAAAATGAGTACAGATTTTATTTTAGAACCACTGTTGCCAACTATTTTCGAAAAAAAATAGCTAAATCAGGCTAAAAAATCGCTAGAAAATCGCTAAATACATAAAAAATTCTAAAATTTAGCGATTAATCGCTAAATTTTTTTTTATTTTAAGTTTGTTGATTATTTTGAAAAAATAGCTAAATTTTTCGAAATTTTCAACTTTTGCTTAAAAGTTTAGCGATAAATCGCTAAATTTAATAAAAATATTAACAAAACAGTAAACGTTAAGATTTATATATTTTATGGCATTTTATGATATCAAAACAAAAGGAAGCAATTTATTTATCATGTCGTTAATAACAAAAAAATTGTAATTAATTAAAGCGTATAATAAATAGATATGAATAATAAATTTTATTAAAAAGGATAATCTGTTTAACTAAAGACTTGGAGCCAATCATCTTCATTAGGACTTTCATAGGTAGAATTGGTACCTATTTTTCTTAATGTAGATTGCGATACTTCGTAATTGCAGCAACATTTGTTATTTAATTTTAAGCCATATCTATACAAAAAATATATTTTTGAAAATTATAATTGCTAATTCGGTAAGTACTTACCTTACGTGTAGAACTGCGTTCACTGAATGGGTCATTAATCTATTTCTTAATTTTGTTTTGACTATATTTAGTTGACTGAAAACCCGCTCAACGTCAGCGTTAGACCATGGAAGTGATAATACTTCAATAGCAAATTTGGCTAGTTCTTTAAATGGATTATTTCCAGCAGAATCTTTAAAAAGAAAAACTTCAGACCAAAACAAACAAGTTGAAGTGCTTTCAGCCCATTTCACATAACTAATGTTGTAGTACTGGCTAGTTATGGCATCAATTAAGTCCGGATTAGTATTAAATACTTCTAAAAGAGGATGTAGATTGTCCTTATTTGCTTTCAATACATTTCCAACAGAAAGTAAATTTACTAACTTCAAAATTTTATAATTTTCAGGCAATCTGCAATAATTTGACTTGTTCAGTAGTTTGCATAGGAAAAATATTAACTCATACCTTTTTTTTAGTTCCATCATTAAGTTAACTGCAAAATTAATGCACGAATTTCGTATATTTGCTTCCTGATCCCCATCTAAAATCCCTTGACCCTTTAAGCCTTTAACATTGGTTTCAAATGTATAACCTAAATAACAATTGTAGCACAGATGTTGTTGAAAATCAGAAGTTATTACGTCAACTTCTACGGTTGGGTTTATAACAAATTGTTTTAAAAAATTTATTGCCAATTCCATGTCATTTAGAAGTTTTGTTGGGTCACATTGCTGGCTTTGAAAGCTTTTGTTTAAAGTTTGGATTCGTGTCAATATTGGTCGAAGAAATAGCAAATAACACAAGTTATGATCATTGTATAAATCATAGAGATTTTGCGCCATGAAACATTTTTCGTAGTTCTTTGCGATACCAAAATGAGTTTGAAGTTCTGCCCACTGGTCTACAATTCTTGATATTGAAACTTCAATTGATAACCAACGTGTATCGCAAATATTTGTAATTTTTAAAGGATCCTACAATTCCAGAAGAAAATATAGTTCATTTAAGAAAAAATGATAACTAGCCTAAATACCTCTCCATCATTTATAGCCTCAAATATGTGCTTGTAGCTTTGCTGTCTTATGTAGCTTCTGGAAAACCAGTTGTAGGTCTCATTTACTAGATACTCCAGAGAATTTGGCATACACAGTTTCCATGAATGCGTTACCGCTAGCTGCACAGAGTGGCAAACACATCTTATAAGGATAAGATTAGGAACTTGTTTTTTCAATTCTACGTAAACGCTTTTTTTGTTACCAACCATAACATTGGCATTGTCAGTACCAATACCAAGTAGATTTTGCAAATTCAAATTAAATTTTTGCAGCACTTGTAGTATGACATGGGTAATACCTTCAGCAGTTGCATCGGCCACTTCTGCCAGGCTTAAAAATGTTGATACAACTTTTTGTTTTTCAATACTAAAATAAATTATTACAACTCCTAAAAACAGGAAAGATAAAACATCATTTGTAAAACATGATATGACTAAAAATAATTACCTAACAACTTGATGGCACCAACATCTGTTGATTCGTCCACTAATATACTGTATTTCGAATCTGCAATATCACTTCTAAGTTCCGTAATGAAATGGGGTGCCAAAACATTTTTAATAACACTAGTACATTTGGTTCTATGAATACGAATTTTTTTCGCATCATTAAAATGGTTTTTACACAAATCATTGAGGTGATCAATCGAATTGTTTGAAATATGTTGGCATATAAACAACGCTAAAGCGGCTTCTTGCTTTTTAGCTATGTCAAAATTTTCATTTGGAACAAAATCCAACTTCTTCCAGCAAGATCGTCTAAGAGAAACGGAAGTTTTATGCTTTTTGGTTTCTGCGTGATTTAATAGATCATACAGTTTTCCTGACAGGGAGCATTTGCAATATTTACAAAACCCTTTTGTTGCATCTTTTTCATCTTGTGCCACCCATGGCTTCAATTGTTCATGACTTAGCCATTCAGCTCGAAATTTTTGATAATATTTTGGCCCCATCACTACCCTAAAAAGATTGCACATTATAATAAAACAATAATCTCTTTATTTGTAAATATCTTACCAATATGATGAATTTTATAGAAAAATATTAAAGCTTACTTTAAATTTTTTTTTATTTCTGCTTAAGGAAAAAATGCACTGTTTTTTTAGTTTACTTTTTTAATAAGAAACCGTTATTCGAGTCTCTTTTATCTACTTTTAGAGCAAATGAGAAAATCTACCAATTTTAGCAACTGTTGAACAAAGTTGTCAAAGAATTAAATGTATAAAAAACGCAAAAAAAAGTTGTGATTGCCTTGCAATAAAATCGCTAGATTTCCCGCTAATAGCTAAATCGTATTTTATCCCGCTATATGAGATTTAAAATCGCTAGATTTGACGAGAAAATAGCTAAATTGGCAACAGTGTTTAGAACAGTTTAATGACAATAGAGATACAAATTGAGTTGGTATACTCTCTTTGTTTTTTTGTTGGTACTAACAGCATCCTAGTTGTAAAGTACTAATTTATTGTCATATTCATTACATTTGTGAAGAGATATGTGAAGATATGCTCTCTCTAGTCTTTTTTAGTACAAGCAGCATTCTTGTTGTATTAAATAATTGTCATACTCAATTTATAGAGAGAAAGAGAACTCTTACAAGATGATTTTTATTTTTTGTACGCAAAAAGGACAATAATCTTTTAAAGTTGCTCCGTTCAGCATTGTAATTGTAAATATAACAATAAAGCTTAGCAGAGTTATAAATACGAACTTTTATTACTTTGGCCTCAGCTGGAGAATATTTTTTACTAAACATGCTGATGCTGCTGCTGGTGTGGTGTGTCAAATACAGCAGCAAGAGTCGGTATTATGTAGTACTATAACCAAAAAGGACATTCGTGATTGTTTGTTAGTATATTTCGGCTTTTACGACAATCTCAAGTAAGATGTGTGATGCTGTTGTATGCCACTGATGCTTGTTTTTAGTAAAAAAAAAATCATGTTTTGGGGTTTAAACAACGTTATAATTCTAAAATACTTTTAGTACTTATTAGAACGTGTAATGTAACGGTCGGTTATTCACAAAAAAACGGGTAAATGCTGTTTTTGATTTAATCAAAATTTGTCTCTAGAGTGTAAAAGTGTGTGTGTGTGTGGGTTTCTTTTTGTTTGCAACATCACATTGTATCATCTGTGGCTAAATGTAATACATATAAAGAGTACAACACTGTGATTTGCTATTCTTGTAATAATTATGATAAAGATTTATGAAATGATTTTGAAAATTTAAAGCAATTAAAAGCAGTGATAAAATTTAAAGAAGAATTTATTAGATTGAAAAGAAAATAATACATATGAATACATGTGAATACATATATAATTAAACAAAAAAGTATGTGTGTAATACTATACTAAAATACACATAAATAATAAAAAAAAAAAAAAATTACTCTTAAAGAGAATGTTGATATAAAGTTTATACAAAAACTACTACTAAAGATAATATTTATATAAAATCTCAATTAAAAATAATAGAGCTGTAATTATAAAGAAATAATGTTTAAAAAAAAAAAATTCAACTATAACATCCAGGATATCTTGTTTGCATTACATTTAAAATTTACAACGCAATTACATTTAAAAGATATAATCTACATGAACATTTTCCACATAGCAATTAGATACATTTTTTTGTATTACTCATTTCATCCGTAAAATAACATCATTCTATTCAAATTTTTTATCCTATTTGTAGGATATTTTCTATTTAATGGTATTCAACATAAAAATGTGCGACAAAAGATTTTTTTTTTTTTCTAGAATTTTTTTTTTTCCCATGAAAAGTAATACAAAATAATATACAATGAAAAGAAACATGATAAATTTTTTCTACAAAAAATCTACTGTATTTTGTGTTTTTATTTTTAACAAGCATATTTATAAGAAAGTACAAAGTTGTTAGCTACTTTCCATGATGACATTTGAAATGGAGGTGCTAAATTCTAGATAATATCTTTATATTTTTTATTAGAAAATTTTTTAAAAGAAAGTGATATAAAAAAGGAAACAGAATATAAAAATTATCGTAAAAAACGGAATATTACGTTCTTGCCGAATCTTTTAATATATTTTATTTAGTACACATATAAAAATAAACCAGTACAATTAGCAGAAAAAACACTTAAAATTAGTTTAAAATGACGCTACAAAAAAACTGCTATAATTAACAGATATTTTTTTTTTAAATAAAAATGAAAATTATTCAAGTTCGAGGCTATACTCTATATGTCTTTATAAGGATATTGTCCTAACAAATAATCTATAGTTTTTTTGTTTTCAAATTTGTTATTTGACCCTTTCAGGAATGTGTTGATAGATCTATTTCGGCAATTTTCTAGGTTCCCATTATCAGAACACGTTTTGAAAGCGGTAACAATCCCATGCAAAACATCAAACATTCATATAAACTAGTTTACTCACTACATGAGAACTAATTAATATATGAGCTTGAAGTTAAAGATTATCACCATTGATCAAAAAATAAATTGAAAACTTGTTTTTTTTGCTAAATGCGAGTATTAACTCCCCTATTTATAAAAAATCTTAATTAAGATTTCAAATACATTTTAGTTAAAACATATTTTAAGCCATAAAACTGTAAACGAATATTAGCTTAAAATGTGTATTTTAAACCTTATGTCAAATTTAATATTCGTTTATGAATACAGCTTTAAGGTTTAAATTTGTATTTAACTAAAGTGTATTTGAAATGTTGTTTAATATTTTAATAAATACGAGTGATAAATAGATAAGAACATCAGAAGAAATACAGTAAAATTTTCAAAATTTTACTTATATTTGAATAGAATTTTAGTTAATTGAAACACTATTTTAGTTAATTGCTGCTTAAATCAGTAAAAATTTTTACTGAATATTTTTAGATAAAACAAAGCAATTTAAAAGTTGTGTTTCTTCGAAACTAAAATTGTAATGTCTAAAAACCAAAATTGTATTGTCTACAAAATGTTTGCTATATTTGTAGTTGAATAATTGAACTTAGTTGAGTGATAATACTTAACAGTATATTCTGCTGAAAGCAAATGAAATTTTAGAGAAAAATTTATGGCAGCTGATTTAGGAAGGAACAATTTTTTTATACCAAAAAATCCTTTAAAATTAAAATTTTTTTGTGATACTAATATTCAGCAGTTTTTTTCTTGTAGAGTTTCGCAGATTTATTTCTTACTTTGAATTTACTAAAATTAAACATAAATATAACTAAATTTTTGTAGATGTTATTTTTGTTATTCTTATCATGTCGGCAAATTTATTTTTTTTACAGAACCTGCTTTTGAAAAACATATTTTTTAATTGACTTAAGTTTGACTGAATCTATTTCTCATATGGAATTTTTGAAATACGGTGGTTCCATTATTTATATCATTCACCCCAATTTGCCGAATATTTTGCTTAATTTTTCGAAATTTAACCGATTAATAATGAAATTTTAAGAATAGAAATCTACACTTAACTGTCTTTCATTCGAGTAAAATCTTGTTGGTGATTGTTTCAGGATATTTCACCGGCAAGGCAGGAAAGTGGAAAATTTTGATTGTTTCATGTATGCCAAAAAGAATTCTAAACCTTTCACTGTACTCATTTAAAAAACAAAAATTGCAAATCCATTAAAAATATCCTAAAATATATAGAAAATAAGAAAAAAATAATGGAGTATGCAAAAACTGCTATATTTCAGAAACTGCACTCATAGAAATAAACCTGTAAAAATAGCACAAAGAACTACTAAAAATTAGTTAAAAATGACCTTGCGAAAAAAAAACTGCTAAATTCAACCCGGTTAAAAATTAACATATATATATAATTATTTTTGAACATGTATGAACTTATTCATGCTCACATATGAACTGATTCGATGTCATACATGTCCATATACCACCATTTAAGATTCATATATGTTCATAAGAGTTCATATGTGAGCGTATATATAAATATTACATTGATTTTCGTTAATGTACACATACGACCTTGTATGGAAATGTATATACATGTATGATTATATATGTAAATAGTACCTCAATTTTCGTTAATGATCATATATGAACATTTATCATTCCTCATATGTACATGTATGAATGGTTTATGAACTCATATGAATCATATCTGGATGCATGCGGACATGTAAAGGGTCCGCCAAATAACTTTTTTTTTTGAAAATGCTATAAAAAATAACTACTGAATATTTTCTCAAATTTCTTTTTTTATTTCAAAGTACAATCCTTCCGGTTAATAATGGAAAATAATTTCATTCAAATGGCTGCCTCGGCTGGCCATGCAGTAGCCTACACGATCGGTCCAATTTTTAAGCACATTATCGATTGTGTGCAGCTGTATTTCACCAATGGCTTCACGAATATTGTCCTTTAAAGCGTCAATTGTCTCTGGCTTGTTGGCGTAACACTTATCTTTGACGGCACTCCACAAATAATAGTCCAACGGTGTCAAATCGCAGCTCCGAGGTGGCCAAACGACATCAGCTCTGCGGCTGATAATGCGATCTTCAAAAACAGGGCGCAACACATCGAGTGTAGCTTCGGCTGTGTGGCACGTAGCGCCGTCCTGTTGAAACCAAATGTTGCCAATATCCTCCTCTTCAATTTTTGTGAACAAAAATTCGTTCAACATGGCCCGATAACGATCGCCATTGACTGTAACGGACACTCCTTGCTCACACATTCTTGAACATTACCATGATTATCAAAGTAATGTCGCAATATTTCCCAGCGTTGTTCAAGCGTATACACAATGATATTCGTTCAGCGGAAGGATAAAACTAATTATCTGCCAAATCAGACATGAGCTAAGTGTTACCATTCACGAAATAAGCACTAGTTGAAAAAAAAACGTTAGATGGCGGACCCTTTATATGTGATTCAATATATAAGCAAACGGTATCTGCATATGGTCATATATCTAGGTTATTTCATATTCACAAAAGAGGGCCATATATGGGCAAATATAGAAGTATTCCACATATAAAAAAGGGACTGATATATGAACATGTAAGGTAGTACGAAAAGACTAATATATGCACGAATATATATGGCAGAAAAGATTTTGAAACGTACACAAATGGTGTATCGAATCAGTTTTATAAATCTATTTTAAAGACCGATTGTAAATCCTAACATAATTCATAAGGACTTTGATTTATATTTTTATTTTGTAGCACATACCTACACACGGAGAAATAAAGCGTCAACCAAATTAAAAAGGGTATTTTAATAGTAACAACTTATAAATTCAGTAAGAACAACGATATTTTCATTATATGACTAAATATGTTTTGTGCGGCAACTAAAATTCAGTTAAATTAACCGAACTTTGATGTGAAAACTAATGATTAGTTGTATCAAGAGACTGAAATTCGTAATATCCAAATTTGAGTCGTTGTAACCAAATTTCAGTTGGCAAATAGCTACATTTTTCTCTGTTTGTAAATCATTTAAATTAAACTTCATCAGTACGGTTTAGAGCACTCTTCTTGTCAATAAAAAAGGTAGATTTTCAGATTTCAAATCTTATGGAATTTATGATAAGTAATAAAATACATTAAATTTTTTTAATTATCGTCACCAATTTTGGATCATGACAAAGTAAAAATTTTGGATGGTAATATTTCCATATGCTCTATCGTTTATGTAAATTCCATAAAATTCAGTTAATAGCCTAGCAGAACACGTTCCTTGTATGGTATTTTCAATAAATTACAAATGGATTTATAATTTTTTTGTCCCCTCCACAAAACAGTCACGGATTTAACAGCGAAACAAAAATTAGTTGCATAAGTATTTACATTAAAACCTCAAACCACATTCTTGAGACTAAACTTCTGAAATAAAACAAAAAACTTTTTAAAAGTCTACTCAACAAAACTAAATAAAATAAATTCTTAAAAACAAATAAAAAGAAATAAGAAACAAACAAAGACATTAGCGCTTGTCAACGTAAATTTTTATCAACGCTTGGTCAGCGAAGCATTTCCACAAATTTCCACACAACAAAAAATAACAGCATTTTTAGCCAAAAAAAAATAAAAAAAAAAATAATAATTGTTAAGAACATAACAATTTATTTTCGCTAGTACTTATATACAAATAAAAATATTTTTCTAAGAATCGTGTCTCAAAAGTAACATCATTAATATACAAACTACTATAGGGGTTGGGCAAAAAAAAAAAAATAAATTCAAATTTTTTTTTTTTACACGCAAGAACTGTCATCTGGAGGTGATTGAAATCAAATAAAGTTAATTTTAAAGATTTATCCAATGGATTTCTGGCAATATTAAACAGTTTGAAACAACTTTAAAATACACTTTCAACTTCCAAAAAAAAAAAAAACATTGTGTACACTATCGAAATTTTCCAAAAAAAAAAATTCCATTTTAGCATTAACCCTTGGACAAACACATGGTTCTGTCCAGGCATATTTCATTTTTGAGCGTTAATTAAACATACTTCTAGTTTAGGTAGATACCTGTATTTCCCGGTAGCCGCTTAAAATATTGTTCGCTTTCTATCTGTAAAAAAAAATTCAAAATATCGTTCCAACAAGACGAAAACTGCAAAAGAAAAAAGTCCCCCCTCGAACAAACACATATCCCTGGCCAAACCCCTATACAACAACAACCATATTTTGGGACAACATTCAACCCGTTTGGCCATTGAATCTTTCTTTGGAAGGCCGTTGAATATTTCCAGCAACATGCTGCCTAACCAACAAAGCGGCCCTAGTACACTGAATGCCAGAAAAGATTGCAGAATTTGTCTCACGCAAGACCAAAAGCTGCGTAGGAAAACACGTTTTTACTGCACCAAATGCACTAATCCTGCGTACCAACAACATTCTAAAGTTGATTATACTTCTTTTTCATGCATTCCACAAAATGAATAAAAATTTTTTTACATTTTTACCAAAATAATATACAAGCATACTTCATTCAATTCAAAGTTACGGTTCACCTTTTGCCATACAAATGCATGAAAACGAATAGGGTTCTGGCCAGGCATATCTGTTTGTTAGAAGATTTCAGAATATGTGTTTGACGGGGGGTTAAAAAAGATATTTTATAAAATTTTTTGCTTATATTCAATATTATTTTTATCATAAATACATTTATTTTGGTATTATATACAGTTAAACTTATAAAATATTTTAAAAGGTTACCTAAGCGTATACGTGATATTGTAATATGTACTTAAGCAGAAATTCATCATACGCCACAGGCACACACACTCATATAACGAACGTGCTCTGTTACACACAACAATAACTTTAAAAGTGTTGATGTGCAAAACAGAACTAGTATTGCCAGATTTAAATCTGGAAAATGCTTGAAATTCACAAAAAAAAACTTAAAAAAAAAAAATATTAACAATTAAAAACACTCTTTCGTTACCCAGAAAAATATTGGTAATATCATCTCATTACTGTTTTGTTTACCATTAATAAAACCGTTCCAAAAATGAATGACTTAATAGCCGAGATCACTAATAAGGCCTTAGAATTTCAAAGTTAGTTATAGTTAAAGAAATATTTGCAAAAAACAGAAAATTTTTATTTTTTATGAACTTTTTGCAATAAATACAAAATTGAAAATGAAAATTGTACTATTTTCCAACATTCAAATAACTGTTACACTCATAATAATCCATGCTAAAAATACGAAAATAATGTTAAAAAAAACAAAAACTTTCGTAAAATTAACAAATATTAGTTTATTTTACCAAAATGTTTCTTATTTACACATTCATTAGTACTTTTATGCAAGGAGTATTATCAGTGTACGAACTATGTATTTTAATTTTATATATCACATGTTTCGGAATATGCCAAAATATTCCCTATTTATGTATTTAAACTTTAAATTTCTCATTTCCCACGGTTTCGTTAATAAAAACATCTACAGCGAAAATATGATCCAAACTTTTAATGTGGATTTTTAGTAGTGTGATTTAGGAAAAAACTTGTGAACTTTCATTTTTGGTATATATGTAAATAAATTTTTGGTATATTAATACCTTAAAAATATTGGGTCTGTAACAAGTAGTGGCTACCGCATTTGGTAGCAATTGAATGTTTTGGTTGCTGCCACCGAATTTTTCGGATGTGATCACAATCATTCGATTGAAACAACTGAAATTATGAAACAAACCTACACTCAGGGAACTTTTGCTTTAAAAGTATGTAGTTGTTGGGGTTGTAATACAGTTTCTTTGTTTTTAATGTAAATGTCAGTCATTTGTAGAATAAATTAAATTTCTTACTAACATTGTAGTTCATTTAAAAAAACAAACCACATCAAATGACTGTTTTACAGTTGTTATTGCCTTATTTAAAAAAAAAATAAAAAAAAAAATAAATGTTTGTTTATTTTTAACGAACATATGTGGTTCATTTTTACTACTATTGTGGTTCATTTTGTAAACAGTAAAATACAAATGACAATGTTAGTTGAATTTACTGAAATGTAAGTCGTCCTTTCTTAAAGTGAAATTTCATTTGTTTTTAACCAGATTTGCAGTGGTCTTTACCTTCATAGTATTCTAAGTGTAGAATTTCGATTTTCTCAATAGAAATTCGGCGATAACTACCAAAAAATTCGATAGATACAACCGAACCAATAGATTGGCTACATATACTAATGCTGCAACCGAGTCTGTTTTCTGAGTGCATGTTTAATACATGTTTTCTAATTCCAACCAAGTTCTAGCTAATTGAAGTTTTTTTTTTTTTTAAAAATAACGATTTTAAATTATGTTGTTAAAAATGTACTTTTAATAGGTTTCTTCATAGCAAATTCATACAAAATTAATTTTAATAAAAAATCTATAAAAATTTTATTTTAGATTGATTTTTCTAAAAATTTTTGTAAACAATTTATGGGTTTCTTGACAAAAAGAATGAAGTAAAATATAGATTAGCATACTGTGCTAAAATTTTGCAAATCGAACCAAGGGATTTTATAGCATAAACAAAAAATAAACATAAGTGAAGTTTCCGCCTTAATTGCAAGGATATCTTACATCCCACAGTGGGTTGTATAACAAATATTATAGAAATAATTCAGCCATATCTTATGGGCTGATCGGATGCCCATCAAACTTTACACAACCATACCTAACGTAGTTTAAAGCTAAAGTTTTAAAAAACGGCCGACTAGATTCCATAGACATTGATCAATTGGACACCACCTCGTATATTCAAATACGTATACTCATGTGAAATAGTTGTTCGCATTTGGAAATCAAAATTTTGCATATTTTCAATAACCTGGTCTTGTTTTTTCCAATGGAAAAACAAATCAAGTTTGATTGCTTTGAGAAGTGTTGGTGATATCAACAACCAGTTATTTAAATTAACAAAAAAAAAAAAAAAACTTCACAGACTCACAAAAAAAAACATGATTTTATTGATTTTTTTTATTCAAAAAGGTTGGAGGTCTTTTGCGTCCAGTAGTTTACCTAAAGTATCATATACAACCCCTATTACGGTTTTTAAATCACAGCGAAAGTGAAAATTTTAGAATTTTTCGGTGTTCTCGTGATTAAATCAGAACGTTTTCTCCATTTTTTTATTCGTTTTAATTCGTGTAAAAAAACCTGGTCGAAAGTAAAACGAATGCCCTTCTTTCTAATAAATTACAATGTTTTTTTTTTTAAAGAGAAGCAACACTCAGGAAATTCTTCCTATTAATTAATGTGTTGCTTTCTTTGGAAAGGGGATAGTGGAGAGATGAAAGGAGATGAAAGATGAAGGGCTTCAAACATGGCAACACTGTAATTGCGCAAGTAGATAAGTTTTAGAACAGTTGTTGCTCGCCACCTGATGTAGAGTTGGCGAATTTATTGAAGCTTTTTGTTTCATAGCCCTGATTCATTATTTTACTAAAATGCTATGGGAACAACGAAGGTGGGCGCCGCGATACATATAAGTGATAGAAAACTCATACATATTATTTTTCTAAATTGATGTTGTCGTCGCCGGGAATCGAACCCGGGACCATCTGTGTAACAGTCCAACGCGCTAACCATTACACCACAACCACAAGTAAAACGAATTCCCTTTTTTCTACTAAATTACAATTTTGGGTCAAAAATGGTGCTTAATATTAAAAATGTAGAACTTTTTTTACTTATTTCTGATTTTATTGTATTTTTGGTTGTATTGTATACTCTAAAAAACTGTTTTAAAATAACATTTTTTTTGTTTTGATATTCTAGAAAACACTCAAACAAATTGACAACAATGTTAGAAGCATTTCTTAAAAGCTTTTTACTTTCCATATGTTTCTTATTTTCCATAAAACCATAAGTTTTTGGCACTTCGATAATAATTTTGAAAAAAATTCGAGTTTTCGAAAGCTTTTAGGATTTGAGAACACCAAATTTCAATTTCTTGTGATTTCACAAATTCGTTCTAATTCCAAAACGTTCTAAAGTAGGGACATAAGCGATAGATGGAAATTTTATATGGTGCTATTTATAGCAAAAATAAATTTGTAGGTAATCTGTGTCTAAATATTAATCAATTTTCTCCAAATTTGGCACATCGTCATGAAATTAGATGATAATATTAGGTACCAAGTTTTAACCGAATCGGACAAAGTATCATAATAATTGTATTGTAATAATTGTTCCCTGAAGAAGACACCCATTGTGGAGACGAAATATTGGAAATAAACAATTATAATTAATAAAGAAATGATCTTAAGCTCGTTTAAAATAAGAAGAGTAAAACTTTTATTTTACAATAGAACATTTGTTAAAGAACGTATTGTAATGAAATTCAATAATAGGCTGTACGTTGCTATTGTTTTTCTTAGAGCAGAAAAAAATTGATATAGAACTAACGGAAATCCCACAATTTCTAAAAAACTGTAATCATTTCCTAAAATGGGTGTTTTAAATTAATTGTTGTCTTGTCCACATTTAAAGCGATGTTAAAAAAGGCTAATGCTATCATATTTGGACTAAATTGAAAGATCCGCGCCGATTTAGCATTTACCAATTTCAGTGGTGCAAGTTGGTTGGTTAAAGTTTAAATTTTAGTATAAAAAATTTAGGAATTCGGAGAGGTCTGGGGGAGAATAGACACTAATATAGACACAATATGTATTCCTAAAGCAACTTTTAATCTTGATGCAAAAACTTTTTATCAAAAAATTACTAAAATCACGTTTTTTTATCATTTTCCAGTTAAAAGGCATTTTATGTTAAGCGTGAACAAGATATTGCATTGATGTTTTTTTTTTTTTGGTTAAATAAATAACTTCTTGTTACCAACAACTTTCAAAGCAATCGAACTTGATTTGTCTTTTTCATTTGCAAAAAACCGGACCAGGTTACTGCAAAAATGCAAAATTTTGTTTTTCAAATGCGGATAACTTTTGCACTTTAAGAGTTAACCCACATAAGTAAAACTGATGACAATCTTTCATAACTTTTTTTTTATCAAAATCGGTGTATTTCCCTAGACTAAAAAAATGCCAAATTCAAAAAATTTTCATTGGCGACGAAACAGAGTCCGCTTTAAGATTTGAGTAACATGCACAAATTTTATTTAAGTCGACTCAGGCTCACCATGTCTTGGCGAGCTTTTAAAACTCTTCAAAATCAAGTGAAATCAAGGCCATCGTGCAACCCTAAACACCACAGAATTTTTATAAGCAACAATTTTTATATTAGCACTAAAACAGTTTTTTATTTGTAAAATGGAGAAATTTGTTTTACTTCTGGATTCAAAAAAAAACAATTTTTTTAAATATTAGCTGCAATATTCCGATTTTTAGAAAAGCCGCTCATGAAACTGGAAAATTTTAGGGTATGAGACACTTTAATGCGGGTTTAGTATTCCGTTTAAAAAATAGATGCAATAATGTTAAGCAATTTCATTAATTTATATAGACCAATGTAGCAGTTTAATGAAAAACTTTCTTTATTATAATTTTATTTGTAATTTTATTACTAACTTGACCAACTCCTGTACCATTGAAAACTTTTTTATTTGTGTTGTCAGATTTTCTAACTACATCCCACAATTCTTCTCATTTTATTTTTTGTTTAAAGCTTACAAACATTTTTGTAACAAATAACAAAATTAAGTGTTAATGAAGCATTAAGGTCATGGACAAAAAGATAAGTTTTTTTTTTTTTTTTTGCTCTCATCGTAGAAAAACAAAATGCCAAATGATCTAAGGAAAATAAAAGAACAAACAAAATGCCCTCAAATTATGGTTTAATTAGAAAAAAAATGTATACCCCAAGGAAAAGTGTTTTTTTTTTTTAACTTTAGTCTTCGTCTGCACTAGTATTGGACAACTTATATTGCCTTAAGCAGCTTGTACCATTTATTTAAATACTGGTTAGTTAATCTTTGTAATTATTAAAATAATAAAATAATTATACCCAGAAAACATAATACTGATGCTTTAAGTTCAAAAGGAATACATTTCAACATATTTTCGTTTTTGTATACCGATAATAATTATTGCCAGTCAGATTTTTAATTGAAGAACTAATTATTAGCACAGAATTAGAGCTTCGTGTATTCTCATCAAGAGTATAATTATTTGTAAGTTTTCTAAATAACTAAACGAAGTCATACACGAAAAGGGATCATAATTGATACGCATGACATGGCCCAAGGTTATAAACTGGGACATCTCATAAGAAATATCAGATCACTTAAAAATAGTGTTTTAAAATAAAATTATCAATTACCACATTTTAGGCACCCTTCGACGTGTTGGGTTTTCAAATAAACATAAAAACTAAGAATTTTAAAAAAATTACTGGCATCGCAGGGGTTCGATCAGAGAGCGTTCTGCATGCTTTTTATTCAGACATTTGAATATTTTTTGCTTATGAATTATAATATTCTATAAATATACTCACATATGTTCCACAAAAATTTTTTTATTAATAAAAAAAATCCTATGCCGCCAACTGGGCTCACACAGTCGACCTTTCGTTTGTCAGGCAAATACTTTAACTCTAGCCTAACCACAATTTAAACACTTTTCAGTTTCAAATTTAAATATATGTGTTTAAAAATAGATTTGTAGGTACAACAGAAATTCGGTTGCTAGTCGCAATATTTTAATAGAGTCACCAAATATATAGAAACATTATATATTAAAATAAATTTATTAAGAAAACTATTATTTTAGATAGAGTGATGAGTTTTTCGCAGGTGAAACTATTATTCGATGTTAACTACAAATATTTTATTCAATTGGAACTAGGTTCGATAAGTTGAAGGTTGTTAGTATTACAAGTAACTTACCAGATAAGAGTTTTTCAATATAGATTAAAAAAAAATAGTTTAATTTATCTGATGATGCATTTTAATTACTGGTAATTAAAGTTATTGAATTTTGGTGGTTTTTATGGAGTTCTAACCAATTTGTTTTCTGTATGTATGCAATACAAAAATTAATAAAAAGCATTTTAATGTAATTGCAAACAAATTGTTCTCCCATTTGAAAAATGTTTAAAATAAAATTTTGCTTCTAAATTTATCGATTTTTTGAAAACAAAATTATCTATTATTTCCAATTAAAAAAATTAATTTTTTGTATAATTTTTTTTTATATATTTAGTTAGAATATTGTTCTACCTCAAGTCCAAAAATCTAATATGATATTGTAATGTTAGATTTTTTTGTTGCATTTTAAAAAATTTGATAATTTTCATAATAGGCAATACAATTGTTTCATTGGCATCACCCAAATCTTCAGTTTTCTGCAGTAGAAAAAGATAATTGGCTTTACTCAAACCGATACAGACAAAATAAACTCTATGATAATCATTTTGTCTGCCTTTGTGTATAAACTGCCTGACCTGGTAACCATAATTAAAAAATCCAACTATTTTAAAAAAACAACAACAATTTTTCATGTCGATATACTTTGTATGTCAGTGTATGTTTGGTGTATTACAATTTTTAAAAACAACATAAATCCCAACAAACTTTAATTTTTATATTATCAACGTGTTTTAAAACAGTTTTATATATAAAATATATTCTTTAATATAAATGGATTTTTAATGCAAATGCAATTTCTTTAAGCATTTTGCAAAAACTGAATCTGCATCAAAAATAACCTTTTGGACATATAAACTTGTTCTGAATTTAAACATTTTTTAAACCTACTAAAAACACAAAAAAATCAAAATTGTACTCAAATACATCTGGTTTGGAAGCATATCTTTTTTTTTACTAAAACTCTGTACGCTGAATATAAATCAGGCAAACATTTTTTTCATTTGCAGTTTTATTATATATCGATTTTTTTTGTTCGCCTCATTTTTCGTATATCTATACTTACATTTTTGGAAATTTAAACTCAAAATCATGAATTTTGTTTATGAATATAAATCTGCACAGAGATATCATTAATTTCAGTATAATCATGACAGTGTATCAGGATATCGCTCAGAAATTGCAAGGAAATTTAAAATTTTACTTTTTAGTTGTATTTATATAAATTTTATGCATTTTCAACAATTTCTAAATTATATCATTTTGCATAAACTAGACATTCCAATGAACAAATGTTTTTATTAAAATTGCATAGCCATTGAATACACTTAGGATATGTAGGCAAAGACGACAGCAATTGTAGTCAAAAACAAATGAAATTTCATTTAAAGAAACGACGACTTACATTTCATTAAAATCAACTTACATTGTCATCTGTTTTTTAATGTTCAAAAATTACTAACAATTGTAGTAAAAATGAACCGCATGGTAGTAAAAACTAAACAAGCATTAATTTTTTTTTATAACAAAAAACTACTGTAAAAAATGAATGTAAAATCATAAAACAGTCATTTGATGTGGTTTGTTTTTTTAAAATGAACTACAAGGTTAGTAAAAACTTTTATTTGTTTTACAAATGACTTACATTTACATTAAAAATAAACAAACTGTATTACAACCCAAACAACAACATATTTTTAAAGCAGAAGTTCCCTGAGTGTATGTCCTAAAATATTTAGAAAATAACTTAAAATTTTAACTAATTTTTAACAATCTTCAAAAACTTAAGAAAAATATGTTGTTATATAAAAAGGAATTATTAATATTATTATTGAAGAATTTGTAACTTTCAGCAGAACCTATCTCTGTTATACATACTTTTTAATATATGTAGGTACACTGAGTATAAATATGACAAATTTTCTTTCTCATTTATAGTTTTGAAATATCGCAGATTTTTACATTACATGTTCCATTTTTTTATATAAAAATTTTCTTTTTTCGCAATGTTTTAGGATATTTTCAATGAATTTCCAATTTTAATACAAAAATAAGTTCAGTAGAGTGTTTAGTTTATGCATAGTGATAAAATTTAAAATTTTGTTAGCGTTCATAAAGAATAAAGCCAAATATGCAACTTCCTTGCAATGCCGCTAAGACATCCTGAGACAAACCCCGACACTATTATACTTAAATGAAAGATAATTTTGTGTAGATTTATATCTTAAAAAAAATTTTCATGTTTCTTCTGATAAATTACCAAAAATCAAGCAAATATAAGAAAAAATAGGGTGATGATATAAATATAAAAACCGTAATACTTAAAAACTGTAAATGTGAAAAAATTTACAGATTTGGATACAGCGTAACGTATGCCGAATGAAATTGTAAAAAAATGTAATATGCTGTTGTTTTTTCTAAATCTAATGTACATTTTATTTCACTTAAAAAAAAAAACAATACATACTATTAATTTAATGCAAAAAAAATTTGGTCCCATCCGATCCGCTTTGCGGCAGTTTTGGGGAACTTTTTCCATAGCTGTTGAAAATATCGATGTTGGCATTTTGAGCAGTTCCTTTTTAATTTTTTCGATCAGATCTTTTGTATTTTTCGGTCTAAAGCCCCCAGCATAAACTTTTCGCTTTAAATTTGCCCAAAAATCTTCGATTGGTAGTAATTGAGGGACATTTGGTGGGTTTTCCTCTTTATGAACATATGTTATATGAAGTGTGTCCATAGCTTCAGAGGTTTTTCGAGCATAATGTATAGATACTAAGTCTGAAGATCACATTTTGGTCTCAATGCATTTTTTCTATGAAATCCTTCACTTTTGGCAAACAGTGCTCATTATATCGTTCAGAATTGACGGCCAATCCTGATTCAAAAAACACTGGTTCCGACATCTGTTGCGGACTAATTGGAAGCCATAGTAAAACTTTTTTAGGGAACTTTGTATGCTCCAAATATTTTATTTTGTTATCAGTAAAGTGCCTTCCCTGCAATTTATTAACATCTAGCGTAAAATATGACTCATCATCCATGGTACATCCATGATGATTATTGAAAAAATTACAAATTGTTTTCTCGACGTTGTTCTCCTTTTGTCGACATTTTAAAATAATTAAATGTCAATTTATTGATAAAATTGTCAAAGCAACATAAGAAAACATGTGGTTATTCAAATATAATGGTAAAAAATTAATAGCTTTAGTACTTTTTTTTCCAGCAGTGCAAAATTTGTTGCAATTTTTTTCCGCATACGTTATTTAAGTCTATTAAAAAATATATATTCTGCAATAGTATGCAAATGTTCGGCAAAAAGTTTAAATTTGTAGAGCAGTGTTATACAGAAAATTATTTTTTTATGGAATAATAGATAAGTTTTTTTTTTTAAATTGAGAAAATTAGACAACACTAACATCAAAGAAAAGTTAAGATTTAATTTGATGTAATAAATTTTAAGCTTTTCATTAATGGATCTCGAAAAAATTTGAATTGGGAAAACAATTTCGAAAATCCATTTAAAAATTTTATTTGCATCAAAATTCATTTTATGTGTTTTTTTCTATTACAGAAATGTGAAAGGAGACAATAGTTGAAATCTAGTGATTTATAAATCGGAGCAATCCGATTGCAATTTTCGAGTATATGGCTCTTTAACCCTTGCACTGTTTTTTGTTTGTGTATATATTTATATTTTGACTTCAGATGCGTTGTAGGTGTGTTTAAATGATAAAGAAAAAGGTTTACTAAAATGAAAATTATTCAAGTTCGAGGCCATACTCTATATTTCTTTATTAGGATATTGTCCTAACAAATAATCTACAGAGTTTTTGTTTTCAAATTTAGTATTTGACCCTTTCAGGAATATGTTGATAGATCTATTTCGGAAATTTCTAGGTTCCCATCATCAGAACAAGTTTTGAAAGAGGTAACAATCCTACGCCAAACATCAAACATTCATATAAACGAGTTTGCTCACTACATGAGAACTAATATATATTATATGAGGTCGAAGTAAAAAAAGATTATCATCATTGATCAAAAAATAAATTGAAAACTTGTTTTTTGTGTGTATGTCTACCTTTGGTAAATATATAATACATGTTTTTGTTTATTTTCCTTTGATATGTACATTTGTTAAAAAAAAATGTACAGGGGAAGTAGTAAAGAAGACCATACATTGTCTTTCATACAAGCTTAATATAATTTTTATTAAAAATAAAAATTATGTTTTTTTTTTATTCAAGTTCGCCGCCATACTCTATACTTTACTTATATGGCCCCTCCCTCTACCCTCCAAAAAATGTTTTCGAAAATCGAATTTTTTTAAACTTCTCAGCCGATTTTTACCACTATTTTATTTTGTTCTGGCTCTAAATGAAATTACGTTCCGAATTTCAAGATTCTAGCTTTGCTAGTTTAGTAGATTCACCAAACGATACTTTTCGAAGATAAAGGACGATTACAAAAAATAGAAGTTTGTGAAGAAAAATCGCAACTATTTTGTACATATAATGATTTTTCTCAATTACCAATATTCTAATGAATATATTTAAACAAAAATATTAAGTTTTATTTGATTATCATATTTTTTTAACATATGTACACTGTAGTGTACAAGGGTAGTGAAGTTGCATCTTTTAAAGTTGCATATTTTATGGATTTTTTGAATTTTCTTGAAAATTCAAACCGTGAAAAAATAGCAAATATTTTGAAAATTCGAAAAACTGAATATCGAGTTGTGTTATAGGCTCCTTAGAGATATGTATAATGTATAAAAAGTCGGAATACATGAGGTCAAAAAATTTCAATTTATTTATGTTCTTTCAAAGAATGAATAATATATTTCGTATTTCCTACGGTTTTTACCTGATTTGTTTTTGTAGTGCGGGGAAAGAAATTTAAAATAAGCAAAGCAGTCTGATGTTCAAAAATATGCGTTGTAAAGGGTCCGCCAAATAATTTTTTTTTTTTTGAAAAACTACTGAATATTTTCTCAATTTCTTTTTTTATTTGAAAGTACAATTCTTCCGGTTAATAATAGAAATAATTTCATTCAAATGGCTGCCTCGGCTGGCCATGCAGTAGCCTACACGATCGGTCCAATTTTTAAGCACATTATCGATTGTGTGCAGCTGTATTTCACCAATGGCTTCACGAATATTGTCCTTTAAAGCGCCAATTGTCTCTGGCTTGTTGGCGTAACACTTATCTTTGACGGCACCAAACAAATAATAGTCCAATGGTGTAAAATCGCAGCTCCGTGGTGGCCAAACGACATCAGCTCTGCGGCTGATATTGCGATCTTCAAAAACAGGGCGCAAAACATCGAGTGTAGCTTCGGCTGTTTGGCACGTAGCGCCGTCCTGTTGAAACCAAATGTTGCCAATATCCTCCTATTCGTTCAGCGGAAGGATAAAACTAATTATCTGTCCAATCAGACATGAGCTAAGTGTTACCAATCACGAAATAAGCACTAAATAAAAAAAAAACGTTAGATGGCGGACCCTTTATAAAAATATTGCATGAAAAATTAAAAAAGGCACTTATTCCATTTGCTTTCAAATATTAAAAAACGTAATATCCGGTGTCAGTATAACTGTAAAAATAAGACATGCTACAATATCTCATGAAAAATGCTTACAAATATTTAAGTCAAAGGAACACGAATTTGATGCGACAAATATTTAAAAAAGTTATGTTGTTTTGAAAATTGCATTTCCAATAAATAAAACAATTTTTTTTTAATCTCTTAAAGACATTACAAAATATTAGTTAACCCACTTGTCGCAACCGTCCTTTTTCATTTAGCTTCGCAGCTCGAAAACGTCAGTTGGTGAAAGCAATTCCAGGTATTTTAACATATTGCTTATTGAGTGCTTTGCGAATAGTATTTTTTTCTAATAGTGCGTAATGGAAAAAAACATATAAGTAAATCATTTACATCCAGTTAATTGTTATTTTTTATTTAAAAATTAATAAGAGTAACATCTTAGTTAAACAATAAATAAATGGAAAGCTTGCGTAATGCTGTATTGCAGCGCAAAGTGTACTGTCTTAGGACCGTACTTTTAAGGGGACACCCGATTCCGGGAAATTTAAGTTTCGAAATAAAAATTTAAGTTTTCAAAAAAAATAAAGAAATCCCGGCGACATCTGGGTTAATTCCTTTATAATCAAACTTTCACTAAAATAAAACTATGTATATTTTAAAGTTTATTGAACATTAAATTTAAATATATTACAAAAAAAAAATCTAAATTAAAAAATAACAAAAAAATACATTAATTAAATATTTTCCATGTATTAACATTTTAAATTAGAATAAATTTCTAAAGCGATTTACATTAAAATTTATGTAATCCTTTTTCAGTACATTAATGTTGTACTCATAAATAAACATTACATGTTGTTGAAATTTTACTAATTTACAGAATATTTATCACCAAAAACAATTGATAATAACAATAATAAAAAATTTAACTAAATCAGTGCATAATAATTATTAGATTTTTGCATATTTGCAAATACTAACAGCAAAAACTGGGCAAAAAAAATAAATCAAAATGAAAAATGCATTTAAATCATAACCATATTATAAATAAATAAGTTTTAAAATACATAAATGCAACAATATATTTATGTTACTTAAACAAATTAAAAATACAATAGATAATGAGATAATTTAAATAAAACGAATTAAAAATAAACAAAACATATTCGTGTGTATATAAATAATTGCTAAATTGGCTTAAAAAAACAAACTAATATAAAATGTTACAAAAAAAATCTAGTGAATTAAAAATATAATTTAAAAAAAAAAATATATACATTAAAGTAAAAAGTGTTAATTAACATCAGTTCCTGTATACAACTCACCAAATGTTATATTGACAAAAAAAAGTAAATTAACTATTAATAACAATAACATATGTATGTGTAAATGATATACAAAAAATTCATAACCAGCCTTAAATTAGTGTAAATAAAGTCTTTAAAAAATTTAATTATTAATGATGTGATCAAAAAGAAAAAAGAAAAAATAAAAAAAGAAACTAAAAATTAATAAAATAACACTGCCCAACAGCAAAAAAATCAGGTTCTGAAACACATCCTTTTAATAGAATTATATACGCTGAATCCAAATCAGGCCAAAACAACTTTTTTTTTTTTTTTATAATGGGAGGTTTTGAAACCTTCGGCACATCTTTGAGATCAATGTCTTTCAAATTTAGAATTTAGTTAATGTGGAGTATACATCTTATTTCTTTTATCAAAATTCTTTATCGTTAGTCGCTGCTCAAAGTTGGGAGATTTTAACAAATGTGTAAGAAATACGTAATGCGTGAACTATCATAACCTTTAAACCAGGGACCGTAAATAATGATTATTGTTCGTTTTTTTTAAATCAAAAAAACAATCACTTAGAACAGAAATAAAAAAAAAAATTTTGCACCATTATTATTATTTTTGACAATCTTTGCATATCAGTCATGATTTTTAGATTTCTGATTTTTAAAGTTTTCTTCAACGATAATGATTATTTTTGAGTAATAATAAAAAAAATCAACCATAATCATTATTTTTGAGCAAAAAAATATTAAACGCAAAAATAGTCATTATTTATGATTTTTATTTTTTTCGCTCAAAATAAAACTCACTTTCATTGAACAACTCGTGGTACTATGCCAAAAATTTGGTTATAGCATGGATACTGGGCATTAAGTCAATGTCAATGTTCAATGTCACGAAGACTGCAAGCTGTTATAATTCAAATTGAAAGCAAACTAATGCTAAATTTTTTCGATATCATTTTTAATTTTACGAATAATTAGTCTTTTTATAGATTGTTGTTTAAATTGTGTGCGAGTAATATACTATTACTAACTCGGTCAGTTATAAGGAATATTCCAAAGTGAGCACAATATTAAAATTATTAAAATTAATAATGATAATAAATATTAATAATAATAATAAATTACCGCAACCATTGCTTGATGTTGCAACTCGTTGGAATTCAACATATCATATGTTGAACACACTCCAAAAGTTCGAGGATTTTTGTGAAATATACCTTACAAATTCTATGAAAGTGAGTTTTATTTTGAGCGAAAAAAATAAAAATCATAAATAATGATTATTTTTGAGTTGTATTTTTTTTTTGCTCAAAAATAATGATAATGGCTGATTTTATTAATATTACTCAAAAATAATCATTACCATTGAAGAAAATACTTAAAACTCATAATATGATCATTATTGTGTAATTTTTATTATAAATCTCATAATGATTACGGTCCCTGCTTAAAGCCCGTAAAAAAAAAAATTAAACATTTGGTGTCATTTTAAAGATGAAAAAGATTAAAAAGTGTTTCTCGAAAAAGATAACCAAATAGGAAAAATATCTTTATTTTGTGAATATCTCAAAAAACACATAAACAATTTTTCTTAAATTTATTTTACAATTAGCTAATAAATATACACTAAGAAAAAAAATATATAATGGCTACTTAAAATGTTGCTGTTGTTATGCGAATTTTAACTATTTTGATCCTTGCGGTATTTTTTTCTTGCTAAATTTAGCAACACATGTCTGCTGAGCGGTAATTAAATAAAATTAGTAGAACAAATTAAAAACCACTACTTAACTTTAGTAAATTTCAGTAAACTGCAATTTAGATTTAATTAATTAAAATCAGCAAAATATTTACTAAATTTTAGTACATCCAATAGACTTTCATAAAATAAAAATATAAAAAAAGTAAATTAAAAATACTTTGTGACAAATGCTTTATACTTTTATCTAATATGATAACCATTATTTTAATTCGGTAATAAAAGAATTTATTTTCTTAAAATATTTTTTTTTTGTGAATAGCTAAATTTTTAGTAAATTTAGCGACTGGTTTTCAGAAATTAGTCAAATAATAAATTATCAATAAAGATTAGTACAAAATACAGTAATTTGTAAAATGTAAATGTAAAATATAGCAAAAAATGTTACTAAAACCAAAAGTTGTACTAAAAATTAGTACAAATACAGTAAAGTGCGATTGAACATTTTTTCTATTAACTTTTTCCTGAGTGTATAATGCTGAAATTTGAGTATGCAGTACAGTACAGTCAAACTTGTATAATTATTTGTTTCTTTTCTCGAACCTATTTAAAATGATCACGAATATTACAGTATCAAATTTTTAAAAGGACATTTTTAAAATTGGTGGTCGTGATTTATTAAGAGAAATAATTTTGTTAAATAGCAGAGACTATGATCTTTCTTCTGATATCCATATTGGCATCATTTATTGAGTTCAAGTATAGTTTGTTTTGAAAATGTACCTTTAAAAGGACATTCAATGTGATAACACAAATCTGAGTACGCAGTTTAACTACATGGGGGTATACAGTTTACATATTAATTTTCCCATGCGTGGCAAAAAAAACATTGAAATTTTTAATAGGGTGCTATGTGAAATATTTTTGACACACCTGAAACGTCTTCATGAAAAGAATTGATGCCCATTTAGAAGTCGAAAAATGTAAAAAATTTACTTGAAATTTACAAGCGTTATCTTAGTTGGTGTAACTTTACACAGTATGAGGTATGCTAACATCATAAACTTATAAGGAATTGGAGTACATTTTTTGGAAATGGAAATTTTTTGCGTCATACATTCACAATTATATTTAAAATAGTCCTGCTAATCGCGTGAACTGAATCTCTTTATAAACAGAACAACAGCTGAGTTTATTTACAAACAGCGAGTCAAAAAGGCATTTTGAAGATTTTAAACGCAAAAATGTTATGAACTTTTTAAAATTTTTTCGAGTTTTAATTATTTTTTTTGCATTTTATTATAAAAAACATGACTTCAGAACAGGGTTAGGTATCTAGAGTGGACTAAATTGGTAAAGTGATTAGAGCGGCAGTTTTTTTATAAGAACATTTCGCTATGTGACAACAAAAGCGCTGTATCAAATCTGGCAAAACGTACATCAAATAAAAGATTTTAAAGAGCTTAATACTAAAATCGAAAAACATACTTATATATAATTTTTAGTTTTGAATTTAAAAGAAATAAATATGATTTCCTCAAAATATATATAAATATTTAAGTTGACAAGTATGACAAAAAAAAAAAAATGTTGAGTGTATTTTTATATTTTTTGGTTTTTGGTTTATCTTTAAATTTCATAAATACAATGAGATCTATAAATTGGTGTAGCTTTAGTTAAACCCAAACAAAACTGTAATTATATAATTTTTAATTTGCTGTAAATTTAAAACCGCAAATAATTTTTGAGACGTTAAATATAAATGATGGATTTAGATGTATATACATCGGATTATGTTATTAATGGTTATTGTTATGGAAAGGTAATTCATGTCGCCCAAAAAACACATTTAATTATTTACCTCAAAACGTTAAAATGTTTGAAGTTCGTCACATATTTGTAGCCAATCGAACAGTTCGTTGTAGCTATCGTTTTGGTTGGTATCGCCAATTTTTTGTTGAGTCAATCGAAATTCTATTCTCGTTACATAATTTCTGTTGTTTTAATTGAATGATGGTTATCAAAACCGAAAAATTTGATCGAAATTATCGAATTATTCGATTGGCAACAAATACGGATGCTACTACCGATTCTGTTATCTGGGTGTAGTTAAACATACTTTCGGAAAAATACCGATTATTTTAGAGCCCCTGTGATTCTTAATTTGAGATTTATATGTTGTAAGTGATAGTTTGAGTTAATTGCAAAGTTTTTTTGAGATACTTGCGAATTAAGGGTATTTTTTAAATTTTGTTTTCCCTTTTGTAAAAAAAAAAATATTTTCGTGCAACACAGTTTAAAGATGAGGATTGGGTCCTTAAAATAGCAACAAATGTTTAATTTTCTACTGACGTGTTCGAACGTTATGATAATTCAAACATAAAGTATGTATTTCACATTCGTTAAAAAAAACCCCAACTTTAAGCAGCGACTATACGCGAACAATAAAAAATTTCGGAAACCTAAAAAAGTCATAAACACAAAATTAACAAGGAGAATAATTACGCTAAATTTTACTAAAATAAGAAGTTGAAAATGTATTTTTTTGTGCTCGTTATTTTTTGACAATGTCAATCCTAATAAATTTTATGTGTGAAAAAAGATTTTAAAATTTTATTACTATTCACAAACTTGTCATTCAAGTGAACAAATTTTTGTATTAAAAAATGTAATTTTATTGAAAATTTCCTGAAATATTATTGAAAAGAAGCATAAAGTTGAGTTATTTTCTACATGCTTGAAAACATATTGCTAACATTACTTCTGAACAACTTTTTGCAAGATCTGTTTTTGTAAAACTTATTTTTTAATAGACTTAGTTGTAATTTTTTAAATATCGAAGTTTTTATATTTACATTACACAATATTTTCAATGGATTTGAAATTTGAGATGGAAAGATAGTTTAGTGTAATGATTAGTTTGCGCATAGTTATACAATTTTAAATATTTTTAGCATATATAGAATTTAATATGTTAAAATTTAACATTCAAAATTTTCAATTCCTTGTAATATTGGTAAGATATGGAAAAGCAAACACCGACAAGATTACACTCAAGGGAACTATATTTGTATGCAGATTTATATTTTCAAAAATATTTCCTGATTTCGCAGTTAAAAAAATTAAGCAAAATTTGCAAAGAGAAACTCTGAGGGGAATGCTGTAAATATTAAAACCGCGATATTTTAAAATATTCAAATGAGAAAATAGCTCTTTTTTGACAGATTTGAATTCACTGTACCTGATGCTATTAAAAATATGTATTTCAAAGACAGCTTCCGCAAAAACTTGAAAATTGTTGAGTTGTGTAATCTGAGCTTTAAACATCGAAACTGACGACCCAGAATGAATATCACAGTTATTATGATTGTTTATACCAACATATATGTATATATGTATAATCGTGATGCGTGTGTGTAATATTTTCCCTTGCCTATATACATTTACATATTTACATAGTTATTTTACAGTTCACTGACTATTTCTCAATAAACAATCGCTTATTCATACACTTAAATGCATGCACATACACAATACATTTATACAATTCACTAACGTGACACATTTTTACCTGGTGTTCGTTATAATTGAAAACATGTAACATACACCATTGCAAACAAATTGTTGCTGTTATTATATGTTTGTGTGTATAAATTTTTTGTTCATTCGTTATTTCACTGTCAGAGTATGTATTCAGTTTAGTCATGATTGCATGTGTATGTGTGCTGTTATATATTAACATGAGTGTGTTTAAAGCAGTTGCAAGTGGCACGTGCGTGTATTATGTTTACATTACAAAACAAAACATCACAGCCAGTACATGTAGACAAAAAAACGTGTTGTATTAAAAATGAAATGAACAACAAAAATTGTAAAGAAAAAAAGAAACACAGTTACTAAACGAGCAAATAACCGACCCTCAGTCATATATTCAGATTCTACTACATTATGTTTTTGCCCTTTTTCAGCATTATACAGTATCAGTTTATGCTATTAACATACATTTTAAAAATTTATTTCAGAAAGATTTTGTTCTTGTTTTTTTAAGTATAAAAGAAATCTCTGTTTGAATGTTTTGGTTCTTTTAAATGCCACAGGAGTAGACCGTAATAACGGACTTAAATTAGTTCAATGGCTTTTTTTTTTAATATAAATCTACACCACCACATATATATAGTATAGTTGTTTTTGTAGGGAATGTTCGTTAATGTGTGTGGGCTATATGTATAAAAAAAAATAAGTGAAATATTCCAAATACAGCGGCTTACATTCCAACCCTTTAGGCATGTTTTGGCTAAACATCCATTTATTGTGGCAGCCTACATAACAACTTTTAAAACAACTCAATATACCCATTTAAGAGAACATAATTGCTAAAGAGAACCATTAATGATATCTTTCCAACAGGGTATAAAATAATAAGAAAATAATGTAACATTGGTCTGCAAAGTTTCGGGGTAGCTCTTTCATTCGAACTTTTTTCGAAAACTTTTTCAAAAAAAAAAAATCGATTTCTATTTGAATTAATGCAACTATTTTTAAAATATTTGCATACAAATTTTCTTCGAAAGTTTTATTGAGTGTAATATTTTATCAATTCGGAATTTTTAAATTTTTTTGCATCCAAAAATTTAATTTTAAGTAATTTGTTAATACTTCTTTTATCATTAAAAATATAATAAATAAATACAAATAAATAGACCAAATGGAGATTTGAACGGCAATTCATAAAAATGTTATACTGGTTAATGTCTGACCTTCTACACTAAGGATATTATGTATGTAAAGATGACAGCAATTGTAGTCAAAAACAAAGGAAATTTCACTTAAAGAAAGTTGACAGTAAAGTCAACTAACATTTGTCATTTGTTTTTACTGTTCAAAAAAATTATTAACAATTGTAATAAAAATGAACCATATATTTTAGTAAAAAATAAACAAACATTTTCTCTTCAAATGTCCGAGGCTCTGCGACAGGGGGGAGCGTTATTTTAGTGGTCGAATAGTGACGCAATCGGACGTTTGGAACTGTTTACCTGGTAGGATAGTTGGCTTCGTAGGGAGCCTGAACCTTTAGGGTGTATTCGCTGGCAGCACAAAATACCAACTTCTGGTCGCGGTGCATAGTGCCACTCTAGTCTATTCTAATAATATAACAAACATTTATTTTTTTATTTTTTCAAATAATAAAAACAACGATTGAAAAAAATGCATGTTAAATCATAAAACAGTCAGCTGATGTGGTTTGTTTTTTTTTTTTAAATGAACTACAAGGTTAGTAAAAAATTAAATTTGTACTAAAAATGACTGACATTTACAATAAAAGTTAAGAAACTGTATTACAACCCAAACAACTACAAATTTTTAAAGCAGACGTTTCCTGAGTGTAGACATCTACTCCTGTATTAAAATAACGTGTAATTAGATTTGAGTTTACGTTTTTCTAAAGTTGTCATATCTATTTCTAGAACAAAGTGGAATTCAAATAAACAAATTTACCAGAAAACAAATTTACTTTAACAAAAACGACATAAATAAACTGCACAGTTTTTCTTCTACAGTTAAAATTTTTTTTCTAAAAATTTCACATGTTGAAAAAAAGAAAATATTTTATATATTGTCTTTTTAAAGAGAAGTAACACTCAGAAATTCGTCCGACTTATTATTGTGTTACCATTTTTGGAAAGTTGATAGAGGAAATATGATAGGTGCTGAAAGATGAAGGGCTGCAAATATATCAACACTGTAATTGCGGCAGATTATAAGTCTTAGAACAATTCTTGCTTGCCACCTGCTGGAGAGTTGTGTTACTTATTGAAGCCTTTTGGTTCATAGCCCTGGCACATCATTTTACTTCGTGGGATTAAGTGCAATGGGAACAATGAAGATGGACGCTGCGGCACATACGAGTGATAGAAAACTTATACATTTTATTTTTTTTTTAATTAATGTTGTCGTCGCCGAGGACTGATCCCGGGACCATCTGTGTAACAGTCCATTGGGCTAACCATTACACCAGAACACTTTCAAGAAGTTTTTATTTAATACTTTCATAAATAAAATAAATAACATAGCTTAATACTAAAATTGCAACGGAGATGTGACTTATCTATTCTGATAGATTTTAGACCATAGATCACGAATATGGAACCCAAATTTTAATATTTTCTCTACTTTTCTAAATATTCGTGAATTTAACTTTTACCAAAAATCAAGCTTTTCTTAAAATGTTTTATTTATAAATTTTTAAAAATAAAACCAAAAGTTTATCTTTCGATTTTTTATCATAAATTATGATGTGAGCAAGACTATTCAAGTTTAAGATCATTTGTTTTTTGTTAAACAAAAAAAAAAAGTGCAATGTTTATTTAACCCATTAATGCCCAGACTTTTTTTTCTAATTTTGAGACAACATTTTTGTACACTCTCATATTTTTTCAGAACATGATAAATTTTAACAACTCTGCTGGTAACTTAAGTTGCCAATGGGCATTAATGGGTTCGTAGTTAAAAAAAATACTCATCGGCTAATTTAAAGCAGCTACTGACAGGTCTTTACATGTTTCATTTCGCGTCACCAAAATCTTAGAGAACCAATGTAAAAGGGGTAGAAGATTTACCAAAATTTTGAAGGAAAAAAATCAACACTTTACCCGTATTATTTTATTTACCCGATGAGAAGTAAAAAAACAAAATTGGAAGAATTGAACTAATTCAAATCAAAATAAAACACTTTCAACAAATAAACATTGTTCGTGTAAATACAGGCTACAATCTCTAGGCATAATACACTGTGTTGTTATTTTTTTTTATTAAATAAACAACAACACTTTCTAACTATATCATTAGGGTCATAAGTCAGTTTTACCGTACTCTGCCAAATTTACTTTTAAATTTAAAAAAATGAAAACCGAAAGTTTATTTTTCGATCTTTTATAATAAATTATGATGTGATCAAGATTATTCAAGTTCAAGATCATTTGTTTTTGTTACACAAAAAACCGTGCAGTGATTATTTATTATTTAAACAATTTCCTCATCCGCTAATTTAAAGCAGACTTTTTCTACAAACAGGTCCTTACATGTTTAATTTCGCGCCACCGAAAATCTTCAGAGGACCAATGAAGAAGGGGTAGAGGAAAAATTGCAGAGTACGGCAAAACTGACTTATGGCCCTAATGCTGTAGTCAGAAAGTGTTGTTGTTTATTTAATAAACAATAACAACACAGTGCATTATGAAAAGTGATTCTAGACTGTTTTTACACGAACAATGTTTATTTGGTAAAAATGTTTTATTTTTGATTAGAATTAGTTCAATTCTTCCAATTTTGAACTTTTGGAGCTATTTGTCAGTCATTTCATAATTCGGCTCGCACTATATATATATTTTATTTCAATCACATTTTTCTATGGGTATAATGACATAAACTGGTACTGTATAAATTTACGTATTGCATTGGTAAAGAACATTTAATTTTTTTGTTCTAGTAGAAAATGTAACTTCAGCATAAAAAAGATAAAGAACATAAAACATTAAATATTTGTATAAGTTATAAAAGAAAAATAAATAATAACGTACATGTTCTGTTCATCAACAAAAACCAATAAATCAAAATATACTATTTAATAGAAAAATATATCAAAAATTCAACATTTATATAACTATCCAGTGCCAACTTAATTGAATATTAATTCATACAAACTATTATAAAGAAGAACAAAAACAACTTAAATAAAAAGTGTAACTCTGTGCCATTTAGCTTTTTTCGGTTTTGATATGGCAACTAATATAAAAATAAACAAAAGTGAAGTGTAGTTAGTGTTTCCATTATAACACTTGTCATCGTTTATTTAACAAAGTGTTAAAAACGTGTACCATATAGGTAAAAAGCAACGTGGGGGCTTTATGTAGCCGTACCACATACAACAAAAATCAAACAACTATAAAATCTACAACAAAATGCCTTTTGGATTAAGATTTTACACATTTCTATGGATTACGCTTTCAAACTCATGGCTGCCATTCATACCAACAACGCCATCAACGTTGCCATCAGAGTCAGAAGCCACGTCATCGTCATCAACTGGCGTCTTTTACCATCACAGTATTATGATGGGGGCTGAGGCACAGCCATCATCATTAACCGAGAAAATTCCATTAGGTAAGTGAGAGAAGCTTAAACCAAGTGCTTAAAAGTACCACTACTACCACTGCATTAACAGTGGTAGTTGTAGTAGTCTTTATATATATATGCACACATATATAATAACACAAAATAAATCCTTTGCTAAACTGCGAAATAAAAACGAGATGATGGCAATCACAGTAGTCGAGTCAGCCACTGGCTGAGTTTCATGCATGTGTGCCATTTTCAGTTTAACTTTTTTTTTTTTTTTAGTTAGTTTCTACTCTAGTTTGTTTTATATTATTTTTATAAAGAATTTTCATTTTTTCTTTTTTTTTTTTTTAATAAGGTATAGGCTATGTTTGTTGACTGCAACAGCTAGTATACTTTTCTGAATCGTAGTTAAAGTATATCCGCAAAGCATGAATGCATACATGCATAACTGACATACTTGTACCTAAAAATATAGAAATCTACACAAACAGACATGTATAGTTAAACACAATACTATACAACTACAAAAACAAAAACAAAACAAAAAAAAACAGTAACAATATGTAATGCCAACCAACAATTTACTGTAACAACTTATGGCAAATGTTAAAGTTCTTTCTTTTCTAACTATAATGCTCACCTTGGTGGCTAACATTAACATAAAAAAAAAAAATAAAAAAAATATAGAAATATACTAGACTTTGTTGTAGCAATATTAAAACCTTATTTGGCCCACCAAACCATCCACAAAATCCACACACATATATACACACACTCTCAGTCTATAGAAACATGTTTCAGATCATAAAATAAAACACTTTTTATGCACATTCTCATACATAGTAAAATACTCTAGTGCCTGCTAAACCGGATGTATTATAAACGAGAGCTTTGGGAGCAGGCATAGAGGTCCTATATATTTTATACATTGCAAGTTCATAAGCTGCATTTATACATATATAGAATATATAATATATATATATAAATGTTCATATAGACTAAAATTTACAAATACTGGCACATGTACACTAGGTTGTCCCAAAAAAAATAAAAATTTGGATTTTCTCGGAAGATCTTTCCTAATTTGGATACTCATAAGGTAAAGTATTTTTGAGAATTTTATCAGATTTTTCGGAAGTGGTTTAGAGGTCGCGCAAACCGATTTTGTACCAAAAATCGAGCTTTTTGGGCTTTTATTGAATTATTCTTGAAAATTGCTAAAAAATCGGTAATTTTTCGGCTTCTGAGTAAATATTCTTAAAGAAAATTTTCCGATCTTTAATTTTATGTGCATAAGTAATAAGTTTCGTCAGGGATTTCGCACATTTTAATACATTATATAACAGTTTTTGGAAATTTTCAACAAATATGAAAAATAATGCTTTATAACTTTTAAAATTTGTATGAAGACTAAAAAAACTAATGATGCAGTTTAAAAGATTATGAAGTTTTAAATAAATTAGCAGAAAAAACAATATAATTTTCTTTTACCGTTCTCGAGTTATACCCTTTTAAAGCTTTACACCCATTGTATGAAATTTTTAGTACTATAAGATTTGGGGCATCCGATTTGTTGTAAACTTTAGATTATGAGATTTAAAAATTTATTTATTGTATGTCAAAATTTAGTTTTAAGTGTTGTCAAGTTGTGGACATCAAAAAAAGTATCCAAAAAGCCGTTATCACTAGGTGGCACTGATATGGCTCGAACTAAAATTCATGATTTATTGGATTTGGGGAACTACAACCCTATTTTTGGCAGATAGTCTATAGGTTTAGAGATAACAAGTCACAATACAATTAAAATTTTTGTAAACTAATAAGTGGAAGACGCTTGCTAGAGATTGAGATAAATTTTATGGCTTGAGATAAAAGCTTTTATGCTAGAGCCCTCTTCCGGTAATTAGCAGCTGGAGAATATGCAACCAAGGGAAGATTATAAAGAAATGCTGCAACTTAGCCTTATTTTTTTGGGTGATAGACCTGAGCCCCATCCAACTATAAAATCTCCTGGAGCCATTAACCGAGCTCGCTGGATGATGAAAATTATATACTCTCTAAAAATATGTATTTTTCGAAACCAGCTACAACCTTTCATTCAAAATTCAAAAATTGATGCCTTGCTGGAGTTTACCTCATTTATTTTAAGAGTATATATTAAAAATTGGTACCTATGCCAGTGTCCCCGATACGCTCCTCTCAATGACCTTAGACTTTTGAAATAATTTTATGATTACAAACGCTTTAATGAAAAAGTTACATGCGAGACTCTGAAAGCCTTTCTGGGTCATCAGTGGTACCTTTCCGAGAAGTTGGCTGCCTTATCGTTTTTTGATGAACGTATAGATACCAAAACTTTGCGTTTAATGCTTAGAAACCTATATGAACCAAGTAATAACAACGAATTAGTGAAAGGAAATTTAACAGAAGACATGATTGAAAATAAACAAATTCAGTGTTTTATTACAAAAGCCAGCCTAACTTTTTTTGAAGCCTGCAACATTTACTGATTTTTTCCAAACGGATCCAGAAAAATGGAAAAACAACAAATCATTTCAGGAAGCAAAACACAAAGTTCAACAATTGCAAGTTGTAAATGATGTCGCAGAACGTGGTGTGGCCTTGGCTAATAGTTATATCAATATCACACACTTCTGAAACAGACTTTCAGAGTTTACTGCAGGGGGTAGAGCATCATCGCAAGAACACTAATAAATGATTTATAACAAATCTATTTTTCTTTGTTTTTAATATAATTGTAATGTATGAGTGGTAAGTAACTATTATTTTATTTGTAAAAACATTTTCTAAATCCAATTATTTAAAGCTTAAACCAATGCAAACCTAGTTCACACCTTATAGTATTATACATTTCATACAATGTGTACAAAGCTTTAAAAGGGTATAACTCGAGAACGGTGAGAGAAAATTCATTTTTTTTTCTGCTAATTAATTTAAAACTTAATAATCTATTAAACTGCATCATTAGTTTTTTTAGTCTTTATACGAATTTTAAAAGTTATAAAGCATTATTTTCCATATTTGTTGAAAATTTACGAAAAACCGATATTAAATTGTCAAAATGTGCAAAATCTTTGCCGAAACTTATTATTTATGCACATCAAATTAAAGATCGGAAAATTTTCTTTAAGAATATTGACTCAGAAGCTGAAGAAATACCGATTTTTTACCAATTTTCAAGCAAAATTCAAAAAAATCCCAAAAAGCTCGATTTTTGATAAAAAATCGATTTGCGCGACCTCTAAACCACCTCCGAAAAATCTGAAAAAATTCTCAAAAATTCTTAGCCTTATGAGTATTCAAATTAAGAATGATCCCCAAAATTTTTTTTTGAATGGGACACCCTAATGTACACCAGTGTTAGTTTGATGTTGTTGCTTTAAATTTCTGTGTTCATTGCTTTCAAAAACTGCATTCACTGCATCAACACTTCTAATTTTATGGCTTGTTATAATACAACATAAGCAAATTTAATGTATATCTAAATATAGCTATATATATTTATTATATATAAAAATATGAGATTCTTTAAATATATCTATGGTATGTAGTTTTAGAAAATTCTAAAGTACATTCCAAGCACGTGACAAAAATTAAATACTAAAGGAAATTAAATACTAAAGCCTGAATGGGAAATTTTTACAAACTTTTATTTTACATAATTCGGTATTATCAAAGTTTTAGAAGTAAACGCTTAGAATTTTTAAAGTTACAGCTTACAAAACACTCACAAAACCAAACATTTCCATGCACACAGAAAAGAGAATATACGAAATAATTGTTGTCAAAACTAAAAAAACATTTGTAAAATGAACAAATATTATTCTTCTTTATAATCGAGCTTAAGATCTTTTGTTAAATGATTGAAAATTATTAATTTCCAATATTTCGTCTCCACATTGGGAGACTTCTTCAGGAAAATTTATTTTAATAAAAAGAAGAAGTCTCCCAATATGGAGACGAAATATTGGAAATTAATAATTTGCAATCATTTAACAAAAGATCTTAAGCTCGATTATAAAGAATAATTTGCAATCATTTAACAAAAGATCTTAAGCTCGATTATAAGGAAGAATCATATAATAAAAGAAGATCGAAGAAAATTAAACATATGAACAAATATTCCTTTATTTTACAAAAGTTTTGGTTATATTGACATTTTTCGTATTTTTACGCATTGTTTATTATCACTGATGTCTAACAAATTACAACCAAATGAAACAAAATTTTCTTTTTTTTTTTAATTTTTTATTTTTAAACTTTTTGCTTTGTATAAAATTATGCTAAAAAATACCTCCGATTCTTATGACTCCGATATATAAAAATAATTCAGGTTCTTCTCCATGGTGCCACACAAAATTTAGTCATAGATTTTGACTTGCTCTGTTGCATCATTTTTTCAATGGGTTATTATTTTCGGGGGTTTTTAAGTACACTTAAGAAACTATGTATTTAGAGACATGACATTTCACTTAAAGAAAGGACGACCTACATTTTAGTAAATTCAATTAACTTTGAAATTTGTTTTTTTAATGTTCAAAAAATCACTAACAATTGACAAACATTTTTTTTTTTTAAATAACAGAAAACTACTGTAAAAAATAATGTAAAATCATAAAACAGTCATTTTATGTGGTTTGTTTTTTAAAGGAACTACAAGGTTAGTAAAAAATTTTATTTGTTCCACAAATGACTGACATTTACATTAAAAATAAAGAAACTGTATTACAACCCAAACATCTACAAATTTTTAAAGCAGAAGTTCCCTGAGTGTGTGCAACTAACAAAATATGTGGCTATAAGTTTGTAAATAATAAGGTTCCTACTTATGAGTTATTAAAATATTAGTAGTTGCCAATAAGACAATTTATTAGTAATTATATAAGTAGTCGTGTTTAAGCTTGACTCTATGAAATAAGACCCAATAAAATAAGTCCCCAAACCAAAAATGAAATAAGGCCCCAAAAATTTCTAATAAAAAAAATTGGGGTCTTATTTCATTTTTTGGGGCTTTATTTTACCCAGAAGAACTGGTTTTTCAAATCAGATGTCGAATCCGTTAAAATCTTATATTTTTAAGACATCAAGTAACATTTATTTGACCTGTCGTAACTTTTTATGTCCCAAAATACCAACCAAGATTTATTGTTTTTTAATGATTATTTTTTAAAAGTCTATTTTATTAAAAATTTTAGTGTCTAAACGTTAAATAAACAGAAGATGAAAAACAATCAATTAGCTGTTTAAATGACAAAGCTATGACTGGTCAAATTATTTTACTTATTGTCTTAAAAATAAGATTTCAACGGATTCGACATTGGATTTGTAAAAACGAGTTTTTAGTTGAATATTTTTAATGTTCATAAATACAGGTTTCATTTACTAATTTCTCTTACGTTCTTGCCGTCAAACAGCTGAGGACTCTTTGCGGGTATATACACAAAAACTATGTATTAGTTAGGAATAAAAAAGTATTTTAATGTAATATATAATTTGGTTTTATTTTTTCGAAATGAGGCTTTACTTCATTATGAAATAAAGCCCCAAAAATTGCGGCGTTATTTCATTTTATTTTGGGGTTTTTAATTTTTTTTTTGGGGCATTGTTTCATAATGGAATAAAGCCCCAAAAAATGGAGAGGTATTTCATTTTTGGTTTTTGGACTTATTTCATTGGGGCCTTATTTCACAGAGCCACAAAAATAACAAGTGGTGAAGCCAAATTATAACGCATTGAAGAAAAATTATAATGAAGCCAAATTATAATGCATTTAGATTCATCATGTAACCTCTTACGAGGAAATTTAGCTGGGTACGGAATTTTTCAGTATTTAATACCGAATTTCTGTTCAGGCAATCGAAATTTTATTGTTGTGGCAGGATTTCTGTTGTTCCAATCGAATGTTGTTATCACAGCTAAAAAGTTACAACGCAGCAAACGAGTCTAATTTCTAAGTAAAAAGTAATCCAGTTTAAGACTAAAAATCAGGATCCCACAATAACTACACAGCGCAACTCGAAAAATAAAACAAGAGTACCGACCATTGATACTTAATATTTCGGACATCCTGATTTTAATGGCGTACCCAGTTTTTTTCACTTTGGACCAGATTTTTTCCAAAAATTTACATTAAAGTTGTTTGCGTTTTAAAGCACACAATTTTAAAAATCAAATATTTTAAATTAGTTTTTTGTGGTAAACAAATACATATAATACGCTCTTTAACATTCGGTTATCAAATTTGGTTAATAAATGTGCAGCATTAACAAGTAAATTTTTAAAATAAATCATTTTTATGAAAATATGTCGTTTCTGAAGCTACCTCAAATTTTTTTTTAGAAAAAGAGAACTTCATGAATCTTAATCTAACCAATTTGTCCAGTCAGAAATTAACATAAAATGCTGTGTTTAAAATATTATTATTTTATTGTCAATTAAATTATTAACAATTTTTTATAACTCCAAATATTATAAATATGCAGTAAACTTAATACTTTAATATATAAGCTTCTAATTTTGCAAAACTTGAGAAAAAGTTGTAAATTTTTGCTGTAGAATTAAGAAGTCGTTCTGATTACTTGACTCAAATTATAAAGCAACAGTAGAAAAGTGTGACCAACTTCTGATCATTAATCCTTTTCCGACCGACTTTTTGTTTGTGGATATATTCCTGTTTAGACTTCATATTCTTGTTTGGCTCCCTGAAATTAAAAACAAAAAAGTTGTCATGCATGCTCCTCCCCCTCTTACCCAACGAAAAATGAGTCCAAAAATCGATTTTTTAAACTACCTAGCCTGTGTTTATCGCTAAAACATTCGATTATCCAAAACTGTTTTGTTGAATTTTGTTCTGGTCAGTATATGAAGCTACGAGCGACATTTCGAGTTTATAAATTCGCTAGTTTAGATGATATCTCGACTATATTTCCCTGATGAACTGATAATGCATATAATTTTTTTTTTCAATGAACAATATCCTAATGAACATATTTAAACAAAAATATAAAGTCTTATTGCATTATAAGTTTGTTTGTGTGCACTGTAGTGTACTAGGGTAGTCACAGGGTTAATATATTTATATTAAAACAGCAACTATTGCATTTTAAAAACTTTTAGAATTAAAATTCACAGTATCTTATAAACCTAGCCTATAGATAGATCTTAAATTTGATTGCTTTATTTTTTTTTTATTTTTTCAAATTTATGAAATTGAAAATTTCTATTTAATTACAAAAAAAAAACAAAAAACTTTCATGTTAATTTTCATGACAAATCTAAAACAAAAAATGTGTTCTCAATATTTTTGTTGCTCATAAAGAATGTGACTAGAAATATGTTTGTACAAATGTGCACTCAAACATGCACAAAGAAGAATTTGACCTAATTGCATAAAAATCCATTTCTAAATGTCAAATGATTTAATTTTTCAATTTAAAACAAAAAATTGATTAAAAGATTGAATACAAAAATTTTAGCATAGATTTATATAAGAAAATTTATTTATTTTAAAGCATCAGAATTTCAAATTCTAGTTGCTATAAAAAGAAAGATTTTAAAACTTTTTTTGAAGGAAAATAAAAAAAAATCTTTTATAAATTTTTAAAGCAATTACTCTGATTTGCAAATTTTATGTGTACTTAAAAAAAAAAAAAATCTAAGATTGGGGTGTCTAAGATTATCGGCCATCGTCAGGATTTAAGGGCTTAAAACCGGGGTCAAAAATTACCCATTTTTTTGTTTTTCGAATTGGTTTGGCATCACACTGATAGAATTTTGCTTCATAGTATTAATGAAACGATTTCATTAAAATCGATTCATTGATTTAATGCAAAATTTCATTAACTGAATGAAAATTCATTAATATTAGTATTATTTTCATTAATATTTTTTATGATTTTTTCATAACTTCATAAAAAAATTCATTAAATCAATAAAAAAATTTCAAATTTTTTTCAATAAAAATTTTGACTTGTAATAAGAAAAAAAAATTTTTTTTTGTACTATCATGTTGAAATAAAAAAAAAACTAAAAAATTTCTTTTAAACAAAATTAACCAAAACTTTGATATAAATAAATTTTTTTTTTTATTAAATTTGCCTAGAGCTAACAGTTTTTGACGAATTTGAATAGTTGGTCACTAAATTCCAGGGAACACATTTCTATGAAAAACGACATATTTTATATCGACATATAAGAAAATATGTCATATTTTAAAACAAATTATAAAAAATGTAAAGAAAGATTGAACAATTTTGTAAAAATAAAACAATAAAAACAAAAATAAATTAAAATTGGACCAGACCTTATAAATAATATCAACGAGGGATAATTTCTCAATAACCAGAAAATTATTGCAATGCTAAAATAATCATAAAAAGTGCAAATTACTAACTATCAATGAAACTATGAATTTTCTTTATTAAACACATGAAACTTTCATAGCGATTAGGCAAGAATTAATGAAAAAAAAATTCATATACTTTATGAAATTTTCATTGGCTCAATGAAACCATTCATTAAAATTGATTTAATGAAACACCTTTCATTGACTCACTGAAAAGTTTCTTTGGGGACTTTTTTATGAAAAAATTCATTGGATTAATGAAGGAATTCATTAATACTACGCACAAATTTCTATTAGTGCAGCTCCAAAAAAAACTATATATAAATGTTATATTTTCGGGTAGAAACTTCCAGAAGCCATCTCCTGCTGCCTTTATTTGGTACTTTTTTGGTTTTGTGTAGTTGTTATTGTAAACAAAATGCTAATTTTAAGGTACTTTATATAGACATGTATAGTGGTACGACTGTCAAATTCACAAATATTGATCCTTATTAAGTTCAAGCGGACATGTATTTTTTCTTTTTTTCGATATTCCAGCTACTTTGGGTTTTGTCGGCTTTTTACCGAAACGGTATATTTTGCATTATGATGGCAACCCTGTGTCTCAAATATAGGCAAACTTCATATTTGTTAGAGTGTCCTGTGGTTATCTAAAAGAATATAATTAATTCGCAAATTTAAGGTAGACTGCCATACAAAAATCAGTAAAAAAAAATGTTTTTTTTCTGCATTTTATATATTTTTATAATATGCGAAGAATTTTCAATAAGCTTTCCAACGTTGTACCATGATATGAAAATTATGAAGTTCAGATACAAAAAATTAGAACGACTAAAATTTGCATAATGTTCCAAAAGGTACTGTTTAAATGTTATATGCATATTTTAATTTACACTAGTGCAGTGCTACGGTATTATAAAGTAGACATATGCACATATTTTTTTTTTTTATTAGCAGAATGGTATTATGTTAATTTAATTAAAATCATTCAAGTTCGAGGCCATATACTCTATATTTCTTCATTAGGATATTGTCCTAACAAATAATCTATAGAGTTTTTGTTTTCAAATTTATTATTTGACCCTTTCAGGAATGTGTTGAAAGATCTATTTCGGGAATTTTCTAGGTTCCCATCATCAGAACACGTTTTGAAAGCGGTAACAATCCCATGTCAAACATCAAGCATTCATATGAACTAGTTTACTCACTACATGAGAACTAATATACATATGATTTTGAAGTTAAAGATTGTAACCATTGATCAAAAAATAAATTGAAAACTTGTTTGTGTGTATGTCTACCTTTGGTAAATATTCAATACACGTTTTTGTTTTTTTCCTCCTTTTTATGTTTTGTTAAGTTTGTAAACAAAACAGGGGAAGTAAACTAGGCGGTACTTTGCCTTTTTTCACAAGTTTGTTATAATTTTTATTAAAAATAAAAATTATGTTTTTTCGACCTTTAATTGTGCAATGAAAATGAAAATTATTCAAGTTCGAGGCCATATACTCTATATTTCTTCATTAGGATATTGTCCTAACAAATAATCTATAGAGTTTTTGTTTTCAAATTTATTATTTGACCCTTTCAGGAATGTGTTGATAGATCTATTTCGGGAATTTTCTAGGTTCCCATCATCAGAACACGTTTTGAAAGCGGTAACAATCCCATGTCAAACATCAAGCATTCATATGAACTAGTTTACTCACTACATGAGAACTAATATACATATGATTTTGAAGTAGTGAGTAAACTAGTTCATATGAATGCTTGATGTTTGACATGGGATTGTTACCGCTTTCAAAACGTGTTCTGATGATGGGAACCTAGAAAATTCCCGAAATAGATCTATCAACACATTCCTGAAAGGGTCAAATAATAAATTTGAAAACAAAAACTCTATAGATTATTTGTTAGGACAATATCCTAATGAAGAAATATAGAGTATATGGCCTCGAACTTGAATAATTTTCATTTTCATTGCACAATTAAAGGTCGAAAAAACATAATTTTTATTTTTAATAAAAATTATAACAAACTTGTGAAAAAAGGCAAAGTACCGCCTAGTTTACTTCCCCTGTTTTGTTTACAAACTTAACAAAACATAAAAAGGAGGAAAAAAACAAAAACGTGTATTGAATATTTACCAAAGGTAGACATACACACAAACAAGTTTTCAATTTATTTTTTGATCAATGGTTACAATCTTTAACTTCAACTTTAACTTTAACTTTATTTACGAAATGTTTCGTTGATTTCTGAAAAAAAAATATTTCGTAAAATTATAAAATTTTGGTTTATCTACTAAAATAAATTTCTTTTATTTTCCAGAAAGGTTCCAAGTAAAAAAAAAAAATACATTCGCTTGTGGAAAAAGATTTTAGGGATACTTGGGGCTTTAAAGTAAACAATTAAGTTGGACATATTATAATTAATTATAAAAATACTCACCGTGATTTGTTTTATATAACATTCCACGCGTCAACTTATAAAGAGGATTCCCTTATGGTAAATATGTTATTGACACTCGATGCTTTAAATTTATTGTCTTCGATTTGTATTAAAATATTATTAAAATTGTGAGAAGCTAACTTTTCAGGAGGGCTCCTCTTATAGTACAAATCATTGCTTAATAATTACTATGCTTAATGAAAACACACACATTAATTGGTATAATATATATTTTTTTTTTAATTTATTAGCAATTAATTGCTGAAAAAAACATTGCACACAGACAAAAACTAAAAACAAGGTTCAATTAAAAAATTTATTGAATTAATTAATATATTAATTGATTTTGCACCTATCACGGCAATGATAATTTCAATTAAAACTTTTATTGAAAATTAAGAAGATGAAAAGTAATAAGTATCTTCTACAAAACAAATATCAAAAAGTGTGTTAACAATACGTTGGTATGTGTGTATCGTTAATGCTGCATCTGTTTGTATGTTTGTGTGTGTGCATGTTTGGTTTATAAACTTCAGATGCATTTAGTATTTTATACTGAACATTTTCCATTTAAGCATACGGTGGATGAAAAAATAATATGAGAATTACGTCTAAAATAAAATATGTATTTATTTATTTAAAAGTCAGTTAAAATATTAATTGATTTACTTAAATAATTGTTTAGAAAGAAATTTAATTCAAATCAAATCTTTAATTAGATATTTTAGGTTGATAATTTTTTCTGTGTAAGAAAACACTGTTTTAACACGCATGTTTTTTTTTTTTTTGTTACAAGCAGTATGAGAGAACGTGTGAGAATGCAAACTAACATTTTGTGTTATTTATGTAGAATTCGTTATTTTAATATTTTTAATTCAAGTTAAATTTAAAAATATTAAGAAAAAAAATTTGAGACATCAAACACAAATTTACGAAAGTTTTGCATTATTCACAAAAATTGTATGTGCATCTACACTCATAATAATCTATGCATAAAAATACGAAATTATTGTCAAATCTACAAAAACTTTCGTGAAATGTACAAATTTTCATTTATTTTACAAAAATTTTGGTTATTTTGACATTTTTTCGTAATTTTACGCATGGATTATTAACAGTGTACAAAATTCTGTTCGTAATATTTATGATTTTTTTTAAATCTGTAGTTACAATTAATATTACGAAAAGTTTTTAATATTCAAAAAATTTCCGAGCAATGCATAAAATTAAATTAAGGAAATAAACTTTCGTATTTCTCTACATGAAATATTTTGGGTGTGCCATAAAATTAGCACTATTTTGCCATAAAAAACTATACAACAACAAAAAAGTACCAACAAAAAAGAACCAGTAGATGTCTATTGAAAACTAATACCCCAAAATATAACATTTATCTATAGTTTCTTTGGATCAAATTCCAAATAAATAAAAAAAAAAAAACATAAAGTGGGTAAATTTTTAAAATAGTAATTTTTGTGCATTAGTTTTATATAATATTTTTGTTAAAGTCTAATATTTTTTACTTCATATTAATTTAAGAATAATTTGTTATCGAACATGTTCGCTATAGTCGACCTAAATTCAAAAATTCTCTAAAAATATACAAAATTTCAAAAAATATATGTCAAATAGACATAAATTTTAAATCAAATTCATTTCATATTTAATTCAATAAAATGCTGCATATCATTGCATTTATTTTATAACTTTTTCTAAACCATTTTTTACCAACGTTAAAGACACACCAATTTTAAAGAGCATATAACTTTTGATACAAACATGGTTTAACAAATTTTTAAATTTGCAATTCAACACTGACTTGAAAAAAAAACTATTTTTAGCTTTTTTTAAAAAAATTAAAACAAAAATAAATTTAAATGTAGTTAAGACCGCTGTAATAATCGCGATTTATTGGTTTTTATTGATAAGAAAACTTTTTTAAATAGAACATTTTTCATTAAACATGCTAATCTAATCAAGATTTTTACGTCTTTGTAAAACTAGAATTGTGCGAAAAATTAAACGATATTTTCTCTTAATATCAAAAATGTGCTATTTTCTCTTAACCACCAAAAGAACATATAAATTTGAGTGATTAGAGTTGCCAAAGAACAATTTTTAAAAACTGTCTAAAAATGTCAAAGTTTTGAAAAAATTTGTAAAATAGTGCGAAAACAACAATCAAAATTGTGTGTACATATTTTGATAGATATTTGACTTGCTAAAACAAAAAAATATTTTTTAAAAAAAATATTAACATTTTAATTGCATACAAAGCTTTAAAGTCCATATTTCAACTAACTTTACAACCACTAGAGGGCGCCATTAGGATATACAATTTACATACACAGTGGGAAATCAAAGTATCTTCATACCAAGTTTTGTCAAAAAATTCGAACGGAATCTATGTTTGGTAAAAAATGAGTTGATTACGTTGAAAATTTTATATATATTTTTTTTTTTGTGAAACATGTTAAACAATTGTCCAAAATAGATAAAAAAGTAATGCGTAAAATATTCTTAAAATTTACTAAAACTTGAAAGCCCTTAAGAAAAATTTAAAAAGAAAAAATATATAATCGGTCCGCTTTAGCGGGAAAGCAATGCATCAAACACAAAGAGCTAATCGTTTTAGAAAAATGTATTTCAGTTGATATAACCAATAAATTCGGTTAGCACAATCAAATAAGAATGTGGTTTAAGCATATCTTGGGTATTGCTACTAAAATTTAGTTATATTACTCGAAAGAGCCAATATTATGTTGTTGCAACCACTTTTCGCTGTAGTAACCGAATTAACGTTAGAATTTTACCAATTTTTTATCTGTAGGCATTAGCGAACAATATGGGAAATTCTAGATTTTTTTTTTTTGTTTTTTTTAAATGTTTGTTTTTAAAAAAAAAATTATACTAAAATAATTTACATAAAAATACAAACATTTACTGCAACTAGCTTAGAGCTAACAAGCATTTTGTCTAAAATAAGAGATGTTTTTCTTAAACTAAGCGTTGATAATTTGGTAAATCAGAGGGTTTTATACGTTTTAATCTTCTTTCTAAGTTAGCAGTGTAAATCAGGTTATGTGCTTCTGGATTTACATGAGTTCGTAGTCTCTCTGCATGTGTGGTTGCTATATCAGAAATTACTTCGGATACTGTTTTAATTTTGAGATCTCGATGGAGGTCAGCATTGCGTACGTACCAAGGAGCGTTAACTACATTTTTCAATATTTTATTTTGGAGCTGTTGAATTATGTTTACAACACCTTTTGAAGCAAAACCCCAGATTTGAATGCCATATGTCCAGATGGGTTTTAAAATTTGATTGTATATGAGAAGTTTGTTATGTGTTGTAAGAACAGACCTTCTCCCTATAAGCCAATTTAGTTTATGAAACCTTATTTTTAACTCTTCTCATTTGTTTTTACGTGTTCATTCCATTTCAGTTTCGAATCTAAGGTCATACCCAGGTATTTGGCCTTATTAGAACGGGGAATTTCGTTGTTATCAATATATATAGGTATACTATTTTTTTTTTTTTTTTGTAAAATCTACATGTATAGACTTTGTGTTATTAAGTTTATTTCGCCATTTTTTGGACCATGAAATCAATTTATTTACACCAGATTGAAGGTTTTGGGAAGAATCTGTTATTGTTTTTCCAATCGATAGAATTGCTGTATCGTCTGCAAAGGTAGCCGTTACACAATGTGGATGAGTTGGTAAATCACTTGTAAAAATCAGGTACAAAAGGGGGCCTCAAATATTGCCCTGAGGGATACCTGCATTTATCTTTCTGAGATTAGAATATTCATTTACATGTTTGATTCTAAAATATCTGTTTTGTAAATATGATTGCAGTAAGTTATAGAAACTTGTTGGAAATATTTGTTTAAGTTTTTGAAGTAATCCATTATGCCAGACTTTATCGAAAGGTTGTGACACATCTAGGAAAACGGGAAATTCTAGATGCTACTTTTTTAAAATATAGAAAGCGAATGTTAAACTTGATGACTGTAGTCAGTTTAAACATATTCATGCTACAACATTAAAAAAAAACAATGGATCAATTTAGCGAACAGACCATATTAGGGAACATTCCCTAACAGTTTAAAAAGACAAAATCATAACAGCTATTGTTTTTTAATCTGCTCAATATTTTGACACTCAAATGCATTGACATTTTATGATTTTAATAACAGTCTTTTAAATAAAATAAATCAAATATGTCCTATGTCAAACAACAACCAATTTAGCTTATAAGACTGTTATAAGAATCAAAAACATTATTATGCATACGACCAAGTAAACAAAAACTTTATATTTTTCAAACATTTCGCATCTTATATTGTTTGTTTCTATCTAAAAGCATATTTCATTCAATTACAAATTTAATAAATATGCAAAAACTTTTAAGTTGTCTAAAGTTTTTAAAAATTCTGACACTATCACCTAACCTTACTTCTAAAACTTCAAATAAAAAATGTTATAATTTAATATCTCATCTTACACGTGTGGACAATAAAATAGGTGTGCTCGAATGTAACAAATTTAAAGTAAAAAAAGTAACATAAATTTGTTGGAAAAATACTAATATTATGTTTAGATTATAAATGCAACAACACCTGTTCGTTTTATGCAAAAATCCAAACTTTGTTGTTGTAATCTAGTAAAACAACATTAAAAAATAATATAAATTCGCTTATATGATTGGACATTAAAATAGGTGAGAGTAAGCAAATTGAGCAAAATATTAAAAAATCCTGGAAACTTTCGCTTTAAATATAATTATGGACATTGTATGTAATATTTAGATTTATTTCTGTGTTAATATGAAACCAAGTTTGGAACCAAGAGTAAAAAATGTCTGGGATATGGAAAATCCCTATTAAGAGGACTACTATTAAATTATTTTTTTTTTTCAAAATGGTTCATTTTCGACCGTCTTGCGGCAGGGGTTATGACAATTTACTTATATTTATATCAATTACAATGAGACATGAGTCTCTTAAAGCACCTCAAAAATTTTAAATTACAATGATTGAATAACTTATCTTAATTGTATAAAATATTTAACATAAAAAATTTAACATAAAATAAAAACTAAACAAAACGTAAACGTAAACGTAACCGACACAGTACAACATTTTTCAACACATGATTTTGGGACTCAATTCTGTATCTGAAGCAAATTCAATATCTGAATCAAATTCAATATCTGAAGCAAAGTTATAGATATTGAATAGGAGAAAAAAATGCGGAATAATCGCCAAAATGCCAATTTTTCACCTTTTTTGCTTAATAACTGGATTACAAATACACAAATATGCTGTTTTTTCTTAATAAACTTTATTTTGCATCAAAATAAAAATTCCGATTCATATTACAGCTATTCTTACACAGAAAATATGAGATTTTTATATGTTATCTATGCATGGAAACAAAATGTAGAACATTTTCCATTATAATTTAAAATTAAATTACATTTAAAATTAAACAAAATTAAATTAATTTAAATTTAAAATTATAATTGAAAATGTTCTAAATTTTGTTCTTGTTTTTGGGGCTACTGTCACGTGCAATTCCCGGAACTGAGTCCCAAAATCATGTGTTGTACTGTCTAATTATTCTTTGAAATTAATTACTAACTGCCATTTTGAAAAACAGTACACGGCATTGGATTTAATTTGATTAGGTAAAGAGTTCTACAACTTCACAGCGCCAACAAAGAACAATCTCGAGGATGATAAATAATTGTAAGCCGGAGTGTTAATATTGGTCGTACGACATGATCTGGACATATTTAGCTTCCGATATAAATAATGAGGTTCCTTCGTATATATAAGCTTGTGAAAAATTATTAAATTTTGAATGTTTAGATATGAAGTTAAACTACATCAAAAGATTTGAATGGAGTATTGAGATATTCGATCATATTTTCTCTTGTATATGTATTCATATCAAGCATAATTATTAATAACCATTTGTAATTTATTATTAGATTAAGCATCAAGATTTCCAAAAACAATTGCACCATAAGTAAATATAGGTACAATTAATGTTCTCACCAATTTCAACTTAATGTCACTATGCACAAACGCTGATAAATACCAGAGTTTCCATAGAACGCAATACATTTTCGTTATTGTATAATTTAAATGATCTTTACATTTAAGCTCAGAATTAATTAAAAGTCCAAGATTTTTTACAATTTTCACATATTTAACAACTACATTTTGATTGGTGATATCTGGCAATATCTCAGCAGCACAACTGCCGAATATTAAGGCTTGTGTTTTCTAGGCGTTAATTACAAGAGGGTTTAAATGCTGACTTACTCTTAAAATCTATAAAGTATTTAAAAAAAATGCAAGTGCATCCCAATTTCTGATTCTTTTATTAGTGTTTTGCAATCGAGATTGCAATTTTTAGTTGATTGTACTTTAAAGTGGACAGGTTTTAGTGCACAGAAAAAACTAAAAAACAGGTTTCAATTAAAAAACTTATTGAATCAATTAATATTTAAATTGATTATGCACCTATCACGGCAATGATGATATCTACTTTTATTGAAAATTAACAAGGAAACAAATTATTAAATAACTTAAAAAAAAAATAAAAAAAAGTAATACTCACAAAAAAGTGTGTGGACGATACGTTGGTTTTTGGCAATGCTGCGTCTGTTTGCATTTTTGCATGTTTGTGTACGTGCTTGTTTTATTTGTAAACTTCAAATGCATTTGGTATTTCATACTGAAAATTTTCTATTTGAAAAAATAATTTGAGAATTATTTCTAAAATCAAAAATGTATTTATATATTTAAAAGACTATTAAAATATTAATTGATTCAATTAAATATTTGTTTAGAAACAAATTTAATTCAAATCGAATCTTTAATTGGATTTTTTGGTTTATAATTTTTTCTGTGTAAATAATGACACCAAGAATTTCATTGTACGACTTTTAATTTGAAATTGGCAGAAGGAAAAAAAAATATTTCGATATTCCCAATTTTATTAAATTATCTGAAAATAATAAAAATACAAAAAAAAATAATAATAATAGAATTGAAAAACAATATGTATAAAATAAATTTGAAACAAACAACATATTTTCCATATGCCATACATTTTGTACTCTTCCCAGCAAAACTTTGGTAATGGGTAGGACTTATTTCAGGCCTTCCAAAGTAATGACTATCCGAAATAATACCTTACTAATATGAATATATGTAACTGCTTATTTGTAAGATAAAAAAACAACGCCTTACTAATATTGTGTTAAATATCTGCTTATTTGGAATAGCAAAAATAATAAGACCTTTCGTAGTAATGACTATCCATTACATTTGTTGTTATTTTGAAGGTCTGAAATAATACCTTACTGATATGAACATACATCACTACTTATTTTGGAAGCTAAACAATTATGTCTTACTAATATTGTGTTATATACCTGCTTATTAGGAAGGGCCAAAGAAATAAGGCACTTGTAAGGTAATAAGTAACTACTTTTTTGTAAGGTATATTTATCATAATTAATAATTTAAATGCAATTTATTTTATTTATATTACTAGTTATAATTGTCCTTATTAATAACTAGTTATTTTATTGCCTATTATTATTTTTTGATTATTCTAAGGCGTTTGATTTAGTAAATCATGATATATTAATAAAAAAAATCGAAGTTATTGGTCTAGCGAATAAAACCTTAGAACTTTTTCAACATTATTTTTCTAACAGAGCGCAGTTTGTGCAGGTTGGCGAATGTAGCAGCACTAGGCTACCAGTAAATTGTGGAGTTCCACAAGGTAGTGTACTTGGGCCACTTTTATTTAAAATTTATATAAACGATGTTAAAAATATAAATTTCAACGGAAAGTTGTTTATGTACGCAGACGATATATGCCTATTTTATCGATATAAACATGTTGCTGTTTTGCAAACCCAGATTGAGTATGATTCTGCTATACTTTCGGAATTCTCGAGACTCAATAAAATCGTTCTTAATTCAGATAAGACTAAGTTCGTTCGATTTAAACCATATCGTTCTAGAAATGAAGATAAAATGGTTGTACATATTAATGGTACTCCGATAGCTGAATCAGATACGGTGAAATATTTAGGTATACATTTGAGCCACAACCTACTTTGGGATACGCATATAAATTTATTAAAATCGAAAATTTCGTCTGCAATCGGTGTTCTTTATAAGTTTAAAAATAAACTTAGCTGTGAGGTGAAAATGCTTATTTATAAATCACTCATTCACTCCCATTTGACTTATCTTCCAATTATTTACGGTAGTAGAGAAAATTCTTCACTAAAATCTCTGCAATCTGCTCAAAATAAAGCTCTAAAACTAGTGTTTAATCTACCAATACGATACTCCACTATGGATCTTTTCAAATTTCATGCTAAAAATGTGTTACCAGTTCGCGGTCTTTATAAACATAAAATTGTAATGTATATTTTTAAAACCCTTAGAGGAAATGTTCATCACCCCATACAGTTTACCCAAAATGCGGTACGTACACAAAGAAATACCAGACAAGCTTTAAACTTGAGCTCTGTGAGATGTCGTCTGGAGCTAACTAAGCAGCGCATTGCATTTGCTGGACCACTTGAATATAATCGATTACCGGTTAATTTGCGGAATATTCAAGTTCTTTCAACTTTTAAAAAACGAGTTAAACATTATTTGTTGCAAAATATAGAAACACTTCTTATGTAATCTTTCAAATCATGTTAATACATATGTTAATAACGTAATTATATGTCATATTATGTTTGCATTTATGAAATCTTCTAAAAATAACTTAATGAATTATATTTTATTTTTTATATTGTAAATATGTAAAGTTGCCTTGAAGCCTCTGTGAAGCCTTTAAGGCGCTGAGGCGATAATTGAATCTGTTATACATATATTTTTTTGCATTAATAAAATTAAATTAAAAAAAAAAAAAAAAAAAAAATACCTTCTTATTTAGGTATATGTTAATACTTACTTATTTTTGCACCTATAAATAACTACTTTTTAACAATCTTACAAGTAATACGTCATATAATGGCTTTAAGCATTACTTTTGATGCTAAAAATAAGAAATGAAATAAGTACTTATGTGTAACTGGTGATTTCACTACATATTTTGTAACGTCTTATTTTTGTCCCTATATGTAAGCACAAGGCAAGGCCTTGCCTCCTATGACACCCCCATGTTAAAATCAGGTGTTCTTGGCCTCAACTATAAGTACTTCTGATTCTTGTTTTCTTCTTCCATTTCCCATTCTATGGTAATAGCAAGTTTTCCTGGGTTGGTTCCAAATTTGATATAATATTGACACAGAAATAAATCTCAATAAAAAGTTGCTCTTAAAAGAGCTTTCCAGAAACAAAAAATCTATTTTATATGAAAATAAATTAAAAAGCATAAAAAAGTCATAAAAAAATGTTCGCCAGAAACCGGGCTCGAACTCGGAACCTTCCGACTACAAAGTTTGTTAAACAAAGCATTATCATTTTTTTTAAATAAATGCTTTATCAGTGGTTAGACTTTTAAGCCGTTGGTAATTTCTGCCTAACAAGATATCACTGGAAAAAACTTTTTCCCAACGTCGGCATAGTGGTCTCAGACAATTATATGCCAATGATTTTTTCTGTAGATCACTGAAATTAATGTAAGACAAATACTGGGACAACGCTTTTTGAAATGCTGGTAAAGCGTGTTAACCAATTGTTTTGCTGGAGTTTATTTACAATTCCTCGGTTAGAAAGTGGTATACCAGTGCTTTATTTTTTGTACCACTTGCAGTTTCTGACTAGTCATATTTAAACCGAAAACTTCTAGAATTTTTGAATATTTCGCACAATTCATTTACTTACACCCCATATATGGGAATTTATATATATTTTTTTTTTTGTTTTCTAAATTACAACAACAAAGTTTGGATTTTTGCATAAAATGAAGAGGTGTTGTTGTATTATAATCGAAAGATAATATTAGTTTTTTGATCTATAAATTTATATGTATATGTAAATTTATATATATATAAATTTATTTTGTTTTATTTTAAATTTATTACATTCGTTGTCCACATGTCTATGTGAATGTGTTATTTAAAATATTTTAAAGAACGTGTTTGTTCTTTGGTTTAGAGGACATTTTCCAACCTTCTTATATAAATATGGATATAATAAATAAGCACAAAAAGAATTTAATTTACGTAAGACACCGCACCCTCGAAAAAATAAACTACGGTTGAAAAAACAATGAAAAAATGTGGGAAAAGTCTATTTTTTACGCATCGCTTTACCTCAAAAGTCATTGATTTACCCAGCCAGCAAATGGGCATATTTGTTATGATTTGAGTAATATTTTTTTCAATTTAGCTTTGGGTTTCATTAAAAAAATACATGTTTCCTGCTTGCAGACACAATTTGTTAAAAGAGGATGAGAGCATTGCATAGCCATTGGTGTGGAGTCCTAGATCGATACAGGCTGTAATGTAGTGTACAATGCTACACACAGAAAAAACTTTTGTAGTTACAACTGATTTGTTTTTTTTTTGCTAGAAGAAATTCACTGTTATTAAATTTTAATACTATTGTGACAACCGATATTTATTTAAAAATTTCGAATTTTATGTTTGAGTTGTAATATTCTATAAAAAGACTCATATGCGTTACACACAATTTATTTTATTAATAAAAATTTCTAGCGCCGCGAACTGGGATCGAACTGGCGACCTCCTGATTGTAATTCAATTACTTTACCTCTAGCCTAAACCAAATTTTAATATGTTTTTTTCCAATTTTAATCTTAAATATTTTTTTGTTTCAAATTTAAATATTTCTCTAAATATATATTTGTATGCATGTACAGCAGGAATTCGTTTGAAAAACTCAATATTTTTTTTTAAAGTTAACAAAACTATATAAAAAAATTTATATTATTTTGAATATGAATATGAAAATGAAAATGAAAATAATTCAAATTCGAGGCCATATTTATTAGGATATTGTCCTAACAAATAATCTAGATGTATATAAAAATCTCAATGTATAAAAAAACAAAAAACTTACAAAACTGTAAAAATAATACTTGAGCCAGGGTAAAAACTAAAATTTTTTTATATAAATAGAAAATTTTTCGTCTTCAAAGGTTAGCAACGTCATGATGCTTGTTAGGAAAAGACCCTAACCACATGCTTGATTACTAAAAAGACAAGAATGGAGCAAAATTAATGATTAATAGGTTTTTTGTTAAAGTTCTGCCTATTATGGAGGCTCTAACTTTTCTAAAACTTTGGGTTTTGATGAGATCTTTAGCCAGATCGAAATACTAGTATCAACCTAGCTAATATGTTTGATTTGCTTTATTTTTGTAAATATACGGAGGTTGGAAGCACGTTAAAAATTAAAAATAACATAAAAATAATCTCGATGTATATAAAAAGAAAAAACTAACGAAACTGTAAAATCTAGACTTTTTGTTTTCAAATTTATTAATTGACCACATTCAGGAATGTGTTGATAGATCTATTTCGGGAATTTTCCAGGTTCCCATCATCAGAACACGTTTTGTAAGAAGTGACAATCCCATGCAAAACATCAAGGACTAATATACGATCTCGAAGTTTAAGATTATCAATATTGATCAAAAATAAATTGAAATTTCGTTTGTTATGTGCAAGGTCTACCTTTGGTAAATATTCAATACACGTTTTTTGTTTTTTCCTTTTTAATCATTTTCTTTTTCATTACACAATTAAAGCTGGAAAATATATAATTTTTATTTTTAATAAAGTTATATCAAACTTGTATTTTGAATATATTTTCTTAATAAAAAGTTCTTATGCTTTGAACTTGACTCGAACCAGCGACCTTCTGCTTGTCAGGCAATTACTTTACCTCTAGCCTAAACCCAATTGGATTTTGTTCTTTTTTTTCAATTTCAACTTTGAATATTTTTTGCTTCAAATCTAAATAAATATGTATGGCTAAAAAATAGGCTTGTAAAAACAACAGAAATTCGATAGCGAATTTCAACATTTTATTAGAAGTACCAAAACTATAGAAAAAATTTTTATTATTTTAAAATTGAAAAGGAAAACTAATATTTTTATTGTTTATTTGCAGGCTAGACTAATATTCGATTCAGGTGACAAAATCTCTGAAAAGTTGTTGGTATTAAAAGTAATTAAGAAAAAAATCTTTTTTCAATATTAATTATAAAAGCCAATATTTTGGATAGTGTGAAATGTTTCATATTATTTTAGTTTATAATTAGGTTTAATTTTTGTGATGATGAATTTTAGGTACGTACAATTAAAATTATTGAATAATATAATTATTATTAAAAATAAAAATTATGTTTTTTCGACCTTTAGTTGTGCAATGAAAATTCGAGGCCATACTCTACATTTATTTATTAGGATATTGTCCTAACAAATAATCTATAGAGTTTTTGTTTTCAAATTTATTAATTGACCACTTTCAGGAATGTGTTGATAGATCTATTTCGGGAACTTGTTAGGTTCCCATCATCAGAACACGTTTTGAAAGAAGTAATAATACCATGCAAAACATCAAACATTCATATAAACTAGTTTTCTCACTAAATGAGAACTAATATATGATCTGATGATGGAAACTTAGAAAATTCCCGAAATAGATCTGAAAGTGGTCAATAAATAAATTTGAAAGCAAAAACTGTATAGATTATTTGTTAGAACAATATCCTAATAAAGAAATATAGAGTATGGCCTCGAACTTGAACAATTTTCATTATTGAATAATGATTAAATTTTGTTGGTTGCAATGGAATTCCAACCAATTTATTTTCTGTGTGTAGTATAAAATGTCAGTTTAGGGGACCTTCCTCTTTATTATAATATCTAAACCGAATTTATTTTGTGCCGTTTAACAAGTCATTGGTTTACAATAGCAGATTGCATCTGTTGTTAACAACAAATAAAACTAAAAACGTTTTTTTTTTTTTTTAACAAACGCATTTTTTTATATAATATTTTAGTTTTGCTTCGGTTTATTTGGTTTAGTGCATGTTTCCTATAAAACAAAGTACATGATGCAAGTTTAAATCCTAAGTTTTTTATGGTGTTTTAAAAACTGAAAGTAAGCTTTTTGCATTTGTTTTCCTTCTATTTAGTTTTCCTCCTTAAAACAGAGCATCATATCTTTTAATATATTTTTTATTAAAATTTATGATTATTGTGCATTTGCTACTGTGTTGTGTTATTTTATTTATATTTGTAATACCCTACAAAAAATTCGGAAATAATGTTTAATTTTAGCTACACAATAAAATGGGGGACTAAGAAAAGGTCAAAGTCCATAGTAATTTCTATACAAAATTAATTTAATAAACTTATAGTATTAATATTGTAAAGGTGAAAGATTCTATTTTTAGATGTGTTTAAAAAAAATGGTATCGGAATATTATTCTTTACACTTTAAGTTAAAAGGGAACCGTTAGTTGGCTATAACTACTTGTGTAGCTTATTTTATGGTCGACTTGGTTAGTTTAAAATTGCTTCTCTTTAAATTTATTTAATGCTCAAGCACTTATAAAAAATTTATTTAAAAGACAAAGCTACAAAGCTTTTTTTATATTGTGACGGTTAGAGAATTCTATTTTTGTTTTTGGTGTCCCCCGTTGTGTGGCAACATTAGTGTGACAATTATATTTTTTTTTTTTGCACTTTAATGTGGTTCCAAATGTTTATTTTTAAACATTGTGTACACAGTGTCGTCGTTACAAAGAGCAAGGATAAAAGTTTGTTTATTTTTTATGGCACTTGAGGTTTTTAGTGCGGAAATTGCTTTGGCGAATACATACACACACACACGCACACTTACTCACACTCACATACCCTCGGCAAGGCTTTACAAATGTTAATTTTACATTTGCATTAAATTACATAAATAATTGAGAGTTAGTTAGAATGTAAATGTGTGTGTTTGCTTTGCCTTTTTGCAATAAAGTGTTGCCATCAGTGTAGTGTTGCCGTTGGTTTTTTGGTTCAGTGATAAACAGCCCCCAGTTGACAATTAAGTGCATTTCTAGAATAGCACGTACAAGAACTTGCATAGAAACATACTAGGGAGGTTCATAAAAAGAAAACATTCGGGTTTATTATGGAAACCGGAATATATATTAAGCGTAGTGAATAAAAAAGGCATGATTTTTTTAAATTTTTTTTCAAGGGGTAGGTATCGATATCGTCCTCCGAACTTCCGGTGCTGGGTAAAAAATTACTTTTTTCAGTTTTTGTAAAAATTTTGTAATGTCGTAATTATTTTTATTTTAGAAGATAAATTACTCGATAAAATTATGTTTTCAAAAACGCAAGAAAAAACAAAATCGACTAATACCCAGCAATTAAAAAAAATACCCACGGCCATTAATATGCCAAACATCACTTGACCAATAAATTCGAGCACACACTCTTAACGTTTTTTAAATTGATTACTACAACATAATTTTTTTATTTAAAAGACTCATAAATTGTTAGATATGAAATATATTTGTTTTTAGTATGTCGTTAACCTGTCCTAAGGTGACGTCGAAAACGGACATTATTTTTTATATATTCGCAAATCTCACATTTCAAATTATAAAAAATTTTCTTCAACAAAATCGAAAAACTTTAGTTTTGAACTTAATGGAATTGTTAAATACATTTCAGCAAATGAAAATAAAAAATAATTAAAAATATCACCCGGTGCACCTGGGTAGGGCTGCGATTTGATTTTTGCGGATTTTGAGGAAATTTTGTTTTGTGGTAATAACAAGGCAATTTTGTGTCATAAAATATTTAAAAGAGAAAAGTAGCTGCTTTATACCGTTTGTTGGTTTATATTATCATCGTTACTCAAGTTTGAAAAAAAAAATTGTTTTTGACATCACTAACACATGTGGACCCAAGGCCCAAAATGGCCCAGGCATATTTATTCAAATTTACAAAAAAACGTCAAAGCTTTGCTCGCTACTTTTGAATTTAAGGAAACGGGATTTGAAATATTATGTCACAATGTATGAAGCTGATGTGCTTACCATTTTGAAGAAATTGAACAACGTTAACCAGTGCCGTGCCGCATTTAAATTACAGGAGATGCTATGAAAAAAATATATAAACTCTTTATTATTTTGACCAAATCAATTCTCTTAAAAAAATATTCTGTGTCAAAATGACCTTTAGTTGACAATTCTTTATAAAAAATACACAGTGTTATGTTAATATTTTTCAACAAAGGGTCATTTTGACACCAAGAGCATCTGAGAGTTAATTTATTTCAGATTATTGTTTTAACGGACTAAAAGAATGGCTTATCCAGGTATGTTTAATAAAAAAGAAATAAACATTTTTTGTTCAAATATATATTTTATTTTAAATTTAAATTTTTTTTTATTTCATATGGCTGGATAAGCAATTCTTTTAATCCGTTAAAAAAATATTCCCAACTAAATTAACCCTTAGCTACTAATGGCGTTAAAATAACCCATAGTAAATGCATTTTTTTTATCATATAACTACAAATTATATACTATTACCCTAACCGAGCACTAGCTACTATGGCCTTCGGCGCGTTGTAGCGAAAACAGACCAGTGCCTCTGGTGGGGATCGAACCCACGACCCCCGCACTGATAAGCCAGCACGCTACCAACTAGCCTACCGGGGCGTACCATAGTAAATGTATTATCATAACTTAGTATATTTTTTATAAAGAATTTTCAATTCAGGGTCAATTTTAACCAAGACATTTACGGGCTAATTTAGCTCAAACTATTTTTTCGTGGATTAAATGAATGGCATTGGCCAATATGTGAAATAAGTGTTTACATATATATTTTACGTTCAAATATACATAAATCTCCTTTAAACTCAATGCGGTTAACGATGTTCAATTTGTCCAACATTTTGAGCAGAGCAGCTTCACACACATTGGGTCGCAATATTTCAAATTAGGTTTCTTAAAAATCAATCAAAAATCTTTGACGTTTTTCAAATTAAATTATATAAGGCTTTGGTCATTCTGGGTAGTAGGTCCTCACGGTTTATTGATGTCCAAACAATTTTTTTTAAGCTTGAGTAATGATGGTAAAATAAATCAATATACATCATAAAAGTGGCACATTTACGACTTTAAACATTTTATGACATAAATTAGCATGAATTTCAAAACTTAATTTTTTCGATTTTCAACAAGAAAACTTTTTATAATATGTAATGGGAAATTTAAAAAATGTTCCGAAAATATTATCCGTTTTTGGCGTCACCTTAGGACAGGTTAACGACATCCTAACAATATATATTTAATTTCTCAAAATTTATGAGTCTATTAAATAAAAAAGTTATGTTGCGGTTGTCTAATCGAATTTCTTAGTCCAGCGGTATTTGTCACATTAGTGCCCTGTGCACTAAGAAAAAAAATATTTAAATGAAATAGAAACATACTTAAAATACTTGAAAACGCTGTTGGTTTACAACAATGTACGTTTTTACTTATTTTATAATTATTTTTAACATGTTATAATTTTTAGGTTTTAATAGAAAAACACTCGATTTAAGTTGAAAAATAATTAATTTTAGTGTACATATTTGAGCTTTTTTGGTATTCCATTCTATTTGTTGTTCTAATAATTGTTGAAAATGAAGAACTAACTTTTTTATAACTTTTTGTATTAAAAGGATAATATTAATTACCTAAATATACAAATAAAATAATAACTTAAGTATTTTTAAACTATGTACGATGTAAGTAAAGTAAATTCACTTACGAAAAAGTCATCACTTTCGCGAAGTAAATTACCAGTAGGCAGCAGACTACTCCAAGATCCCCAGCAAAACCACATATTACCAAATAATGGCTAAAGTAATGTATCACCATACTTCACTGATGAATTGTACAGGCGATGAGCTTAAAAGTAATGGGTTGACTCATTACCTAGTAAGGGGTGAGGTAACTGGTTCCTTATTTTGTTGCCGGGTTCGGAAAAGTAATGTGTCTATAAATAGATTTTCATAAAAACTAATTTATAAAACAAAAAAATATTACAAACAATTATTTTAAATTAAATAAATAACATGTTCGCGCTGAGATTCAAACCTGGGTTCTCCGTAGAATTTGTGACCAACAACGATTATTGTTGCATTCAATCGATGATGTAATTAAGTTAATTCTTTAGTTAATTCGTATGCAAGGATAAAAATCCTTAAATTAAAAATAAATACACAAACTATTTAACAATAGTTTTAACAATTAATTTACTTAAAAATACGCTTTTTTCGATTTTAGACATTAAAATTATGCACTTACAATTTATTTACAAATTGAAATGGCTATAAACACTTTATTCCCATGGAATTTATTATTTATTACATGTACATTTATTTTTCTTCATGTGTCTGCAAAAATTGAAATGCGTGAAGATGTCGAACTAGTTTTTGGCAACTATAAGTGCGAACATATTTATTATAAGTACATATATATTTATTTTACAAATATTTTTTTAATAAATAACATATTTGAATCAAATATGAAAAATAGTTGATTTAGCTATGTTTTTTCTCTCTGTGTGGCATTTTTTACTACTGGGCTAGTTCTTAATCGATTTTCAATTTTATATATCTTTTTGAAAGCATAATTTTATCTTCTAGAATAAAAACTATTACGACATTAAAAAATGTCAACAAAAATTAAAAAAGGTAGTTTTTCCCCATTTTAACACAGCATCCAAAGTTCGGGAGCCGGTACAAAAAAAAATAAAATCATGCATTATTTTCCGGTTGGCCCATAACAAAATCGATTGTTTTTTTTTATAACTACCCTATTACACACACACATCCATAGACGAATAAATGAAACATGTACGCACGCTGGTGCGTAAGGGAATTTTGTGGCTAAGTGTCAAAAGAATTATGTAATTAAAACCACATTGAGTGTTTTAATTGTTGTTAGTTCAATTCTGTCAATGCAATGTTATAGTCATGACTTGAAAAAGGATTTAAAACCAAAAAATAATTAACCCAATACAATACCAGGCAAAAAAAAAACATTAAATTTGCGGTTAATATTTGCATATTAAATATCTATGCGGTTGCTGCAACAAATTGTTTTTATTCTAACTACTTTCTATCAAAGAAATAATTCGATTTTGTGGTAAATTTTCAAAAAATTCTTTGTGTTAAAACCAAACAAATAGTTAGGGGTCTTTTTTTTAACAAATAAATAGCAATTAAATATTTTAAATTCAAAAGGGATTTTTTGTGAGTATATAAAAACAACACTTTATAAAAGTAACATGAGATTTAGCTAGCAAGGATACTCCGCTGATGGTTTCATTAGATTTTAAAGAAATTTGGATATGCGAATCAGGTGAAAAACTAGGAAAAAAAAATAATTTCCCTGTCAGTAAAGTGCAATCGCAACAGTAATGTCAATGTGTCGGCAACGGTCGTTTATGCGTTGGTAGAACGTGGCATTAACAATCTTGAGAATATTGTACTGTTACCCGATTAACAACAGTGGCCAACGTGCTTGATTACTAAGAAGACAAGAATGTAGCAAAATTGATAATTAATAGGTTTTTTGTTAAAGTTCTGCCTATTATGGAGCCTCTACCTTTTCTAAAACTTCGGGTTCTGATGAGATCTTTAGCCAGATCAAAATATTAGTATCAACCTAGCTAATATGTTTTATTTCCTTTATTTTTGTAAATATACGGAGGTTGAAAGCTCGTTATTGAAAATTGAAAATAACATAAAAATAATATCGATGTATATAAAAACAAAAAACTAATATAACTGTAAAAAAGGTTTTACAGAACTTACAGTGGTATACCGGTACTATTTTTTGTACGGTTGACAATTTCTATATGGGTTCTTTTTTTACTTCTTTATGTTTTTGTGTATAACTTTAGAAGCTCTATATTTAGAAAAAATGAGAAAAAAATCGAACTGTATGACTCTAAAATAAACACAAGAAAATATGGTGACGTGATGTGACAAAAAAAGAAATTTATTTTTTTTTGTATTTTACAAAAACCCAAAACTTACAGAATTACGCGAAACGTTTTTGATAAAACTTTTGTAGTAAAAAAACATAATTTTTATTTTTAATAAAAATTATAACAAACTTAATTATTTGGAATATTATAATTTTGTTTTACAATTTGATGAGTTAATAAAACTTTTTGGGATTTTCTTTTACAACATATAATGTGAAACGTGACGTTCCGTAGCGTGATGTGATGTACAATTTTTTTTTTTTATAATATACAAAATATAAAAATATTATGAATATATGGAACTAATTAATAATACATGCGACTAATGGATTACCATTTCAGTGACATAAACTGCAATGAAATTATTTTCATTACCATTTTTTTTTTAGTCAATGATACAGACTTTTGAGGATTTGATTTCATTGAGTATTGACAAGGATTTAAAATTTTATTACCTTTAGAAATTAAAGGAAAAAAATTACAATTGACAGATAAGATTTCCGAATAACGTTAAAATGGTGAATATCGATGAAATCTAGGCTTATTTTCATTTTAAAAAACTATCAAGGGTTTAACCATAAACGTGAATAGACAGATTAAAATACTTTGATTATAGTTTGTAATATCATTCCAAACTGAAACGATATAGAATGGAACGGGAAATGAGTGAAATTGAAACACTAAACACTGAAACCGAAATGATATCGATCGGAAAATAAAACCTTAAATATAGAAGTGTTCTAATTTGTATTATAATATAAATTGTTAATAATATAAAAGTCACAGTGTGGCAATTTTATAAAAATTTATTTTTATGATTCCTCCACGACCTTCATAATTTGTTTTTTCGGAGTGTTTTATGTAAGTCATATTTTGCGCTATCTCGCTTCATTTTCGAGTTACTGGACATTTTATAAAATAGAGATTTTTTTACAATGGCCAGTACTAAGAGAGATTGGGCAAAGCCGACAAAAATTTTGCTTCACAGTAATAGTAACAGGCTAGGGAGAGATTCGAAGTAATCAATTTTTTTAAAACAGCTACAAGGTGAATTATTTTTTTTTTTTCGTGATAATACAAATTAACATAATCGGATAATAAAAACTCAGTTTCCTGTTTTCCATGTTCCAATTCCTATCGATATCCATTCCATTCCTATGTAAAGCACTTTATACTCTACCATTTTTGTAAACATATGTTTATTTGCTCAATTGTAATTAGTTGATTATGCATTAGTGCGATTTCATTAGCATTAGTAAGACAAATGCAAATGAAAAAAAATTGTCGTTACATTTAAATGCTAATGAAATTTGTTTGCATTAAAATTAATTTACAAATGCGAATAAAACTTCTATGCCAATGAAAAAAGATATTTTAAAAATGTAATGTGATATAAAACTGTCTCGATATGTTGAACTAGATAGATAGATAGAAACATATATGATTTGCTTGCACAAAATGACATTACTTTCCAGCTTACAAAAAATCAAAAATAAGTAGTTATATATGTACTTACGAGAGTTGATAAAATAATGAGTATCAAAATTGATTTTAAAAAATATGTTACTTTATATTTAAAGTAATGATAAAAGTATTGAAAAAAAATGGGAAAAATAAATTTGTTATTAGTAAGTCATTATTGCAGGTATTAAAGTTAGTGTCATTACTGGTAGACCAAAAAATAATGATATGTCATTACCGATTCTACACTGGGTTCTTCCAACTTAAATGCTATGATAATAATACCAAATTTCACTAATATCCGTTTCTTGTTTTCTAAGTTAAGACAATATTCCTTAAAGTTATCTTGATGGAATCCTGCCATTCTTGGACTAAAGCAGAAACGTATTACAAAATATAAGGCTGCAATCTTAATATATGTTCATTATCAACGGTTTTCAGTCGACTTAGATATGTTTTTAAGATTTTTCGAAAAATGTGTTCAGCTAAAACAAAAATTTTTTTTTTAATTTTCATAAAATTTTAATTTAGACGCTTTTTTCACCAAAACTGTTATTTGACACTAAAAGTTTCGTCCCAAAGAATTTTGTAAATATTGCTTTCTATAGGTGTAGCATAATTTTATTATTAATTTTTAAAAACTCGTTGGAGAAAATCATATATTTTTTTTTTGATTGGTTCCTAGCGGAACTGATGGGAGAAGACAAGCACAAAAACTTTTTTTTTAATTAAAATAAAATATTCATAGTCTGAATAGCAAATAGGGCAATGAAAATTAAAAGTGATTGTGGTGCAATTAGACAGAGGAATGTCAACCTGAAGGCCACGATTCAATAGGTTAGGCAACTTAATATAAGCTTTCAGGGCTAAAAATGTAATTTAACATTCCGAAAGTTGTCGTAACCGCCAAAATTCGTTTGGCAACATTTCTCGGTGACCGCAACTGAGACTGTTTTCTGGGTTAAACTATCGAATTACCAATTTTTTGAATAAATTGCATATTTTTGTTTAGAAATAGTGCTGAAAAATATAATTGTGCTTAACATTGATGGAATGAAGTTGTGAAATACGCTAGTGCGGAAAACTAAAAAAAAATAATGTATTTTGCCAAAAAACTGCGTTTAAATTACTGAACTTATATTTATTTCACTGAAAAACAATGACTAGTTTTTAAGAGTTAAGAGTTATTAAAAATAAAGCAAATGGATCGAAATAGGTTTTGTATCTACTGCACTTAGGGAACTTCTGCTTTCAACAATATGTAGTTATTTGGGTTTAAATGCAGTTTCTTTATTTTTAACGCAAATGTCAGTCGTTTGTAGAACAAATTAAATTTTTTACTAACCTTCTAGTTCATTTAAAAAAACAAACCACATCAAATGACCGTTTTATGATTTTAAATTCATTTTTTACAGTCGTTTTTGTTATTTAAAAAAAATAAATGTTTGTTATTTTTACTACCATGTGGTTAATTTTTACTGCAATTGTTAGTCATTTTTTGAACATGAAAAAACAAATGACAATCTTAGTTGAATTTACTGAAATGTAAGTCGTTCTTTCTTTAAGTTAAATTTCATTTGTTCTTAACTACATTTCCAGTGGTCTTTACCTACATAGTATTCTATGTAAGGTATTATTGTTACTTTAATGTGGTAGCAAAAACTTTTATATATTGAACATATTTTGAAAAAAAATTAACAATTTCATTTGTGAAGTTATAATTACTTCGTCCACTGTCTAACAACAAAATGTGCAAAAAAACAAATATTTGTTGCCAACTTTAATCTTAAAATTAATACATTTTCATTCACTTCTATGACTAAATAATTTCATTGCATTAGTTTACTATATCATATTACAATACAATTCTAGATATTACTATTAAAATACAATGCTTTAATTATTTTAATTAATGCCAGTGTATTCAGCTTTGGCCATTATGCAAATAATATAATTAAAAACAGTATATGTATAAATTTTTTAATAATCATTTAAAAAAATATTAAAATTTTTCACTCTCTTCCTTTTGCTGAATATAATATTTATTAAATATTAAAAGCATTTACATATTAATTTTTATTGTTACTACAGCAGCAAACATTTAAACAAAATTTCCACCACAAAAAGCTTCCGATAATAATGCATACAATTTAATTCATTTTTGCTTCGCTATTATGTATACATTGTATGGAATAAAAAAATTTATATACCGAACAAAAAATATCGTATAATGGCGAAGAAAATAATTATTCATAAATTAAAATGTATTTAAACAGTGTGGGGCAAAACTTTCAGTATTAATTATTCATTGTCGTTAATATTTTTTTTTTTGTTTTAAAAAGGTTACACGATTAAAACTTTTGAAATAATGAAATTAAAAAAATTAAAAACATGTAATTGCATTTAAATTATTTTGTTTGATTAGCGCATTATTGGCAAAACCTAATGTAAAGTGAATGTATTAATGAACAAAAAAATTAAATGATGAATTTCAAAAATGTAAGACATTTCGAGGTATATTAGTTTTAAAATTTTTTTGGTATAAAATTTTATATTGGCCGATGTTTAAGCACACTAATTCATATTAAAAATATTAAAACTACAGTTTCTGTTTTGATTTAATAGAAGCTATGGGTCATTCCATTAAAAATCATCCAGTCTTTGGTGCGGACTTTTAACGTGTTCAAAGATACTTGCACACTACTTTTCAGCCTTTTATTTCAAACCGGTTTCAAGTAATATATTTTTTTAATTTTGAGCAAAAAATTTTCTATTAATTGTAGCCACCCAGGAAGAACAAGTCAATCGGCACAGTTTTGTCAAAGTGTCGGCGACAGTCGGACATGAGTTGACAGAAGTGGACAACTGTTGGTTTGAACTAACTTGCCGCCGTTGTCATAATGTTGGTGATTCAAAAAATTTGGTGCTTTAAAAAAAAAATATTAAATTAAATACATTTTGAGAAACATGTAAATAAAATATATTTAAAAATCAGCATTACAGTTCGGTCTTAGTCTTATTCATCATATTTAAGCATGTGAAATATAATATAATCAAATTAGCCCAAAGGAAATTCCTTAAAAACAAAAAATGCTTCTGCATTTATAGTAATTAAATGTGCTAAAGTCCCAAAACTTATTTAACAAATTGTAAAAAACAATCTGCTGTAGGCGTGTCCCTATCCGGATTTCATTCCTGCCCAAGGAAATCTTCAGGGGACTTTGTTATTAGAATTTCTAGAGATATTTGTTATGTTGAATCACAAACTCAATGAGAATTTCTTGTCCTCGTCTAGGAGCGAGATTCAAAATTTAAAATATCAAAGAAAAAACAAAAACAACAACGAAATATTATCACAATTGGCTTTGTCATCTTCCAAATACTACTCTGTTTTTTTGACAGACCTAGCAATGTAGTGACTTTTATTCAAGTAAATCAACAATAGAAAATCATATGTTTTCTATTAGTGTCAGTTACATTTAAATTTGCACAAGCACCTGCATATTTGTTATTTAAATTTATTTTCATCGGGATAATTGGTTGTAACATTTTTAAAAACAATATTAGCCAACAAATTTGTGGGTGGCAAAACACGTGCTTTGCCAGAAAAGTAGTGTTTTCCTAGTATACTAGAAAAGCTGAAAACGGGTTTCAATAAAAAAATTCCTTAAATCAACTATTATTGAAAATTAAAAATGAAAAAAAGTTTTAAGTGACTTCTACAAAAAAAAAAATATGATACTCACAAAAAATAAGTGTTAACGATACGTTGGTATGTGTGTTTTTGGTAATACTACGTCTGTTTGTATGTTTTTTTGTAAACTTTAAATTCATTTGTTATTTAATACTAAAAATTTTCTATTTAGGCATACAGTGTATGAAAAAATAATTTGAGAATTACGTCTAAAATAAAATATGTATTTATATATTTAAAAGTCAATTAATATATTAATTGATTCAATTAAATATTTGTTTGCAAATAAATTTAATTCAAATCAAAGCTTTAATTAGATATTTTTGGTTGATAATTTTCAACAAACATAACAGTGGTTTACCAGTACTATTTTTTTTTTTTTGGTACGGTTGGCAATTTCTACATGGACAATGATAAACATCGATGCATTAAAAAGGTAGGATATTATTATGTTCGTCCTGGAATGCAGTTTTAGAAAAAATAAAAATGTTTAAATTTTTCAGAGTAATTATCACTTGCATGGGTACTCTCCCAATGGGTTCTCTCCGAACCTAATAAAATTTGAATATATGATAAGAAAAACAAAAATATTTTATTGGCCCAATTTCATGGTTAAGGTTTAAAAAGTGGGGTAAAAAATTAAACCATGTTTCGTTTTTTCGGCTTATTTCAAATTGTTGTAGAGAAATTTTAGATACATGTGTTACTAAATGAAAGAGATTTTGGAGACGCATTAACTGGTATACGAAACATGTTGAACCTTTGTAAATAGCACCTCCAAGTCAAAATGGCATTTTAAAATTTAAAACGAAAAATCTTTATAAACTTTTTAAAAATTTTCTGAAATTTAATTATTTTGTTTCGCCTTGTTTTCTTATAAAAAAATGGCTTAAGAACATAGTTAAGGTATCTACAGTGAATCCTTACGACGGACCGCATTTTAATTTGTGACAACTAAAGCTCTGTATCAATTTCGCCAAAACGTATATAAAAAAAAAAATTATAATTAGCTTAATAATAAAATCGAAAATGCATCAACAAATTCTACGGACTTTCAATGTTATGGAGCAAACAATATTTTCGTAAGCTCAAAATGTATCTTTAAATAAAATTTTTAATTTTGGGAATGTAAAAGTATTTAATGCGATTTTCAGCAAATAACTAACCCTAAACGCATCTAAATATCATTACAACCGCAAAAAATTTTTTTTGTTTTCTAAAATAATCGTGATTTTTTTGAACAGGGTTTCAATTTAGTTTTAATCAGTGGTGATAATCTTTAATTTCGAGCTCATATATTAGTTCTCATTTAGTGGGAAAACTAAGTTATATGATTGTTTGATGTTTTGCATGGGATTGTCACTTCTTTCATTCCTGAAAGTGGTCAATTAATAAATTTGAAAACAAAAACCCTATAGATTATTTGTATATATTATTAAAGAAATATACAGTATGGCCTCATATTTGTTTGTTCTCAACAACATATCCAAGTTTCATTAAAATCTGCGGATTCACCATTGTATAGTTTTTCCTTGTTAGTTAATAAACCATAGAATTTATTTAAAATGTGAATTGAGCTGTTACGTAAGTGGTATTTAGGTTCCAACAAAATAAAAAAGGTATGAACTATAAGGTATAAACCACCTAGAAATTTAAAAAATTTCACCTATACCCTTATTCGAGTGAAGCATTCAAATATCTAATAATAATTAACTAATAAATAAATAATATCTAATAAAGTATACATTTTTTAAATCTCAATTGATTTATTATTTCGAAACTCGACTTACTTTTTCGCATATCCCTCGCTTTGCACGATACTTTTTTACTTCAGTTCATTTGTACACTAATTTTTGTTTGTTATGAAAAACGAGTGATGTGGAAATGTCCTCGATTTACACAATTTTTTAATTTTTTTTTTTTTTTTTGAATGTGAAAAATCTAAAAAATTTGTAATTTGTAATAAAAAGTGATTAACAACTTCAAACTCCTCTGATGATAAGAAGTATTTTGTAAAAGGTATATCCGCCAATTCTTCTTAACTATTGGAGCAGGAAAATTATAATGGAAAAGTTTTGATGATTTTCTCTAAACATTACCTTTGGTATATCATTGTTTATTGCATTCAATATTAATATTAAATCTGTTGCATTTCAAATAAAAATTTTCAAATGTTTCACATTTAAATTTAAAAAAATTAAACCCAAATTTGATTTTCCATCTTTTATCATAAATTATGATGTGAGGAAAATTATTCAAGTTCTAGAGAATTTGTATTTTGTTAAACAAAAAATCGTGCGCTGGTTATTTATTAATTAAAAATGTCTTCATTGGCTAATGTTATGCAGACTTTATTTAATTTATCTACTTCTTACATGTTTCATTTCACATCACCGAAAATCTTCAGAGGGCCAATGTTTAAGGGGTAGAAGATTTACCCAAATTATATTTTTTGATTTGAATTTTCCCGTATTGTTTTATGTACTTGATGAGAAGTAAAAGACAAAATTGGATGAATTAAACTAACTCAAATATAAAATAACACTTTTTTAAATAATACAATTTTCTGTGCGAAATAGTACGAAAATGTTAAAAGTCTTCGGATTTGTAATCAGTTCAAACAATTTCTGAATTACTAATTAAGAGACACAAATTGGATTAAAATCTGCAATGAAAGTAAAAGAAAAGCTAAAGTTTTTAGTCTAAAATCAAGAGTTAAATTTATTTTGTATATTTTTTTGAAACGCCACAAAATTAAATTAAATAAATATCGGTTAGGCAACTATTTACCTAACGAATGGTTTTGTTTTCTTTTTTGTATAAACAAAATTCTTGGTTTAAAAAATATAAGTTTTTGGTATTTACAGACAATGTTTTTTTTTAAATTTTTTTCCTAAAAGTTGACAAAATATTTACCATTTTTATATACAAATTATTACGAATAGTCAGCATAAGAGAAAGAAAGTTGAAGTAAAGCGTGTATTTTAAGAGTGTCACAACTTTGAGTTGGCATCACTGCTTTAGTTGACCACACATTTAACAGCTGATAGTTGTTTTTTGGTTAGTTGGCTTTGAAATTTCATTATGAATCCACTTACACCAGAGCAACGCTTGCAAATTGTTGACATTTTTAATCAAAATAATTGTTCTATGTTTCCATTTTATGGCTGAACCATTTTATGGTTGAATTGGTACGTAAATAAGCAGAATTTTCACATTCGGAGTGAGGAGAATCCCCAATCTTTTGTCGAAACACCATTACATCCACAGAAAATTACTGTTTGGTGCGCTTCATGGACTGGCGGAGTCATTGGCCCATATGTCTTCAAAAACGATGATGGTCAGAATGTTACTCTTAATGGTGAACGGTATAGGAACATGATTTGAAATTTGTTCGTACCTGAATTACGTGGCATTAATCTTGCTGATATGTGGTGCCAACAGTACGGAGCCACATGGCACACAGCGGGCGCTACAATTAACTTACTCAAAGAAACTTTTGATGAAAAATAATTTCACGTAATGGCCCAATTAATTGACCACCAAGATCGTGTGGTTTAACCCAATTGGATTATTTTCTTTGCGGTTATGTTAAGTCACTTGTCTACGTCGATTTAAGAAAAACAATTGAACACCTAGAGACCAACATTCGATGAGTTATCGGCGAAATACGGCCGCAAATGCTGTGAAAATTTGTTGAAACTTGGTGTTCCATATTGCGCCTTCTACGCCCCAGCCGTGGCGGAAATCATATTTAAACATCAATTTCATAAAATTTTTTTACCAATAAGAGAAAGAAATTTCAAGTAAAGCGTGTTTTATTATGATTTAAACTTGTGTCACTCTATAAAAAACACCCGATACAAATTAACTAATTTAATAATCTGATAAGTGATGAACCTTTCATAGTTCAGTTTTACTTCTTTAGTTTAACGTAATTCTTTTAAAAATGTTAAAAAATTATAATTTACCCAATTTTTCATATAAACATTTTCAAATTCGATTTACACGGTTTCTTTAGGAGCGTGTCTATCACGTAGATCGAGGGTAAATGTAGTTTTGAATTGAAACTTTGCTTTAAATTTAAAATTATTTTAATTATAATGAATTAATTTGTTATTTCCATTTAATTCACAGCTGAAAGTGGAGAATTTTAATGAAATTTAAATGTATTTGCATAAAATTGTAAACGTAATGGTTTTCGTAACCAAACACCACTGTATCCATTAAATTAATTAGCATTTTTTATGTGTTTGTATTTTTATATTTTTTTTTTACAATTTCATTAAAAGAAAAATAAAAACAAACTAGAGCAATTGCAATTGCAAGCGAAACAAAAAGCAATTTAATGAAAATTGTTAATTGACAATCGTTTAAAATGAAAATTTTTTTGTAAACAAAAAAACAAGAACGAATTCACTATTACACTTATACATTTAACTATATCAGTTAGTGTAAATTGTTTTAACTTTTTAATTGCTTAAAATTGTTTTTAAAAACATTTGAAATGTTTTTACATCATTACAATTATTTTGCACAAAAATTCATCTAATCTCTGTAATTTCTTTAACTGTGAGTGCTTGCATTAACTACCCAGCGAAATCTCAGTAATGGGCTCTCATTGCCACACTCAGGGAACTTCTGCTTTAAAAATATGTAGTTGTTTAGGTTGTAATACAGTTTCATTATTTTTAATGTAAATGTTAGTCATTTGTAGAACAAATACAATTTTTAACTTACCTTGTAGTTCATTTAAAAAAACAACTCACATCAAATGACTGTTTTATGATTTTACATTCATTTTTTACAGTTGTTTTTTGTTATTTAAAAAAATAAAAAAAAAAAAATTTTGGTTTATTTTTTACTACCATGTGGTTCATTTTTACTACAATTGTTAGTCATTTTTTGAACATTAAAAAACAAATGACAATATCAGTTGAATTTAATGAAGTGTAAGTCGTCCTTTTTTTAAATGAAATTTCATTTGTTTTTGACTATTTGTTTTTGTGCTGTATCTAAATAATACGATGTAGTGTTAGGGCCAACAGCATACAATTCTGCTCCAAAACTCATTATTTGAGTTCGACTAAATCGTTTTTGTAAGTACCCAGGTAGCAATTGCCAACCGTACAAAACTAATAGTATGACCGGCAAAACACTATTATGTTTGTAATACCCACACTGTTAAAAATTACCACAGGTACAACTATCATTTACTAGAAAAACACTGTTTTGTTTGAAAAGTATGCTTGTTGCTGGTGGAGCTAGCAAAATTATTTTCTAGCATTATTTTCTTCAGTTTTGCAACTATTCCGTAGAATTATTTTTGTTTAATAATTTATGATATTTAACACTTTAAATCAGCAATTATTTATGTAGTGGGCGTTGTTGTGTAGTAGTTAGCGCGTTGCACTGTAATACAGATGGTCCTGGGTACGATTCCCGGTGACGACAACATCAATTTAGTAAAAAAAAATACTATGTATGAGTTTTCTATCACTTATATGTATCGCTGCGCCCACCTTCGGTGTGCCCATAGCACTTAACCCCACCGAAGTAAAATAATGAATCAGGGCTATGAAAAAAAGCTTCAATAAATTCGCCAACTCTACATCAGGTGGCGAGCAACAACTGTTTTAAGACTTATTTACTCGCACAATTACAGTGTTGACCACCTTTCATCTTTCATCACCTTTCATCTCTCCAATATCCCCTTTCCCAAGAAAGCAACACATTAATTAATAGGAATAATTTCCTGAGTGTTGCTTCTCTTTAAAAAAAAAATTATTTGGCCAAAGAGAATTGACGCTTTTTTAATGCGTTTTTTTTTTAATTGACAGAACTTGTGATATTGGAAATTACCAATTTTTTTTTAATTTCCGACGTTGTGCCGTAGGGTAGCAGGACAATACTGTCAATATGGTTAATCCCATGTTTTGCCAACGTATAACCGACCATCGCTGACTCAATGCCAATACTGTGCAGATTGTATTTTTCTGCCTTTGTAGTTTTTCATATTTGCTTTATAAAAAAACGCACAAAATTTGAACACTCGCTTATCAGTGGCTTATAAGCAACTAGAAAAATATGTGCTGACAAGTTTTTAAATATTACTATCAGTAATTATATAACAACTACACTCTCATAAAAATTCTTAAACTTCATCCAACCGAATCGATTCGGTTGCTGCAACCTCGTGAATTCGGTTGTCACAAGCGTAGTCAGTTGTGACTATCGAATTTATGAGGTTTCAGCAACTGAATCAATACGTTCGGCTGAAATCCTTTTGACACAATCGAGTTTGTTATGTGAGCGTAGTTGAAAGTAAAGACATTATATTTGTGATAAAATAATGCGTTTCGTGTAAGCTTAACTGCTTATAAAAACGACTTCGTAAAACAAGAATAACTACCCTGTGGGGAATGACTGTGGTGGAATGAAGTGGGTTAAGCAGTGTCAATTATCCTAAAATTACCAATCATGTGACTGGTAAAGGGAGGGCTTACCGCTCAACCAGAATGCTTATTAGCAAGAAAAAGCTAGTTGGCCAGAATTTTACCCATCGCCAGCTGTTTAGTTTTCGTGTATTTTATACGACATGTCTCTTTTGCGACATTCTTGTGGTATGCCCATCTTTGGTTAGTCCTGTGGCATGCCACTATGTGATTTAAAGCAGGACAAATGACCCCCTCCTATGGCAAGCCAATGTTAAAGTTGCCAGTTGTTTACATAGGGTAGGGTTTAGCAGAGGACCGGTCTCTGGCACGAAGGGACCGATCCTGTGGCACACGCAGGACCGGTCCCATTCCCCATAGGGTAGTGCTGTCGCCAAATTGTAATGTGTTAAGATATTTATTTTCATTATATAACCACTTACGTGTTAAAGAAAGATTTTGCTGGGTATGTACAATATACAAACAATATATCGCAAGCTTAAATGAAAAATGGCCAAAATTTTAGTATTATTTTAACAAGTTTGTTAATAAAACTTATACTTTTGATCCAAGAATGCTAAAGTTTTGTCCAAAATTTAAATTTGTATAGGCCACTCAAAAATAGGAAAATCAAAAACATTTAAAAAATGTTACTTCTCTTCATAAAATAGCTTATTTAATCGAAGAATTATTAAATTTTGTATAGGAATGCAGTTATTTGCAATGAATAAAAATCTTTAATAAAATCTATTTTAAAAACTTAGTTAGTTATGTATTTTTCCTTTTTAGCTGACGAGATATTATAACTTCTATTATTTAATTTTGCTGTTGTTCGTTTAAAAACTATTCACGACTATTTAAAGACGTCAACTAAAAATGTTATTATTATTTCTCTCTACATTTTGCTTTGTTTTATTCAACCTTGCTTAATTTTATAGATATTGGCGTTTATTAAATTCCGTAAGAAAAATACAACTGGCTACAGGAATTGGTCTATTATTGTAGGTATATTATAAAAACCCCGAATAAAAAAATGTATGTGCACTAATATCAATTTCTATGTGACGATATAAATTTGTTTTTTTTTTTTATTAATTAATAATCATATAATTACAAATTATATACTATTACCCTAACCGAGCACTAGCTACTATGACTTTCGGCTCGTTGTAACAAAAACAGACCAGTAACTCTGGTGGGAATCGAACCCACGACCCCCGCACTGATAAGCCAGCACGCTACCAACTAGCCTACCGGGGCGCACAAACGATATAAATTATCGTATTAAATGTCATCCAAAACATGAGCAAATATAATTGTATATATTTGTAGGGGTTTAAATCTAATCTGATGCTATTATATAAATGTTGAGTACAATTGTATCTGAACTATTTTGCAAGTAGTTTTTTTTTACAATAAATTCAGTGGCCTATAAAAAAAATTACATCTTTTTTTAATATTATTGCTTTGTTCGCCACTTTTTAAATAGCCGGAATTTGTGTATAGTTTATATATTTTCAAAATTTATATTGTTATGATGAATTTAATGACTTAAATTGTTGGGTATAGAAAAAAAAACTTATTTTAAAATTGACTTACTTTTGTCGTGCTTTTTTGAAAGTTTCTTGACAAGGAACTATGACACACTGCTGTGAGTAGGTTCAGTGACTGGTTCCTGATGGGCTAGTTAGCAACCTGAACGTAATGTGACACACGGTGAATGAAAAGTGCCAGTCGCATTCTCTGCGACATGCACTCCTTAGACCAGCGCAGTACACTATGGTTTCAAACACCATTTTTCTTGTCCAAAATTATTAATATGAAAAACATTAAATTTTTTGCAAATGTCGAGTTTAAGAAGAAGAATAATTGTTTTTCTCTAAAAATAATAAAACCTATTAATTTTTAAATCAGACTAGACTAGTTTCTGCCTTTTTATGGACCGGCTCATCAGTGATTTTCCATTTAAATTGTATTATTATTTGTGTCTTATAATTGTCAGATTGGCTCTATATGATACATTTTTCAACAACCTGCGGCTATAAGAATCAAACCTGCGCTCTTCTTACATTACAAACGTAACAATACCAATTCATGACCGTTTAGCGATCACACCCAAGTATGGCCTCGAATCTAATGCAGCTAAATTGCTTTTTTCTTTCCTATTAGCTTTCCTGTTATTGTATATTATACTCAGAAGTGACAACACTAACAACACAAATATTCTATTTTTAGATTTTTGTTTTTATTTTTCTAATCTTCTCCGTCTCCGTTTAAAATTGGATTTATATGAATATATATATATAATCATTTTATAAATTTTTTGTCACATTAACCCTGTATTGCACCTTCGTAATTTTATTTTTTTTTTGATTATTATTAATTCATTATTGGGTTGAATGTTGTTATAAATAATATTAAATTTTTTCTAGTAAACCGAAATCTCAATTTAATGACAATTTTTTATAGAATTTCGCTATTAATTCGAAATAAATTGGAGTTTTTTAAGGAAAATTTGTTCTAGAAAAAATTTATTTTCTTAAAAAGTTGCAAAAAATTGCAGAGTCTGACAAAGTACTAATGATTAGCAGATATCATTTCATGTTTTCTGATTGCTCTTATAACTATTACTTTCTAAGAATTTTTTGAAGGCATATTTAACCTTTAACTACTGAGTTGAAATATTTTGGCATATATGCTGTGGTGGTGGTAAATTTTACCTTTTTTAATTTTTAGAAAATTTTGCCAATATAAAATTTTTTTTTTTATTTATTTGCTTTTAATTGGAATATATGACACATTTTTTTAATGAATAAAGTAATAAAATAAAAAAATCAAACTTCTAGTTAAACAAAAAAAGGATTTTATTTCATATTCAATTTTCTCAAAACTAAAAAAAGGAACAAACATAGCTTTAAAAAAAACGTATAAAAAAACAGAAACAAAAATATAAAAGGCACTTTATCACAGCCAAATGTATAACATTAATAATAAAAAGAAAGCAAAGAAAAATTACATTGGAATAAAAAAATTGAGATCAATGAATTTTTAGGAATTTTACTCATCTAATTCCTTATTTGCACAATTCACACATACGCGTTTACTGCATCCCATACACATAGGCTTGCAACAAGACAGACAAACATGTGAAGTCTTTCGCTTTAACCGACTAGGGCAGATGTAGCACAGCTTCCTGGCAACTGTGGTCGGCTCTACTGGAGGGGGAGTTACAGAGTCTGGTCCTAAAATGCTACTTTGGTTATCTCGAAGTAACTTAGGTAGTCGTTGGTTATGCTCTCGCCTTTGCAAGTGTGGTAAAAACAATTGTCGGCCTAGATTTTTTAAAAAGTCTGCTCTCGATTTTCCATCAAACTCGTCACAAGATTCGTATAATTGCGGTAAAAATATTTCCAATAAAAAAAAAACGTATGCCCGGACGAGTGGTAATTTTTACACCATCACGTATAAATATCCGCTTATACGATACCCACGACGATCAAAACACAACTTAATAATAGTAATGGGATTATGAGAAGATACAAAGAGAATAAAATTGATAGCGCTCAACTGAAGAAAGTAAATTCAAAAATAAATAAGAGAGTGTAAAATTTACCACCACCACAGTAGTTAAAGGTTAAAGTTACATATTTTTTTCAAAATTTTTTTTGGATGAAACATTTAATTTTCTTTCCATGAAGCCAATTTTTTTTTAAATTATTATTTTTCTAGCATTTACATTTAAAAATTTATTCTTTTATTCTTTTATTAGATTTGCTTACAAACTTCAATTTCAGTTGTAGCAGAACAAATTGCGCTTAATATGTGACTAGGCTTCCATCAAAACTTTTTCTCCAGTTCCACGATACATACACCTACACCAATCACGTAATAATTATTTTCCCACTGGTCCGGTGCATATCATATAAATCCTAAAATGATCCAAATTTAGCGCCACCTACTTCTAATTTGCCCCGTTAGTTATTTATTTCAGGAGACATGTTACCTTCGTCAAGTTATTCGCCACGTCACAAGGTGCTCTAAAGGTAGCAATTGCCACATACTATGACAAGCCCATGTTATACAACAGAGCCGAAACTAAGACAGTTTCATACACACAAAGTTATAGTCACGTGACCATACCGGTGGCTGGTCCATTTCCAGCAAGTTTTAAACTGAGAATTTACAAAAAACCAAAGCTAAAATTGCAATGCCCCTTATTATAAATAGCTAAATAAACAAAATTCATAAAAATTTTCAACAACTTTGGGCAAAAATGTATTAAGTTTTTCATCATAATTCTACTACTTACAAAAGTTTTACAAAAACTTTTTTTCTAAAAAGGTCATATTTGAATATAATTCTTAGCTTCAACAAAATAAAAGTATTTTTTATACATTTAACAAATCAATAAGACAACTTTAACATTTATCTATAAGTTGTGACACTTTCAAAAACCACAATGTAACATAATACTCGTTTAGCATTCCTGATACTTAATCTAAGCCATATACCCTTAACAAACAAACAACCAAACACAAAACCTTAGCAAAAACTAAATCAAACTAACAGCAGCTTCCGTTTTATTAAAAACTTTTTGACACAATTTATGCGTACATTTGTTAACAACCCAACAAAACTTGATATTACCCGGTAATAAGTTTGGGAATAAGAAATTAAAACTGGTTACTATTCTACCTTTTTTTTAATATTCATTTTTTTATATTAGATATTAAATTAAAATTTAAAAATTTGTAACTAAAAATTTTATATATGAAATTTTTTATAAGTTTTGGGAAGAAAAATTAACTTTTTGTAATAAGGAGGTAACATGTTACTCCTGCATCACAAACCACATTATTTTAACAAGGACATTTTCATCGCGGTAACTAAGGGTTGAAATAACCAAAATCGAACCATTTTGAATCTATGTTTTCTTCAAAACTACTTCACTTATAAAAATAAAATTTATGATTTAAGTTGGCTATTATCTTCTCATTTCATTTCAAATTTTATATAGTTTTGTAAAAAATGGCTTTAGAGCTTAATCGAAGGAAACATGTTCTGTACGAATATAATGAAAATAAAATTGTTTCCATACGTTTGATAGCAAAAAATGTTAAATTACCATATTCCACGGTAAGAAACGTTATTAAAAACTTTAATGAACGATTTTCGATTGAAAGAAAGTGTAAAAGTGACGGTGAGCAGCCGAAAAAGTGAATAGAAGATTTGAAAAAGGATCTTAACATTTCAATTCGAGCAATAGCGTGTAAAATCAAGAAATCGCAAAAATTTTGTTCAGAATGTCACAAAGCGTAATGGACGCAAGTGTTATAAAGCTCAGGTACACAGAAAAAATTATCAACCTAAAATATCTAATTAAAAATTTGATTAGAATTAAATTTGTTTCTAAACAAATATTTAATTGAATCAAATAATATTTTAATTTACTTTCAAATATATTAATACATATTTTATTTTAGACGTAATTCTCATATTATTTTTTCATACACTGTATGCTTAAATAGAAATTTTTCCGTAAAAAATACAAACAAAGCAAGCACACAAACATACAAACCGACTCAGCATAGCCAAAACACACACATACCAACGTATCGTTCACAAACTTTTTTTGTGACTATCATATAATTTTTTTTTGTAGAAGTTATTTATAACTTATTTTGCTTCTTAATTTTCAATAAAAGTTTTAATATATCATTGCCGTGATAGGTGTAAAATCAATTAAAATATTAATTGATTCGATAAACTTTTTAATTGAAACCCGTTATTAGTTTTTTCTGTGTGTGTCCAGACAGGAATGCGAAACAAAATTTATTTTCGTCTTTACGAAAAACAATCAACAAAATATACTTGAGTGGTAATGGATGATGAAACATATTGTTCTGCAAACTTCCGGTACATTGAAGGACAAGACTTTTACACTGCATGTAGTCGTGGTGATGATCCACATGAATGTAAACAGAAAATTAGTTCCAAATTTCCAAAAAAAAAGGTACCTTGTTTGGCAAGGAATTTGTTCTTGTGGGAGAAAATCAAGTCCCTTCTTTACAACTGATACAATAAATGGTCAAATGAATAGAGCAAAATGCTTAAAAAGGGGGTGGATAAGATAAGGCTGTTATAAGATCTCACGTTACAAAAGCACACACAGAGAAATAAAGTGCCAACCGAATTGAAAAGTGTATATTAAAGGTAAAAACTTATAAATTCAGTTAGTACAACGATATTTATATTAGATTTATAAATTATTATTACGTTGCTTATCCTGAGCATTTAGCACTGAAAACAAATTTCTGGATATATTAGGTACATACCAGACATCTGTTAAACTGAACACATCGATTTTATTGTGGCATTTGGACTCCATTTCTATTGTTCATTTATCAATAACTTGTAGAACCTCCTTACCAGCAGGTTTTATAAAGTTGGAATTGAAAACGGCTTAAAATCTTTAAAGAAATCTTTATTATTTGTCACATGACGTGTAGCTCCATTATCTATCCACCATCCTGAGGCATCGGCGTCTTGAACCGCATTAGCTTCTTCACAAAATAATTGCAAACATTTTTGAGACACAGCTTTTGTCTCATTGACTTCTTTATTAGGCTTACCATCGGCTGCCCATTATATTAAACTTTTTGTAGAAATGAACTAATTATAACATTAAAACATTTAATCATATGAATTTGGTGTGCCCCGGTAGGCTAGTTGGTAGCGTGCTGGCTTATCAGTGCGGGGGTCGTGGGTTCGATTCCCACCAGAGGCACTGGTCTGTTTTCGCTACAATGCGCCGAAGGCCATAGTAGCTAGTGCTCGGTTAGGGTAATAGTATATAATTTGTAATTATATGATTATTAATTAATAAAATAAAAAAAAATAAAAAATCATATGAATTTGGTAGTACTAATCTGCAGTCAGTAATATCAACAGTTGCGAAGTGATGCCAGGGCAAGGAGTATGACTTATTATCAGGTAACATGTTCCGTAATCCCAACCTATTAGCAAGGTTTTGCTGGGAATGGAACGTAATAGAATTTTTTTATTAAATTGTATTAAAATGATGGCATGCAGTCAAGCAAAAATCCCGGCTTAAGTGTAAAAAAAAATCTTTAATATGATTTTTTCCCCATTTTATTTTGCTATTTTACTCAAAATATTTGCAGAATTGATTATTTTGTGGAGCAAAACAAAAAAATAACACAAAAAAAAAAAATGTGAGTGGAAAAAGTTGAAACAGAAAAATGAAATTTATGCAACGACACAGTTGACTAAAAAAAAGCGGAAAGTGAAACAAACTTTTTTTGTTTTCTAAAAGTGAAACAAACTTTTTTTGTTTTCTGTATTTTTCTATGAATATAATTTTTTTTTTCATATTTCGATTATATTTTTATGTTTCTATTATACAGTCATCCCTCTGCATACACTGATAAAATTTAATCCAAATAATATTTAACGAAATATGGAGAAATATTAAAAAAAACTGGCTTTCATACATGGTTGGCAGGCAGTACCGCCAAAATACCGTTATCGATTGAAAACAATTTCAATTACCTATTGCTAGACATAAAATAATTGAAAAGCCGTTATCCGTGAAATACCGTTGCCGATACAACTGATGTCCTTAAGATGCCGTTACCGAAATAAATAAAATACCGGCATTGCTAAAACACCGTTACTGAAATAAATGAAATTGAGTTATCCCTAAAATACCGTTACCGAAATTATTTAAAAAAGCGTTTTGTTTAAAACAGCAAACCCCTTATTTTTTTTATAATTTAAGTGGTATTGTTTACTTTAACTACCCGTTTTATATAGTTACTTGATAAATAATTAAAGGATAATATAAATAATTAAAAAAAAAACTGTTCGTATGTAAAATACGTTACCCTTTTAATGCCGTTACAATTATAACTCTAAAAAAACGTTATCTTTAAAATACTGAAATAACTTACATACCGTTATCGCTAAAAAACCGTTACCGACTTAACTAAAGTATCGTTACCGTTAAAATACCGTTACCGAAATAAAAGAAAATGGCGTGACCATTACCGAAACCCGCATCGAATCGCTAACCATTCATGCTTTGATATGATTTATGAAAAAGCCATGGAATTTAAATTTTTATTTAATATCTATCTATGTAAAAAAAGTTTGAGGGGTAACGCTATGTCAGTTATTTCGGTAACGGTCTTTTTGCGTTAACGGTTTTTTATTCATTTCAGTAACAGTTTTTTTTAGCGGCAATGGTATTTTAGTTATTTCGTTACCGCTATTTTAAGCACAACTGTTTTTACGTTATTTCGGTGCCGATATTTTAAAGCTAACGTTATAGTATTTATACAGGTAATGTCAATACATACCGATCGGTAACGGTATGAAAATAAAATTTAAAGCTAGTATACCTCTTAAGATTTATTTTAAAAAAAATTATTCACAAAATTCGAATCTGTGTTTTTATTAAAATGGTTCGTTTACATACAAAACTATTTCAATTTAAATATCAATAAATTTAAAAAGTTTACACAAATACTACAGCTAGTCAACAAAGATGTGTATGTGTATTTTGTCGAATAAAGAAAAAAAAAACTGAAATTATGTCAAATGCCTGAATATAACATTTATTTTTACTGATTTGAAATTAAAATTTGAAAAATTATTATAAATTACTATTCATTTCTTCTTACGGATTTGTTAGTTCTTTAAAGAATATTAAGAAATAAAGAACAAGAATTTGATTTGAATGAAAAGTAAATACACCGAATGATTAGTAATTTTTTTTTTTTTCATTATAAAACTATAGTTTTTTTTTTTAGAAGACCATTACTAATTTACTTCTTTTTGCCGTAATTTTCAACATTTTCGGCATTTTCACGGGCTTGCTTGGCATGGATGCTAACATGACGAGCATTACAACAAGCCTTGCGCAAAGTAGCGAAAGCCTTGAATTTCTTCTAGGTTGCTCCTTCTTAATGGGCATAATTTTACCCTTAAGTTGGGTAGCCAACTTGCATTCTTCAAGAGAAGATTCACCCTTGCGGAGTTTTTTCCAATGTAAAACCACTTCCGGCACGCAACTTTGTATGATAACGGATGGTGGGGCATCTGACAACGTGTCGGAGCGGCCCATCAGCAGGGCGGGGGAAGACGTCCTTAGCTTTCTTAATGCGGTTATTACGAATGCGGATTTTGCAGGTGGGTTGATTAAACCAATTTTAAACATGATGCTGTCACCACTTGTGCAAATGTTGGTTTGGAATCATATTCATCATTTCCCTTACCCATTTTGTTGTTTTGTCTTTTACTCCAAACAACGAATCATCATTTATATTGAATTACAATTTCAGTTAATTTAAACTACAAACTATTTTGAGTGTAGGAATGAAAACAATTTCCTTTTTTATATCAAGTAAGTCAGTAATAAAGATTCACTCTAGATAAAAATACAAAACAAAAAAATATTAAATTTTGAAAAATTTATACAAAGTTCATAAAATACGTTTTTGACTCGGAGGTGCTGTTTACTAATCACTAATCTCACTACTAATGTTTACAATTCAAATATAATATTAAAGTAATTTATATATAAAATGAATAATTTATAAATTATAAAAAATATTAATTAATAGTTATAAATAATAATATAAATTTATATATAAAATATAATTCAAATATAATTGTGAGTGTCAGACTCAGAAACATACATTTTCAAAACATCTGCGCCAATTCTTTTTAAGTTTTAGATGCTCATATTTCGTTATTGGTGCTCTGACATTAACTTGGTATACCTCATACTGTATTAGATTACACAGTTTTTTAAATACTATTCTCAAAATTAAATGGCCCAGAAACCTCACACTGAAGTAAAAAAAATTAGTAAAATATTTTGCTAAGACTAGACACAGCGAAATATTTAGGCATTCGCGAACTTAAATTTGGTTACTGCGACTAAAGTTGTTTGGTACAAATGAATGATGTTTTTGACAACTTAATTCGGTTTATGCAACTAAATTTAAGTTGCAACACCCAAAATATTCTGAAATAACATTTAAAAATGCTATACTAACCGAACTTAATGGTTGTGGACACCAAAATGAGCTATTCAAAAATGTCTTTGCTAAATAGCAAAATAAATAACAAAAATAAATCTGTTGAATTAACAGATATTTAGTTATATTTCAGCTAAATTTTGGTTACTTAAAAGTAACAAATTAATCTGCAAAAATCAGCAATAAAAATTGCTTAATATTAGTAGACACTGCCGTGTAGTGCGAGTGGATGTGGCATTAGAAATCAGAAATATACCACGGTCAGCGATTTCACAGAATATTTCATATAGACGCAATCGAACAAATAAAAACATAACAAATATTACATTACAAAAAAACAGGGTCACTGACGAAGGTTCAATACCAGAAACTGCGCAGTCTGATTCAGAAAATTGAAAATTTACAATGCAGTTATTATTTTTAGAAAATACACTCATAATTCTCTACCACGCCTTTCACAATTAAAAAAGTTTTATTAATTAATAAACATTGGACGGTTTTTAGTTTAACAAATAACAACTGATCTTGAACTTCAATAATCTTGCTCACATTATAATTTATGATAAAAGATCGAAAACTAAACTTTTGGTTTTAATTTTTAAAATTCAAAAGTAAAACCTTTAGTTTTTATACATTTTTTTTAATGCGAATAAAAATCTGGCCTTCTGAAATCATCAATCTACAATTGTATACCAAAAATTTCTGTTGATTTTTGCAAAAATATTATTAGTTACATTCTGCTAAACTTAAGGTAAATATAGCAAAAATATTGTTGATATAACAGTTTTTGTTTGCTGCTGCTAGTGTACAAATATTTAGCAAAAGTTTAAGCTAATTTTAGCCGAGTAAATTGCCATTTTCAATTTACTAAAATTCAGCTCGAATATAACTTAAATTTTGTTTAAGTAAACTGTTTTATTTTTGGTGTGCTTATTTTATAAATATTTATCAAAAAAATCTACTGATTTTAGCAGAATTTTTTGCAACGTCATTTTAAGCATATCATTTTGCCGCTGTTTTTACAGATTTATTTGTATGAGTGTTTGGGAAAATCTGTATAAAAACTGTGAAATTTTGGTAATATAGAAATCAGTTTTTTAGTGAATGTAACTCACAAGTCTAATGACTTCATTTTGTATTGGTTTGGATCCAAAAGTTAAAAATTATAAGCAAAAAAATAAAATTAACGAAAAATTGTTGTGAGTTTCAGGTAATTTTTCGACTTTTAAATTGTCATCAATTCTTTAGGTGAAGACTATTTAAAGTAAAACTTAGCATGTCGTAGTTTTTAAGTATAGTATACATGTCCATCGTTTTTCTCAATTCAAAACAAATTCAGAAATAAGAGGCATGTAAAGTCACTTTCAACAGGTGTAGAAAATTTTTGAAATAGCTTAAATACTGAAATCATTTAGAATATAAAATAAAAAACATTTTTTTTCAAGTTTGAAACTGAAAATTATTCAAGTTTTCATTGCATAATTAAAGGTCAAAAAAAAACATAATTTCTATTTTTTAATAACAATTATATCAAACTTGTATAAAAGATTTGTTTATAAACGAAACAAAAAATAAGAAGAGGGCAAAAAACAAAACACGTGTTTTGAATATCCACCAGAGGTGGACCTTGCACATAACAAACAAGTTTTCAATATATTTTTGATCACTGGTTATAATCTTTAACTTCAAGCTCATATATTAGTTCTCATGTAGTGAGTAATGAATATGAATGTTTGATGTTTGGCATGGGATTGTTACCGCTTTCAAAACGTGTTCTGATGATGGGAACCCAGAAAATTTCCGAAATAGATCTATCAACTCATTCCTGAAAGGGTCAAATAATAAATTTGAAAACAAAAAACTCTATAGATTATTTGTTAGGACAATATCCTAATAAAGAAATATAGAGTATGGCCTCGAATTTGAAAAATATTTTTTTTTTGTTTTTTTAATTATTTAAAATTAATATATTATGAGGGATAAGTGTACTCAAAACTTTTTGAGTTAGTTTATGACGTTTTGTTTGTAAAAATATTGTGCTCATAACAGCGGGTCAAGACCACATTTAACTAACAACTAAACTCAAGCAAATTACAAAAAAGTAAAGAACAAAAAACAATATACAAAATATAAAAAATATAGTAACCAGCCCATACCTCAATTAATTTAAAAGTTTTTTTTTTTTTGGTGTTTTCGATCCTAAGTGAAAACGTAGTAATACAAAATATATTAGAAGTTTTTTAAATATTTATTTCTGTTATGAAATTTAACTGATGTTGTATGGTAAACAGAATTCAAAACTAGCAATGTATTTTTACATGTTCTATAAAACTTTTGATGATATTTATGTATGTTGTCTGTTAAAAGTTTTTGTTTTTTTATTTTTTTTTTTTTGTATAATATGAAATATTTTTTTGTAGTTCACCATATACAGATACAGAGACTGTAATATAAGTAAAGAGAAAAAAATAGTAGTACAACACTATATTTATTACATAGTGGCCAAAGTTTTAATGGTTTGTGAAGCCAAAGAAATTTTTTATAAAAATTTTATCGTAACTTTTATTGCAATTCCATGAGAAATAATTGGTAAACATTTATATAGCAAAGATTTTATAAATTTGCACACAGGATTTCAAATTGAAGTAAACTTTTAGCATAGAGTAGTACTTTAAGAGGGATAATGTTTCGCAAAGAGATTTTTTTTTTACAAAATTCAAAGGTTATATTTGGTTTTTTTGCAAGTAAGGGATGTTGCAAACGAAAAGTAGCGAGTTTTAGCTGTCTATTTCAAAATCCCTGATTAGAATTTAAAACTTATTTCACATTCGTTTCAACAATTATGATTTAATAAGTTATTTCTTTTTGTAAAAACTTTTAAACATCGGATAATTTAAGAGAAAACTAGATATTTTTTTTTCTCAGAAAAACTTTTAACAGAAATAAAAAATAGAATTATTTACAATCTGAAGAAATCCGCAACACAATTTACAATTTTTGTTACTGCAAACCTTAAGAAATGTTTTACCTCATATTGCACAATGGGATGTTTCACAAATATTTTGGAAATAATTAAGTCATTTACTACTGGCTGGTCGGATTTTCATGAAACTTAACACAGCCACAGTCAATGTAATTGGAGGCTTAAGTTTTAAATAAGAGCCCATTAGGTATATCAGGCGTTGATCAATTAGAATCCAAATTTGTATACCTTGGGTATTCAAAACCTTTGAGAGCTTGCCAATTTTATAGTTATCAAGCAATTTTTAAAAACCTAAATTTAATCAAGTAAGTTATCTCTTACATAAGTGTATTTCATAATCAAAATTATACATTTTTGAAAAAACATTTTTTTCCAGTCGAAAAAACAAATCAAATGCCATTACATTAAACAGTCTTAGTGACATTGAGCACTAGTTCTTTAATTAAAAAAAAAAAAAAAAAACAAAACGCAATATCTTGATCACGCTTAAAATAAAATGCCCCTAAAATTTAAAATAATAAATAACGTTACTTTAGTAATTTTATGTTCAAAAAGGTAGAAGGACTCTTTTTGCCTTCAGATTAAAAGCTTCTTCAGGAACACATATGGTGTTTATATTTTTTTGAAAGACTATACATTAGGGCGGGTCGATTTAAAAATCGCTCAACGTTCAAGGAAAATCGTATTCTAGGGATCAAAATAAGAAACTTTCCGAAGGAACCATACCTCTAAAACGAATTCTGATGTCGCTACTTTTGACCCGTAGGGTCAAATTTTGAAAAAGCCCACTTTGATATTTCAGAAAGTAATAGGAATCTCTCCAAGATTATGGTAGCTACTTCTTTTCCGGGAGACGCGCTAGCAGACTAATGCATAAATCATCATTCTAGGTGACCGTTAAGGGGTTAAAATTTAAGTTGAAAGAGAGCCGTGTTTTTATAGCAAAATGTACAAATCTCGGGATAGAAATATTTCAGAAAGTGGGTGGAGTCTTTCCAAGATTAGGGTCTCTATTTCTTCTCCGGAAGACGCTCTAGCAGATGCATGTATAAATTATATTCGATTGGGGCACTCTAAATTGGTCAAAGTGGAATTTTTCACAATTTGACCCTGCATGTCAAAAGTCGGGACATCAGAATTCGTTTTAGAGGTATGGTTGCTTCGGCAAAGTTTCTCCTTTTGATCCCTAGAATACGATTTTCCTTGAACGTTGTGCGATTTTTTGCCTCCATACAAATCGACCCGGACTACTATACATATTTGCGTTTTATGAAAATAATATTCTCCCAGTTGCTTATTATTCTACCCCCAATGTAAAAAATCGTATTTAAAGATATTTTGGCAACTGTGGTATTCCTTTTAGACATATATTAATTTTTTCTTAGTTTTAATAAAAATTAAGCAAGGTAACAGCTAAGTACTAAATTCCATTGCAGTATTCTATTAAAAAATAAAATTTTAATAAAAAAATTTTCACGGATATCCTAAAATTTTATCCGATTCGGTTGAAGCTCTGAAAATAATATAAAGATCAGATTCTATTAAGATGTACCAAATTTAAAAAAAAATCGGTTAATATTCAGACTTTGTTTGCCTACAATGCCAAGTAAAAGGTATTTTATATGGTGCAGTTTATATCAAAATAAACTTTCCCTGATTTGATATTTTCAAGAATATTTGCATTTGAAAACTCTTGTGCACTCAGAAATCAGTCTCACAAGCAGAGAGGAGGATTGTTTTTCTCTCATCTTAATGATCTCATGTTCAAGGGTTAGAATCAGTGCTATGAACGAAAAAGTTTCAAAAAGTTCGCTAAATCTCTATCAGGTGGCGAGAAACAACTGTTCTAAGACTTATCATCTCGAGTAATGACAGTGTTTCCATATTTGAACTCCTTCATCTTTCCCTACCTTTCATCTTTACACTATTCTCTTTCCAAAGAAAGCATCACATAAATAAATTGGAAGAATTTCCTGAGTGCAACTTCTCTTAAAAAAAAAAATAGACAATATTGGTATCAATATTGTTGCCTTGTTTGTTGCCAATCAAATTATGGCACTTACGAAAACTTCTTCAAATCAAATTATATTTTTGTCGTGAAAACTAATATTTAGTTGTCTTATTCGATATTACACGTTCGAATAAATGTTATTAGTTTAAAAACTTTTTTTTAATACACATACATCAGCTTGCTTTCATTACAAAAGCTGCTGTTCAAAATACTTCATCTTAAATATTCTCATTTAATATATTAAATAAATTCTGAAATTAATTTCCGTTTAATACAATCAAAAACTGCCATTAAATAAAAAACAAAATTTACATAATATGTTTTTTAATTGATATTAATATATATTTATTTTTTATATATATGTTTGTATAATTACAGGCGCCATCTTTGAACAAGGTACTGATGAAGTACAATCTGCCTTTAAATATGCCATGTTAAATCACAATCTGAATGTATCATCCCGAAGATTTGAACTACAGGCTTATGTTGATGTTATAAATACAGCGGATGCATTTAAATTATCACGTTTAAGTAGGTGGAAATACATAATTTTAAGCCATTTTATTTCAATTTTACAGCCCACTTTTAATTTTCGTGTTCATTAAATAAGGCCAACAAATGGCGCCAATTGAAAATAGATTTTTTTTGTTTTTTTTTTTTTTTTGTTCATATGAAGTTGTATGTTAACTCTATGCTTAAAAAGTTAACGAATGTTTTTAAAATTATTTTATTATAATTCTTTATTTATTTTTTTATTTAAAAAATTTCAAAAATACACTACCTAAGTGCATAAATTACAATATTAATGAGCCAATTCCAAGTATTGGCCCTACATTGCAGTATCAAAAAGTATAGTTTTAAACATTGTACACTTTTGCTTGTTTTTTATTTATAACACTGTACAAAAATAAATTGTGTCCTTAACGAAACCAACGAGAAAAAAAGCAGACTATAAGAAGACTATTTTAAAGCCTTTTCAAGTTAGGATATTTTTGACAGTTTTTTCCATTACGGATGAAAAAAACATTTTTTTTAACAGTTTATGTTATCACACATAAAGATGTTTCCACGCACACAAAAATCTTTACCAAGTAATTAGGAGCATTTCAACTAATAAAGTTTTTTCACAAAAACTAATAATATTTTACCAAGTTTTTACTTGTGTCTACTTAGTTATTAAATAACACAGTGCTACAGTGAAAAAAAAACTTGGAAAACGACCTAGTTATAGGTCATGTTGAGTAGATTACAAATTGTGTCAAAAAATTTCAGAAACACCCTCAAATTCAGAAGTTATTCTAAAAAAAAACGTTTTCAGGGATGTTCGTCAACTTAACGACCTGTAAGTCAGTCATTTTATGTCCGATTTAAATTTTTTTAACGGGTTTGAAAAAAAACTGATTACGCTTTAAAATGACTTGCCTTTTTTGATACATTTGTAAGTAATAAGTATTGTTTTTGTTAAGAATATTTACAAAAAAAAAAACGAAAATTATAAACTTTTTTGATTTTAGTAGCTTTTCATTTCTTATTTTAATATGAAAGTTTATTAAAATGTATACCGACGTATAAAGAAAATTTAGTTCTTAACAAAACATGGTTTTCATTTTTCAAATCGGATGAAAATTGTAAAAGTTATTCAACTTTTCATTAACACCTGTTTTTAACTATACATGTTAACTTAGGTTAAGCTATTTGTATAGTTTTTAATTTAAGTTTGTAAGTCAAATGGTTTACCAAAATAAAAGTCTGCAATCCTATAATTTTTACTTTAGATAAAGTTTAGTAACTTTTGCAAATATAAACCGATTTTAACAAATAATATTTCGTTAAAATTGTCTTTAAAATACATTGCAAAAAATTATAGGTTTTCATAGAAAATAATTAAAATAACTCTTGTAGAATTTTAAAAATTAGGAAAATAAAATAGAAGAAACTTTTGATTAACATTTACCTAATTTCTTGGAATATATAGTTTATGAATACATTTCATGAAAGCGTAATTCTTTGCCTTTCCAAAACTTTTTAAAATTTTGAAATCGGTCAAAAAATGTGAGAGTTGGAGGTACTAAAGTGCTACGACCTACACTACAACAGTTTTTTGAAAATAACTCAAAATTTTGAGGGTGGTTAAAAATTTTTGAAAACGGGTTTGGTATGTCCTCACCTAGGCCTACAACCCCCACTAGGTCGGTTTTCAAGTTCTGACAAAAGGTGTTTTTTGTAGCAGTGTGTAATTTATGTCTTAGTTACTTTTCAGCGATTTTTTTTTGTATGTACTCATATATGATTCATATATGTTCATATACGATTCTATTTTCCCCTAAGTAGTTTATATTATTAAATATTAAAAATACTATAAAAATTCTAGCAAAAATTTGTAAAACCCTTTGGATGTTTCTATCTACTGAAAGGTAATTTTTGTGTCCCGTTGGTCTCATCATTCAGGATTCAATTGTTGCTCAGTAGAATATTTTTCTAATATTGATGTCATACAATTTCTCATGACGTTTTATAGTCATGTTTGTTACATTTAAAATGTGAAAGAGAAAAGTTCCGTGATACTTTTTGAGCTTAGTGTATATATGACAAAAATTCACTGCTGTCGTGAACAAATGACGCTTTAACATTAATTATGTTTGAGCACTCGTTGTTGTTTTGTATATATATTTTTTTTATTATTGAAAATTGTAGTGTAATTCCGTTTTATGTTTGTTTTTAATTGCTTTCCGTTTGTATTCATTTATATCAGATTGCATTTCTGTTCTACTGTTGTTTGGCATACGATTTCTTTATTTTTTGTTTTCAATTTAATTCAGTTTTTTTTTTCGATATTATTTCTCTTTAGCATATGTAGGCCATTGTGCCGAGTATATTGAAATTTTGTTGATCTACTGTATGCGTAAATTTATTTAAATTTTTTTCTTTTGTTTTTCCACTTTTTTTTTTTTTTGTTCTCTCAACATTTACAGTATGCAATCAATTTTCTCGCGGCGTTTATTCAATGCTGGGTGCTGTATCGCCGGATTCATTTGATACATTGCATTCATATAGCAACACTTTTCAAATGCCGTTTGTGACACCATGGTTTCCCGAAAAAGTAAGTCAACAATATACACAAACTACACACAGAGAAATAAAGTGCCAACAGAATTAAAAAGTTAGTACAACGATACTAACATTAGTACAACGATATAAACATTAGATTATTGAAGATTTTATGTGTTCCAACAACAATTCAGTTGAATTAACCTAACTTTGTTGCGAAAACTAATTTTCAGTTGTACTAATCACCTATTCTTCGTAATAACCGAAATTGAGTTGTAGTAATCGAATTTCAGTTGGCAACTAGCTAAATTTTTCTCTGTGTGTACGTATTGTAATATTTTATTGAAATAAAAAAAAAAAAAAAAAAAAAAAAAAAACTAAACTTATATTGTCCCTTCCATGAAAGAACGTTCAAAAACTATTATTCTCTTGATCTGACGCCCATAGAATTTATTTACATTTAGAATACGTATTCTCCAGGATTCTTATTACTTACTACCGTTTTCAGATCCTTAAAATTATGTAAACTCGCAGTTTAATTCACATTTTTTATTTTTGAAAAGAATAAAAGTAGAAAAAACCAAAAAAATAAATTTTATAGTAGTGAATTTTGTAGATCCATGTCCTCAAAAGTAGATAAACTATGTCCCACTTTAAACTTTAAAAGCATCTGAAAACTGAAATTGTCTACAAACCTGTTTGCCATAAAGCAATATTTTTTTCGAAGAAACAAATAAACTTTTTGGAGGTATTTTTCAAGAGCTACCATTTTTTAAAAATTTATAATTTTTGGGTAAATAATAACTTTGAACTTTTGGTACCAGAATAATAACTATTTTTAACGATTTAAAAAAAAAAATCTTTCCGGTTGAAAAACTTCATATATGATAATATATATTTAACATATAATCATTAGGGCGGGTCGATTTAAAAATCGCTCAACGTTCAAGGAAAATCGTATTCTAGGGGTCAAAATAAGAAACTTTGCCGAAGGAACCATGCCTCTAAAACGAATTCTGATGTCCCGACTTTTGAACCGTAGATTCCTCCTACTTTTTGATATTTCAAAAAGTAGGAGGAATCTCTCCAAGATTATGGGAGCTACTTCTTCTCCGGGAGACACGGAGGTGACCGTTAAGGGGTTAAAATTTAAGTTGAAGGAGGGTCTTTTTAGTCGTGTTTTTATAGCAAAATGTGCAAATCTCGGGATAGAGATATTTCAGAAACTATTAAGAGTCTTTCCAAGATTAGGGTCTCTATTTCTTCTCCGGAAGACGCTCTAGCAGATTAATGTATAAATTATATTCGATTGGGTTGGATTGGATTCTATTGGGGCACTCTTAATGGGTCAAAGTGGGATTTTTCAAAATTTTAAACTACGGGTCAAAAGTTGGGACATCAGAATTCGTTTTAGAGGTATGGTTCCTTCGGCAAAGTTTCTTATTTTGATCCCTAGAATACGATTTTCCTTGAACGTTGTCCTTGAACGTCCATACAAATCGACAAGGCCTAATAATCATATATTGTCATCCATATTCGTACGAACACGGCGTATGTTAATAGTGCTCTTTATTTTTAAAATTCTTTTTGAATTTACTTCATATCTTAATTTTTCCACCATTGCCAGCAATAACCAGTACAATATTCCATACACTTAGAATATTATGTAGTTTACTGTTTATAGATTTGTTCAAAATAATTTACTATCGAATTGCCGTTTTTTTTTTTGTTTCATTTATTTTATACATTTATTTAAATGTTCATACAAATATGAAATTACTGATAAAGCCTGTCCATAAAAAGGGCCGAAACTAGTCTAGTCTGATTTGAAAATTAAGAAAATGTTTATAATTTTTAGAGAAAAACGTTTATTCTTCTTCTTAACCTTAACCTCAATATGACGTTAAAATAACACTGTACTAAAATACATTATAGAATTTGCCTTGTGGCGATGTCTCAACATAAACGCAAAGTTGTCTACACTGAACGTAAAAATCATACGTCAATATGGTAACGTTGTGAAACAGAGACGGATGAGATTAGAAAAATAAATAAAAATCTAAAAATAGAATATTTGAGTTTGCTAGTGTTGGTGTTGGTCACTTCTGAGTATAATATACAATAACAGAAAAGCTAATATGAAAGAAAACTGAAATTGAGCTGCATTACATTCGGGGCCATACTTGGGTGTGATCGCTAAATGGTCATGAGTTGGTATTACGTTTGTAATGTAGTAAGCAGAAACGCAAGTTTTATTCTTGCAGGTTGTTGAAAAATTTATCATATAGAGATAATCTGACAATTATAATTTTTTTTATTTTTTTTATACGAACAACCCCTCCTCTCGCCGCTTTTATTTTTACTGATCTGTTTTTATTTCTAACTTAGTATTCGTTTGTTCGTATAAATTTTAGTAATTTAAACTATATTTAAAAATAAATAAAATACAAAGGATTTTAAGAGATTTATCATTTCTGTTAAATTACATTTTCAGTTAATTTAAACTACAAACTATTTTAAGAGTACTTGTATATATTTTTCTGAAAACAAATGAGATATCTGATAGATTCAAAAAGTATTTTTAAAATCACGAGTAATAGTTTAAAAAGCCGTTACCAGTTTTAAGTAAGAGAAGATATTCTTGATGTGGTAAAGTTCCGAATATGACATAAAAACGGTTTATTTTTACATTTATAGTATACACAAAAACATTTTTTTTTAGCACAATTACATGAAATTAAAAAAATTTTTAAATTGCCAACCACTCGAATTTTGTTTCTTACTAGATTTCTTGTTATAAATATACAATTTTCATATACTATTTTTAATTTCCGTGTTTTAAAGTGGATTCTTATTACATTTGAAACAGCTGTTCGATTTCGACACCTGTTGTTTTTAAATGCTTTCAAGTGCAAGTGAATAAATAAGAAGCAATAACAATGTTATGTTTGGTAGAAAATTGGAAATATTTAGTGATTTAGAATATAGATGTTTAGAACTTTGCCCTTTGTAAAATAAATGAATAATTTTGATTTGTAACTTTTAACGGGAAAAAATATCTTGAATTATTCAAAAAAAAACTAAAATTTTCAATCTTCCTTGTTAAAAATTTGAATATTTTTTTCCGGGAGGTTTTTCGCATTTTGTTTTATTATAGAAAAGAGTATTTTCTTTGAATGCTATAATAGATTATTCTACGATAATGACTTCTCTAATGACACTCCTTTCGTTGAAAAAAAAACGCATTATAATTTACAAATTAAAAAAATTTTGAGGCAAAACCTTAGTTTCACAGTTATTGTAGATTTTGCATTATATACACATAAGAAATTTACTTCCGGTTTGAACAAAACCTATCATAAGTTTATTGTTTGACATTTGATTGGGATATTCCAAATTTGGAAAAAATCGGTTAATGTTGAAATTCACTCTTTGTAAGACGAAACGTTTGGAAACATTTGATCAAAAATAAAAATAATAGAAAACATATGATTTTCTATTGTTGATTTACTTGAATAAACGTCACTACATTGCTAGGTCTGTCAAAAAAACAGAGTAATATTTCGAAGATGACAAAGCCAATTGTGACAATTTTTTGTTGTTGTTTTTGTTTTTTCTTTGATATTTTAAATTTTGAATCTCGCTCCTAGACGAGGACAAGAAATTCTCATGGAGCTTGTGATTTAACATAACAAATATCTCTAGATAGTCTAATAACAAAGTCCCCTGAAGATTTTCTTAGGCAGGAATGAAATCCGGATAGGGACACGCCTACATCAGATTGCTTTTCACAATTTGTTAAATAAGTTTTGGGACTTTAGCACATTTAATTACTATAAATGATTTTTCTTTTAAAGTTTTACAATTTGTCCACACATCTTAAACATATAACTTGGAATTATTGCATCTTACCATCAAAAATTTTAAAATATTAAGAAAATATTATAAGACACAGTTAGCATACCGATGATCACCTAAAATCTAAGAGGCCGTAACTAACAAAAAATTCTAAATTCTTCTTTTTGATTGAATATGATGTAGTAAACCAAAATACATCTACCAACAAAATTTCACACGTTTAACCAAAAGACCGTAACTGCAATTTCAAATATATTCATAAACAGAGCAGTAGAACAGTTTTTTTTTCCTTTAACATAATGATTTATAATGGTTTTTGTTTTATTTTATATATAATTTTATTCATTTATTTTCCATTTCATGTACAATAAGATTTAATCTTATATTTAAAGTACAGGGATGCATATCCAAAAAGTACATTAAGACAAACATATACTAAAACAATTATTACAAAGAACACATAAATTACATTTAAGCTTAATAAAAAAAATATATGAAATAAAAACTGCTTAAAGCTATTTGCGTTGCTTAACTACAATTACAAATGATTTTTGTTTTTAATATTTATTACAAGCATTTTTTTTTTTAAACTTATAACCGCTTTTAAGAGTGTGATCACTGATCTCTTATTGTGTAAAATTTCAAAGATTAAATTGATGTAAGAGAAAAATTTTTGTAATAATATTGTGTTGGTGTTTCATAACTATAGTTATGAAACTTTGAATACTCTGTAGGTAAAGACAACTGCACAAGCAAATTAAATTTCAACTGCAAAATAAATTAAATTTCACTTGTTTTTTACTTTTAAAAAAATCAACCACAAATATAGTAAAAAGGACCACATGTGCAGTAAAAAATAAAAAAAACATTTATTTGTTTTATTTTTTTAAACAAAAAAAATTACTGTGTCAAATGAATGTAAAATCATAATACAGTAGTTTGTTGTGGTTTGTTTTTTTAATTGAACAACAATCGTAGTCAATACTGAAATTTCTTCTACAAAAATACTGTTTTTCACTTAAAACTAAAGACAATGTATTATAACTTAAACAACTACAAATATTTACAGCAGAAGTTCTATGAGTGTATAATATGACGGTAAACAAACTGTAATAGCAGATTAAGAAAAATTAATGAATTATTTTTATTTTTTTATGCAATTTTAATGAATTTTCCATAAAATGCCGCTTGATTCATATCTAAGTGATTTTGAAACAGGGCAAATTTCAGCTTATTTTAATGACGGCTCAAGCTTTCGGGAAATTCCTAGAAAAATAAACCGTTCACAAGTGTTTGCCGCAAATTTTGCAAATAATCATGGTGCTTATGGTAAAAATAAAATAGGCTGTCCGAAGAAGCTTTCTGATCGGGGCCGGCGTAAAAGAATTATCTGTACCAGCAACTCAATGAAGAGTTCTAATCATATAATCGATGAATGTAAGGTAAAGGTGTTTAAACCACCTTAATTAGGCTCTTAAAAACTGCTCGACTTGAATTTGCTAAAAGGCTCCAGAATGAATTCTTTTGAGCGCATTACAGTATACGAAGATAAATTAGTGTCATTTGCAGTTGCCAATGCATCATTACATGCCGTCAGAAAATGGAATAGTTTTCATCAAAAAATATAAGAGTATTGGAATGGCCCGCATACTCTACCGATCAAAACTCCATATATATTTATTAACTCGTCAAGTTTACGCAGAAAACAGTAAATATGAAAGCGGTTTTCATATATAATAAGCAATTATTGATGCAAGGAGATCAATAACGGACGAACTTCGAATAAATCTAGTAGACAGTATGTCTGATTGAGTTTTTCCAAGGAATCCTCAAGCATTATTAAAACTGCTGCTTTAAAATATTTTTTTCTTAAATTTTTGTAAGTTCTGATATATTAGGTTATGTGTATTTATAGTTATGAAACACTAATTGATTTTGTTATTACTTTTTAATTAGGCTACTGCATGGCCAGCCGAGGCAGCCATTTGAATGAAATTATTTTCCATTATTAACCGGAAGGATTGTACTTTCAAATAAAAAAAGAAATTTGAGAAAATATTCAGTAGTTTTTTTTATAGCATTTTCAAAAAAAAAAAAAAAGTTATTTGGCGGACCCTATAGTACAATAAAAATTAAAGAATTGCTGTTTTGTTAAATATTATTAATTTTCCATTGCTTTTACATTTATGCCGGTTAAACTCTTCTACTCTTTTTTAACTTACAAAATTTAGTGAAATTAATGTGTAATTATAGTTTTGCAATGCAGTATATTAAGTTGATGGGTACATGGAAGAGTATTCCAGAGACGTGAAGCATGCAAGTAAAACTTCCATTCAGAAACAAGGCAACGGTGTAGTGGAATACAAATATTTTTCCCTCTCAGCGATCTGGCATAGATATAGTGGGGGTTGTGTATATAAGGCTATCGAACGAGACGCCAATAACTTTATTTTATTTTCTCGAAATTAATTAATGTAATAAATGTTTCTCCAAAGTTTCTAAGTCGTTAAATACGTTATATTTAAAAAAAAAGTTAACATAAATTAACTAACATCTTTTTTAATTAATGCAGAAAATCAATATTTTTTATCTTAAACAATTGTTTTATGTTTTGCATACATTTATGTGTTGGCTTCTTGGTTTCAGAAAAATACAGCACAAAAGACCATAACTAACATTTCATAAAAACTACAATGCTTTCACATTTTTTTTTTCTTCAGAAACAAATTCATCTTTGTCTCTTAAGCTTGACTTAAAATTTTAGTAATAATCTGTAAGTAGCTTTTTATTTAAAATGTTTTTGGTTTCTCCTGTAAAAAAAAACTAAAAAGTGTAGTTACATCCTTTTGGATTTTAGATGACGAAATGTTAATGTTAATTTCAATTTAATTTATAATTTATAACCACTTACCAAATATTGCAAAATATACATTTGTCAATTGCAGTTGGTAGCATGCTAGCATTTAAGTGTGGGGGTCGTGGGTTCGATTATCAACAGATGTTTTTATTTTTTAATGAGAATTAACCCTCAGGAGTTTCTTTATAAAAGTGATACTTTCTTTGAAAAGGTGATAGCCGAGAGGTGAAAGGGGGTAAAAGATGGACGTATTTATACAAAGCAACACTGTTGTTGCGCGTGAAGAAAAATCTTTGAACAGTTGTTGCTCGCCAACTGATGGAGAGTGGCTGAACTTGTTGAAGCTTTTTAGTTCAAAGTTCGCTACGTTGTATGACTTCGGTGGGGTTATGAGCAATGGGTGGGGTTATGAGCAATAAAATATAGTCTACATCCCCATTAAAATAGTAAAATCCAAATAACTGGTTGCAGAACAGCTTATGCAGTATTATAACAGGTTCTAATTTCTGTTCTGCAACTGGTTCTTTTTATATGGAGTTTGTCCTATTTGCAATGGGTTGTTTATCTTCAAACAAGAACGGGTTGCTTTAGAACCAGTTCTAGAACCAGTTATATAACTGGTTCTGCGACAGCGACACCTTACATTTCGACTCCTAGGAACCTGTTCTAGAACCGGTTCCATGTAACCGGTGTTAAAAGAAGTTGTTTTAGAACAGGTTCAAAGGAAATGTGTTCTAAAAAATTTTGCTGGGTCGAATCGAATATTGTTTTATAATATATAAACTCGGGTGGGGCGATTTGAACATCTTAATGGGCGTTTCTGATTCTTGGGATTGTACTGAGTAAAAAGTCCACTAGACCATACGTCTACGGTGAAAATCGAGCTTCCACATTTTGACTTTTAAGACATATTTTGTGAAAGTAACAATGCGTGGGATGGACATATGTCACGAAGTAGGAGGAGCTTATAGAAGATTATGGTATCAATCTCTTCTTTGGAAGATTCTCTAAAATGCTTCACCAAAAAGTCCAAAATTAATTCAATATTTCACTTGCAATTTTTAATACAAATCGGAGAGTAGACCTTTGAGGCATTAATAAGCTTTTTCATTTTATTTAATAGTCCATCTACTTTAGAAGATATGGCTCTTCACAATAAACTACTTTAAGCACTTTTTTCAGTTTATAAAAAATTAAAAACGGAAATAAAAACGATAGTTTACACTATTTTAAGGAACTGAGTAATATACATCTTAGAAAATATAACATAAATGAATTTCAATGACTCCCGGTGTGATTTTGACCAATCTATCATGGAATGGAGTACATAATATTAGCTTTAAAATTGAAAATTTTTGTTTATATACCACTTTATTTGTATTTGTTTGCATTTTGGTTTATTATGTATATTCTACATTAATCATACGCCCGGTTGGTTCAATAAAAATCGTATACAATTTTGATTTATTTATTTTTCACAAGTATCATTAAAATGTATTGTTAACAAAATTGCCAGCATTATGAAATTTATAGTCAGTTTATATTGTTATTAAAGTAGTAAATGTCCAAAAGTCTATAACATTCATATTTCAGCAGACCAACAAACAAAAAGCCCACAAATCATAATAATTTTATAAAAATAATAATAAATGCCCGACTATATTACTCGTGGGAATATAAATAAAACAAACCAAAAACTGAAAAAAGCTGCTTATATATAAAGAAATGTAAAGTTTAGTTAAAACGAATTACAATTATTTGTATATAACATGCAATGAATGCAGGTTTTGTTTAATAGTTCAAAGTGATTAACAAACAAAACTTAATTATTTGTTCGTTTAATCGATATCAAATGTCATTAAATTGTGTATTCATAATATAGAGTATTCACTGTATTTATGGTATCTATGTAGTTATAAAAAAAAATATGTAGTAATAAATATGTAGGGATACAAAAGGATACAAAAATGTAGTTTATGGCGTTGTAAACGATAAATATTTTCATTTAAAATGTATTAAAGAAGTAAAATAAAACAAAATCTATACAATTTAAAATATAAAATATCAATGGCTAGCTCAAATGAGGGCGTGGAATTAAATTTTTTTTTTGTAATTAAATCTTACGATATTAATCATTTTTTTTAACGTGTATGAAAAAAGTTTTTAAACCATTTTTACAGAGGTTCTCATCTTTCTAAAAGGTACGCTTAATTGAGGGTGAAATGTCACCAAACCAGGGTCAATACTTCTGTGAACAATTCTTGCGTTCTATGAAGTGCATTTTTTGAGATCTTTTTTCACATTTTAAAGGATTGTCAACTGTGGATAGATATTCCATTGTTAAAAAATGTGATTGTTGTGCCAATTGTCTTTAAAGGACACATGAAGTTAAGGATTGTGGTAGCACTCATAACTGTTCTAAATGCAACCAAAAACAGTGTTGAAATCAACTAAATACCTTGTTAAATTGATGAATGGGTAATCACGAGGCCGGGACGATTTGTATGGAGGCAAAAAAATCGCTCAACGTTCAAGGAAAATCGTATTCTAGGGATCAAAATAAGAAACTTTGCCGAAGGAACCATACCTCTAAAACGAATTCTGATGTCCCGAATTTTGACGCGTATTGTCAAATTTTGAAGAATCCCACTTTGACCCATTTAGATTGCCCCAATCGAATCCAACCCAATCGAATATAATTTATACATTCATCTGCTACAGCGTCTTCCGGAGAAGAAATAGAGCCCCTAATCTTGGAAAGACTCCTCCTACTTTCTAAAATATCTCTATTCCGAGATTTGTACATTTTGCTATAAAAATACGGCTAAAAAGGCCCTCTTCTAACTTAAATTTTAACCCCTTAACGGTCACCTAGAATGATGATTTATGCATTAATCTGCTAGCGCGTCTCCCGGAGAAGAAGTAGCTCCCATAATCTTGGAGATATTCCTACTACTTTCTGAAATATCAAAGTGGGCTTTTTCAAAATTTGACCCTACGGGTCAAAAGTCGGGTCATCAAAATTCGTTTTAGAGGTATGGTTCCTTCGGCAAAGTTTCTTATTTTGATCCCTAGAATACGATTTTCCTTGAACGTTGAGCGATTTTTAAATCGACCTGCTCTAGTGATCACTATACAACCAATAAAATATGTGCGCCCCGGTAGGCTAGTTGGTAGCGTGCTGGCTTATCAGTGCGGGGGTCGTGGGTTCGATTCCCACCAGAGGCACTGGTCTGTTTTCGCTACAACGCGCCGACAGCCATAGTAGCTAGTGCTCATTTAGGGTAATATGATATAATTTGTAATTATATGATTGTTAATTAATAAAAAAAAAAAAAATCATTTTAACCAGACATGGGTGGTGTCAATAACATTTCACAATCATTCACTTGTGAAATTTTTCATATAATTAATATTTTCAGACATACGCTAACACTTGTTGGCTTAAACGCTTGCTCGTAAAATTTTAAATTCTGTAAATACCAGAGATGGGACGTAATAACAATATGTGTGTATTTAATTACAGGTCAATTACATTTGTACGTCTAATTACATGTAATTGGGTGTTATTGAGTAATTGCACTGTAATTAAATACCCAGATGTTGTTACTACTCCCCATGTTTTGTATTAAAAATTTTACATATTTCCTATGGAAGCGTTTAAGCCTACAAGTGTGAGCGTAGGTCTGAAATTATTAATGTTATTTAAATATTTCACTAGTGAATGATCATGAAATGTAATTTACGCCGCCCATGTCTGATTTTAACAAATTGTTTTTGTAAATATTTTTTTTTACGTTTAACAATTTGTTGATAGTTATTTTGAAAGAAATTAGTTATTTTAACAAATTTATTTTTTTTTTGCGGTGCGCCCCGGTAGGCTAGTTGGTAGCGTGCTGACATATCAGTGCGGGGTCGTGGGTTCGATTCCCACCAGAGGCGCTGGTCTGTTTTCGCTACAACGCTGCGAAGGCCATAGTATCTACTGCTCAGTTATTGTAATAGTATATACTATATGATGATTAATTAATAAAAAAAAAAAAAAAAAATTTATTTAATCAAATTAAATAATTATTTTGTTATTTAAACAATTCGATTTATTCAATTTAACAATTCTCTTTATTGTATCTATTCGTATTTTGCAGACTTATTATTAATTTTTAATTTTATATGTCTTTATGTTTTATATTTTATATATTTTATATTACAAAAATAACAAAATTAAAAATTATAGCGTAGTACATACCCAAACCCAGATTTTAAAAATACATGAAACATTACATTTGTACAACACAATAATTTATTTAATATTTAAATTAATAATTAATTACATTTTTTTTACTTATATAAATAGTTTTCTTCTCCTTCATTGATGACCTCTTATATAAAAAAATAAAGTAATGACAGTAAAAAAAGTTTGCAATTTACATAAAACAGTATGAAATTACATAAATTTATTTAAAAATAATAAATTCAACGAGTTTAATAATTCACAATTCTTTTGGAAAAACCCATTTAAAATAATCTTATTAATTTTTACAACTTTTACCAATGGCTTTCATACGCTAATACGAGTAATGACGCCCCAAGACTAAAAGCCCGCCAATTTATTCTCTACAGTTTTAAATCTTCATCAAATTAAAATATTTCGATCAAATTAATTTTCTGTCTTTTTTTTATAAATTTTCCTGGAATTAACAAATTGAATTTTGTTTTTTAAATAACAAAAATTTGTCAAAAAAAAATTATTGCTTCGTAAAGCTATAAAATTGTTTAGTTTTACAAAACCTCACATCAATTTGAATAAAATAATTGTTTTTTTTTAACAATAAAACTTGTCAAAAGTTAACAAAAAATATTATTTTGATTTCAGAAAAATTTCTAATATCAGCAAAAAATTTTATAAATTCAGTAAAATATTTGTTAAATTTACAATCTACAAAATCAGAACACCCCAGCAAAAATATGGTAATGAATACTTATTATTTTATACATTACTTTCTAATGATCCCAATTTCAACTTATCTGGACGAGTGGCTTTGGTTTTGGGGCCTGAAATTAGCCCTAAAATCAAAAGTCAGGGCATTCCAGAGGTTCAATATACTATGTTTTTGGGGAGGGGGGGGGGGGTGGTAGTCATATCTGGCTAATCTCCATTCTAAGGATTATATCCGTTTGGATCACCCCGATCCCCTTTGGAACATGTATTTTTCGGGATCACCCCTCTGCCATTTGGGCTATCGATCTTTCTGGATCATCCTGACACCAGGGTTGAAACATGGTTATCCTTGGAACAGCGAGCCCCTTTGTAGCATCTTCGTTATTTTAAGTGTTTTTTGAAAAAAGAAAGAAAACAAAAATTAAGAAAATAAAATAAATAAATCCTTTGCAAAGGAAATATACTTTTAATATAAATAAACCTTTTCTCTAATTTTAGTTTAAAACTTTTTGTATTTTTAATTCATTGGAGCCTGCATTTACGGTAAACACACATTTAAAATTTTTCTAACTAAAATCGTATAGACAAGCCGTCACTTTCCGCCCCTCCAACAGGAAATTTTCAAAAATTCTGTCATACCCCAGTTTCTTACTTCAGCTGAATGGACAGGCTGCCGCTTTTGAGAACTTATTCTACCACGTTCCATACCAAATTTTTTAAATAAACCTTACCAGTGAATTAGGGAATACACTCATAATAATCCAAGCATAAATTGCCACATTTTTGTCAATGTACTCAAAGGAACATGTCGTTTCTTAAAATGCAAAAGGGCGTAACTAACAGAGTTTTCAAAACCGGTTTCATTGATGATTATGATTTATACATGCCTACAAAGAAGTTAGGACTTCTGCGATAAAAATAGCGGTTTTATAAATAAAGTTCGAAACTTACATGTCTCTGTTTCCGCTCAGTGTTTTGGTTGTCCTGTAAAATAATTAAGGATGTTAAAATATCTGTGGACGTTTTTTTGGTTCTCTTTTTTAAAAAAGTAAATCTGTTAGTTACGTCACTTAGGTAACGATGTGTATTTGATTTTAGAAGAGGAAGAACTTCGTCTTTTTCCACCCACCATAGGAAAAAATTCAAAAATTCCATCAAAGCAGATATGTAATCTGCATAAGGACCATCTTTTAAATTCCTTGCTTTTGCCTTTTGGCCATGACGTATAGGGGAGATTAACCACTTTTGCTCCTACCCGTATGGACTTAAAAAATTCCTTTTTAAGAAAATATATACGCAGGATAAGGACCTACCATACCAAGTTTTCAGTTTCTCGCTTTAGCTGTTTGGCCAGGCCGCCGAGGTAGGACTTCTTTCCCCTGTTTAACCATGCTCCTAGGCAGAATTTCAAAAAGCACCATAGTGAAGAAACCCGTATTAAAAATTGAAGCTTTGTAGACGCTTGGGTTTTGTCTCTCCCCGTAGGAATTTCAAAAAAATATCGTCTAAGCGGGAGTCTACGCAGGAGGAGGGATCTATTTGAAAAGTTAAATTGTTTCACTTTAGTGTTTTAGTCAGCCGGCAAAGTGGGATACTTCTGACCCTTTCGCCCTTAGAAGTTCAAAAAAAAAACATCTAAGCCGATGTCTACGAGGGATTATAAATCAACATACCAACTTTTAAGTTCCTCACTTTAGCGGTTTGACCAGGCCGTCATGTGGGGGACTTTCCCAAATTTTAACCCCTATTTTTTCTTAGTTGCTAACAAGAATTCCAAAATGTATAATACCAGTGAGTTAGGTAATATTCGAAAGAACACATATTCACAATTTCAGCATTCTACCGAAAGAGGTTTGGACAGGCAGGGAAACTTTTCACATTTTTCACCCTTCCCAATGGAACTTCCGAAAATCCCGTCTTAGCGGACGTCTACTAATATAAATTGAGCTTGTACTTTTCTACATTAACGCATCGAAACGTACTAACTCTGATAATTTTATGGTAACCAAACCCAGAATTTCTAAGAGCATTCACAAAATCCACACAATTCCAAAAAAATTTGAAAAATCATCTCACTCTTCAGACTATTTTCTTATAAGCAAGATCATATTCAATAGTTACTTAGTGTCTCCCATTACTAATACGCCATTCAACGGACAAAATACACTAATCTTCAAAATTGGGTTATGTTAAAATTATCGGTTATAAATTTTCAAATTTAATATCTGTGATCAAAATAGCGGATATAGTTTTTAAAAGTGACCGGATTTATTTTAAACTCTTCAAATGAGCGCTCTTAGGGCTGGTTTATAAAAACTTAAAGTTACTTTTTCAAAATTTAAAATGAAGAATCTTTTGAATTAAAATAAAAAACGCTATTTTCCCATTTAAAGTTTTCAAAATCTAACTTCAGGTTCTTTTATACCAGCAATAAAAAAACCGTCAGTACAAAATTTCAATAGAATTTCGATGACTTATAAAAAATTAATCTAAAATAATTTATCACAAGACCAGATATTTGGTTTATTTGAAGTCCAATGTCTTTTTACATACTTATATAATGTTGTTATATTTTCTTACTTACTAAAAGCCAACACCCATAAATCGATTAATTTTTTTTTTATATAAAAGTTCAACAATACCAATAACCCCACAATAATTTAATTGAACAGTATAACATTTTATTTAGTTCATTTACCGTCATATCATTTAATTTGATAAAACCTTTTTTTATTACTTATTTAACAATATCATTTAGTTTATATGTATATTAGAGGTATTCTTGGTTGTATGGACATTTTTCAGTATGCCATTTTTGGGGAAGGATGGCTCAGGTTTTTTTTTTTCTTTTCTATATAAAAATAATATATGTATATCAAATTTGGAGGGAATCGGTTAAAGACAAATCGTGCAGGAAATCTATTGAAAATTAATACTGAAAATTAAACTTTTTAAGTGACGTAATAGTTTCTATTCTAGATGATAAATTTGTCAATATAAAGATAAAATTATGTTTTCAAAAAGTTTTAATATCCAAAATCGGTTAAGAACTAAAAGAGTAATAAAAATGCCCCAGGCCACTAATATGCCAAATACCACTTGACGAAAAAATTCGAGCACTCATCCTAAAAGTTTTTTAAATGGATTACTGCAACATAGTTTTTATTTATTTAATAGACTCTTAAGTTGTACAGTGTGAAAAACATTTTTTTAGGATGTCGCTAACAGGTCCTAAAGTGACATCAAAAGCGGACAATATTTTTGGGATATTTTTCAAATTTCCAATTTCAAATTTTAAAAAATTTTCTTCAACAAAATCGCAAAAATTGTGATTTGGACTTCATGGACTTGTTAAATACATTTCGCAAAATGAAAATAACAAATTTTAAAATATCGCCTCATACTTTTAGTAGGGCAGATTTTATTTTTGCTGATTTCGAGGAAATTGTGGTAATGTCATAAGATATTTAAAATCGACAATTAGCTACTTTTGTAACGTTATTGTTTTATTGAATCAACATTACTCAAGTTTGAAAATAAAAATATTGTTTGACATGATTAACCCATGTAGACCTGCTGACCAAAATAACCCCAGACTTATTTATTTAAATTTACAAAAAACGTCAAAGCTTTGCTTACTACTACTGAATTTCAATAAAAGTGATTTAAAATATTATGACAAAATGCGTAAAGCTGATGTGATAAAAATGTTGGACAACTTGAACACCTTTAACCCATGCCATGCCGCATTGAGATTAAAGTAGATACTGCGGTATTTAACAAATATTTAAACCCTTTTTTTATTACACATATCTGGCCATAGCCATTTGTCTAATTCACTAAGAATATATTCTGGACTAAATTAACGCTTAGATGCTCTTGGTGTCAAAATGACCCTTAGTTAAAAATTCTTTAAAAAAATATACTGTATTAGGCTAATATTTTTCTACTAGAGATTATTTTGACACTTATAGCATCTGAGAGTTAATTTAGTAATTTGACACCAAGATCATCTAAGGATTAATTTAGTTCAGATCAGTCTTTTAATTTATTAAAAGAATGGCTTTAGCCAGTTATGTAAAAAAAAATGTTTATATATTTTTTGTTTAAATATATACACGAAATAATTAAAAGTTCACCAATGAAATTGTGAATTTTCCCCAAAATATTTGCAATGTTTAATAGTTTTTGCTATCAAATAAAAAATAACAATAATACCAGCAGATACCATGCCTATTTCGACCCAATGCTGCAGTCTTTGCCTGCGAACTAAATATAAGTTGTGTGATGTTAAACTCAGTTTTTCGACCAAACATTTATTTTTACTTTTCCTCATTTTGAAACGTCATTCCATTAAAGTAGCAAATTTTCGATTTTAAATGTTTTATAAAACAATTTTGTACACTCAGTGAACTTCTGCTTAAAAACTATGTAGTTGTTTGGGTTGTAATACAGTTTTCTTATTTTTAATGTAAATGTCAGTTATTTCTGGAACAAATTTAACAAATTTAAAAAAACAAACCACATCAAATGACTGTTTTTATGATTTTACATTCTTTTTTACAGTTTGTTTGTTTGGTTGTTTTTTACTAACATATGTGGTACTGTAATTGTTAGTAATATTTTTATCATTAAAACCAAATGACAAATGTTAGTTAATTTTAATGAAATGTTAGTCGTTATTTCTTAACCTAATATTTCATTTGTTTTTGACTACAATTGCTGTCTTCTTTACCTACATAATATCCTTAGTGTAGAAATCCACAAAAATTAAACAGCTGCCCAAACCTAGTGTACCGGGTGGATATTTTTAAAAATTTGTATTTTTATTCTCTAAGATTTATTTATTTATATATTTATAAGTCTACGGAGTTCAAATATTAATTTTTTCGATTTTATTTCAGAACATTTTTTAGAATTTTAAATTAGAGATTTTAAAAATATCTTAAAAATATTGTTTGTGGTTGACGTGTCTTTAGGACAGGTTAACGACATCCTAAAAAAAATGTGTTTCATATCTAACAAATTTATGAGTGTTTTAAATAAAAAAATTGTGTTGCAGTAATCAATTTAAAAACGTTAATGATGTGTGGGGCATTTTATATTTCTGGGCTAGTTCTTAGCCGATTTTGGATTTTGATACCAGTTTGAAAATATAATTTTATATATCAATAAATTAATTATCTGGAATAAAAACTATTACAACATTAAACATTTTATTCAAAAACTGAACAAAAGTAATTTTCCCCCATATAAATACAGTTTTAAATTTCAACCGATTTCAGGCACGACTTTTATTTTCCAATTGATACCAAATTTCATGTATATATTTTATATAAAAAAAGGAGAAAAAAAACGAACCATCCTTCCCCAAAAGTCATGTTTTCGTTTTACAGAACCCCCTAATGTTTATACATTGCAGATTGGTATTATTTATTTTTTGTCGTTTCATACTAATGATATTTAAACGTTATGCTCTCATTTAGGTGCTTACACCATCATCCGGTTTTTTGGATTTTGCCATTAGTATGCGTCCGGACTATCATCAAGCCATTATCGATACAATACAATTTTACGGATGGCGTAAAATAATTTATCTCTATGATTCACATGACGGTAAGTACATAACAAAAAAAAAAATAAAAATAAATAAAAATTCAGCACCAAAAATAAACAAAATGCTGCAAATATAAATATGTGCTCCATACATACAATGTTTTGTGTATATACATAAACGAAAATTATATCGAATATATACTTACATATACTAACATACAGTTTGAACTGAGATTAAGATTTGACACAAAAAAAATTGTTAAAGCAAATATACTTAATAATACAAATATAAATCATATCGAGATTTTTACTCTTGCATACTCATACAATGTAAATGATAGCCAGATATATATAGCAAGTAAATAATGAAATTGTAATCATATATACTTCAAAACATTAATACATATTTAGATACATATTTTTATTTACAAGGGACAGCTATTATTTTGACAGCAAGACAATAACGTCTTCAACATTTAAAAGGCAAAAGTAAAGAAAAAGTCAAAAAGAAATTGTCACTTACGACAGCTCCGACGGTCGTAAAAAATAAATGGACATCATTGATTAATGAAGAATCTGTTGAGAGTTCACAATATAACATTTATTTTTATTAAAGTTAACTAAATTGTTGTTATACGTGTACAAAAGAGAAAAAAGCTCATATTCATAGTATGTGACACACAGTGGTGTTCAAAACATTTGCAACTGAAATCATGGTAATTATAATTTGTTTAATTAAAAAGATTTGTGGTATAAGTTTGGTTTTTTTTTATTAAATTCAGTTATAGCATATTATTTTACAAATACAAAAAAATTATTCATAACTTCTCAAAAATAAAAAAAAAGTAATTTTAACTAAATAAGTCGATAGTGCAGTGTTCAAAACATTTGCAACTCTTAAAGTAATTAACAGGAAATACAAACAATAGTTTTAACGCTCAGTATTTTGTAGCGTAGCCATTTTTTTTTTTTTTTAACTTCTGAACTCCTCTTAGGCATTGAGGCAATGAGCTTTTTAATATAATCGTCAGATAATCCATTCCACTGCTTCTCCAACTCGATGAAAAGTTCATCACTATTTCGGAATACTTTATTGCCGATATTCCGTTTTACAATCGTCCACATGTTCTCAATCGGGTTGAGATTCGGAGATTGAGCCGACCACGATTTTACTATATTTGTACTAATTTTTAGTACAATTTTTTTATTTTAGTAACATTTTTTGCGATTCTCATTTTGCAAATCAAATTAGTACAAATTACAAATTGTTGTTGCTGATTTTACCAAAATATTTTACAAATTTTTGACAACCAGTTGCTAAATTTAGCAAAAAATTTGCTAATCACAAAAAAATATATATATTTTAATAAATAAATATTTTATTAAACAAATAATATTTTAAACAAATAAATTAAATTTTCAGTAGCCATTGGAGATTTTATTTTCTTAGTGAAAGTATCAGGCGCGGTTCCAGCATTCAATTTAGGAAACGGAGAACTTTTAAAATTTTTTTGAAATTCATACGTCATGTAAAGGCAGTGACTTTCATGCAAATGCATGTTTGTAATTAGTAGAACAAATTCTATTTTTTTTTTTTTTATCATTTAATAACCATATAATTACAAATTATATACTATTACCCTAACCGAGCACAAGCTACTTTGTCCTTCGGCGCGTTGTATCGAAAACAGACCAGTGCCTCTGGTGGGAATCGAACCCACGACCACCGCACTGATAAGCCATCACGCTACCAACTAGCCTACCGGGCGCACAGAACAAATTCTATTTTCACGAAATCCTTTTCGGAATCAAAGAATTTTCAACAACATATCATTGATTTGTTTCAGCATATTTTGTTACAAATGCATATTTTAATTTTAAATGCAGATTTTTTGCATTTGCAATGATTTTTATTACATATTTTTGGATATTTTGCGTTTAACTGCGTATTTTTTAGAATTAAAATGAAGATTTTATGTAAAATTAAAAAAAAAAACAAAGGATTTAAAACACTAACTAATGAAAGTCGCTGTTCTGGTCATATATAAACAATACGTTATTCAATAAGTTGTAAAATTTCAAACTACCCAGCAAAACTTTCTACTACCCGGTAATAATTTTTTTTTGAAAATAAATTTTTTTTATATTGGGTATTAAATTAAAATTTAAAAATGTTTAACTTAAAATTTTATAAATGAATTATTTTATTAAGTTTTGTGTGGAAAAATAAACTTTTCGTAATAAGGATCCCAGTAAAATAGTAAAATCCAAATAACTGGTTGCAAAACAGCTTATACTGTATAACAGCTTCTAATTTCTGTTCTGCAACTGGTTCTTTTTATATGGAGTTTGTCCTATTTGCAATAGGTTCTTTACCTCCAAACTAGAACAGGTTGCTTTAGAACCGGTTCTAGAACCAGTTATAGAACTGGTTCTGGGACAGTGACACCTTACATTTCGACTCCCAGGAACCTGTTCTAATCTGTTCTAAAAAATTTTGCTGGGATGTTAAATAGGATGTTACTTTTCTATTACAAACCCCATTACTTTAACAAGGGCATGTCCATCGAGGTAACTACTTACATCGTTAGCATGTTACTCATCACTTACAGGTTACCTTTGAACCTGTTCTAGAACAACTTCTTTTACCACTGGTTACATGGAACCGGTTCTAGAACAGGTTGCTGGGAGTCGAAATGTAAGGTGTCACAGTCCCAGAACCAGTTATATAACTGGTTCTAGAACCGGTTCTAAGGCAACCAGTTCTTGTTTGGAGGTAAAGAACCTATTGGAAATAGGACAAACTCCATATAAAAAGAACCAGATGGAGAACAGAAATTAGAACCTTTTACAATACAGTATAATCTGTTCTGTAACCAGTTATTTGGATTTTACTATTTTACTGGGCAGTTATCAAAAACATTTTATTTAAATCTTTAATTTTTAGATAGAATATTATTTTCAAATTTGTGCTAAAAATTTAAATATATTAAATTTTATGTAGAAACGAATTAATTATATCATACAAGCATGGGCAGTCAGTAATACCAAAAGTTGCAAAGTAATGCAAGGGTAAGGAGTTTAATTTATTACCAGGTAACCAAACGTAATATCTACCTATTACAGAGGTTTTGCAAGGTAACTTTATGTTATCCAATTTTGGCCCACGCATACATACGCTGGAAATTTGTGAAAACTTTGTGGAATATTTTGCCTGTTTTCGAAATTTTGATTCATATTAAAAATATTTGCCCTGAAAATGTTTTACTCGAAATTGAAAATCCTCAAATCGTATATTAAACTGTGAAAGTGAACAATTTTTATATTTCATAGAAAAGCCAAATCACAACATGCTAAAAATGACAGTTTTTCATTAGAAAAATATTAAATAGTATTGTACATAAAAATTTTGTGAAAACAAATAACATAAAATTTTCAAGTGAAATTCATTATTGGTCAAATGACTTTTTAATATTAACAGTTTTTTTTTTGTCATAGTTAACAAATTTCCAATGAGCAACTTTTAATTTTTGGATGTAGAAAATACTCATAAATCCCTTTTATACATTAGCAAAGAAATGCACTTAAAAAATGGTTGCCAAATATTTGGTAACATATCAACTACTATCGTTTTTTTTTTGCATAAATTATGCAAAAACTAGTAACGCTTTGCCAAGTTTTTGCTTTTTATGCACTGAGAGAATTACCTTTACTTCAGTTATAAATTTGTTCATACTTTTAATGAAAATTATCACTGGAACTGGTCCATTAAAAAGTTTCATGAAATATATGGAACATGTTTCATTAAAGTCAATTCTTATGAAATGATTCATGGAATTAATGTAAATCTTCATAAAATGAATGAATAATTACGACAATGCAGCTTTTGTAGAATTTATGTAACAATTTCTTATAGTACTTAAATACACTGGTAGAATTCTGTTCGTAGTATAAAGGAAGTTGATCAGTAATACAATAAATTCTTCCATTTTTATTAAATTAATGAAACGTTTAACTAAATTAATGAAACGTTGATTTAATTTTTTTTTTAATTAAAATTATAGTGAAAAAATCATTATTGAATTCATAAATGAATTTGTATGGCAGTTCCCTTAGGCAGTTAAGATACCGTGTATGTACATTCTGAGAAGTTGAAAACATATTGTGGCAACCCTGGCTTTTATGCGACTTTCCCTCATAGTTTTTTTGCCAATATTTTAAATATTTCTAATAAATGACAATGGGAATCAAAATTTTTGTTTAAATAAATCTGATTTTCTTAAATTTCAAATATTTTTTCCATACACTCATAAAAACCAGACCATAAAAATAGTTGAAAATTTAGCTACGACAATAGAAAATAGTACCAGCAGAATTTTCAATAAAGCTGAGAATCATGTTCTGCTAAATTTAGGTGACCTATATTTTAGTTTAAAAAATTTAGTTAATATACAATAATTTGGAAGAAGTTTTTTTAATAAATGTTATTTTATTACAAACAGGTAAACAATTCAGTTAAATTTACTAAGTTTTTAAAGTGAAATTACTATCACTTTTATCAATTATTAATTTAATAAAAAAAAAAATTATATAAATATTCTTCATTTAGTTTTATTCTCGTATTACAAATCACTATATAAAAACACTGAATATTTATTTTATTATTTACTTTCCACTTTATTTTTCTCGATCGTTCTTGTCATGTGTATGTAAAGCAGAGTTCGTCAAAACACCGCACACGTGAATATACTATCACGTTAATGAAGAGAGTATGAGAAGATAATTTGTATTTTTATTAAATAAAACCTTTCAGTCTTGATTGATCATTCATGCGAGTAGGTTCTGTTGTCGCTCGTTTCTACATTCAGGGTTACCATTTTCATATCAGATTATTTCTATGATCAGGTTGTGTAGTAGCCTGTTACTAGACAACTTTGAACAAAATGTTTAATATAGAAAATTGAAAAATGATTTCCTCAACAAGGCCTAGGTCATTTGAAAAGTTCATAAACTTTTTTCTATTATGTAACATAGTCTAATACAACCTTTTTGTGTCGTGCGAATTAATAATGTTCAATATTATTTATTGCACTTAGAAAGTTACTAAAGTTTTTAATTTGATAAAAAAATGTTTTTCACGCAATATATGTTAGCTTATTGTTTTTTATAAGACACGGAAAAATTAGTATTTTTTTCTTAAGCTTTTAAAAAACTACAACTAGATGAATTACAATTTCGTAATTGACTCCCTCAAAATTAAATAAGCTTCAGAAACCTAAATTTGTTCACTTTTGCGATCTGTAAAAATCAATTAAAACATATAGGAAAATGTTATCCAACTGTTTTTATTGATTGTTTAAAAAACAAACTACAGATTTTAATGTACTTTCGTTGCCAGCTGAATTCTGAAATGTTCGTTAGCCGTTCAAAAAAAAAAAAAATATGAAAAAAATCCAAATATTTTTTTTTTTAAAGAGTTTATTTTTTTTAAACTGAATTTCATATTGTTTATTTTGAAAATAATAAAATGATTATAGAAAACCTTCTAATCTTTCATTAAATGTTAATTTGATATTAAGTCATGTTTGAGTACAAACAAAAATAATAAATTTAGTGTTATTTATAATATATTTATATAACACGTGGTGATTTGTGTGGGATTTTTCCAATTTGTTCGGGGAAAGCGACAAATACGGCTAGGCATCCCTTTTTTAATGAGAGAAACATAAATTACTATCAAAAACAAAACAACACACTAAAATAAATGTCAATGAATGAGTGTGGCGATCCCTGGTGTAAAGGATGTTTGCATTATTGTTTGTTTGGCGTTTTCTTATTTTGATACCATGCAGAAATGTATGAACATATTAAAGAGCTGGAAGAAGCAAAAAACTATAAATAATATTATTCACATTAATAATATTTTTAATATAAAACTTACCATATACATAATTTTACTTATTTAAAATTATTTGAAACTGCGAAATTTCCTGTCTGCTTCCTTTCACTCTTTGTTTTCAACTAAGCAATAAAAAAAAGTATTTTTTATTTTTTCCTTTTCTATGAATGGCGCCATGCACACTTACAAAAATAAAAAAATACAAACGCAGTCTACCTAAAACCGTGTAGAATCGCACGCACACTAAAAATACACTAAAAATGTAAAAATCAAACGTTTATTAAAGAAACACCCGTACACTTTAAAATACTCTAAACACACATTAAAACACGCAGCCAGTGTTGTATGCTTTTGAAAACCCAGCTGTACATTAAAAAAGTTATAAATAAATATTTCTAAAGGGTGGTCTAACCAAAGCGCACGATGTTAATTGTAAATAAAACAAAAAGTTTTCAGAGAATTATCTTAATATTATTTAATATGATAAGTAGAAGGATCTATGACAATTATGTGTGAAACAACATATCGGCCAAATGCTCGCCACGGCTGCGGTGGCATACTTCTATCCGATGGTCCATATTTTCAATGACTCTGAGACATAATTGATGTTCAATGTCGACAATGTGCCGAATTATCTCATTATTTAGCTCTTTAATTGTTCTTGGCTTATTGCCGTTAACTTTTTCTTTTAAATATTCCCAAAGTAACAGCCATTCCTAAACAGGAGCGGCAAGCGTTTTCTAGCTGTCAAAAATTCTCATGCACATACAATTTGTATGTAGCATCCCGATATAACGCGGCGGCAACTCTTTGCAATTGGAAAATCCGATTTTGACAGAGCGTTTCATAGTGAAGTTAGTTGCAAAAGACAACAAATGTAAACCAGGGATGGCAAAGTTGATACTATAGTACTTTTTTTGATAATATTCGATGTTCCAAAGTACTTCCGCGACTCATTTGATACTATTGGACGATTTAAAGTTTTTAATTCATTTTATTTTTTTGATTTTTATTAATATATAAATTTTATTAATATATTGCTCGCAACTTCATAAATAAAGATGTGTTAGATAATTGCACACCGTTACAATTAAATAACCACGATAACGAAACGACGTTTTTGTGGTACGGAAGTGGATTTGTATATAAATACAAATCAGATTGAATCCGGCACTGTAAATCATATAAAAGAAAATTCCAAAAAATGTTATATTAAATTTTGTGAGGATTTGAAGACCAGAGTAAATTTTGATAATGAAATTTTAATTTGGTTCAGTAAGCTTTTACCTGAAAACGTTGTTTGCGGAAGAACCAATAGTATCGTGAAATTTTGAATAAAAAATTTTCCAAACAAAGAAAATAATTTTGACGCCATTAATATCCAATACAGAGCGTTGGCAGATTGGCAAGAAGTAAAACTTTCTAGAAAGGAAAATATATGTAGTTTCTGGCCGAAAGTATCTAAAATTAAAAATGAGTTAAACAAATATTTGTTTCCCGATATTTTAAGAATTGCTGCAGGTATTTTATCCATACCACATTCTTCTGCAAACGTTGAGAGAATTTTTCCATACCAAAATCTGATTAAAACCAAAGGCAGAAACAGACTTCATGTTCCAATAGTATCAAATCTAATACAAACAAAAGATTTATTAAATGCAACAAATTCTTGTTGTTACAATTTTAAAATCTCTAACAAGTTATTATCAACCAATTTATAAAATTCTTTTTTAGCTGTATTGATTAATTTAATTTGGATCTCATTTGGAGTTCTTTGTTCCTGTACATTAATGTAAAAGATATACTTTTTTTAAAGTAAAACTTTATTTTTTTATAAATTCATATAAACATAAATTTATGTTCAATAACATTTAATGTTATTTTAATGCATTTTGTATGAATTTTAAGAAAAATATAATAAAAAATTATTTTAGTACTCTGAGAGTCGAAAAAGTACTATTTGATAATATTATTGGTACCGAAACGAAATTCTCATTTCTCATCCCTGATGTAAACAAAAAAATAAGACAGAAAAAAATATATTTGTTATTTATGTATAAATATTATATTATTATTTATATTATTATTTATATATATTTGTTATTATACAGAACACAAAACATAAATCAGAAACACCAATATTGTAATGTACTTTATTGTCAAAATAATCAGGGTTGTTATATTTTTTATTTTGATAACCCTGTTTTTATCGATTTGACGTAGCGTTGCCGCTCTTGTTTAGGGATGACCATTCAGCGTTAACGCTAGGCGGTAAAAAACGTTCCGCTTGCCGCTCTTGTTTAGGTATGGCTGTAGGAAGTCCAACGGTGTCAAATCACATGATCGTTTCGGCCCATTAACATCGCCACGACGTGAGATAACACGGCCGTTGAATTTCTCGTGCAAAAGAGCCTTTGTTTCGTTGGCTATGTGGCAAGTGGCACCATCCAGTTGGAACCACATATCGTACAGGTCCATATCCTCTATTTCTGGTCACAAGAAGTCCGATTGCAACTCGCGATTGCGAACATCATTCACTATAGCTTCTTGGCCGACCTTACTTTAAAATAAGTACGGCCCAATGACTCCGCCAGCCCATAAACCGCACCAAACATTCGCTCTTTGTGTATGCATCTTCTTTTCAGCAATCATCCCGGTTTGCTGAAATTTGCTCACAATTCTCCCGATTGTGTACACATTTGGTCGATTATGCTGACCAAAAAAAATCACGAAGTGCACGAAATGCATTTTGATTTGAACGCCCATTTTCGTAAAATGCTTCAACAATCTTAACGCGCTGCTCAATTGTGTACCTCTCTATGGTTGAATTTGTCAAACACTGATACAATGAAATGTCAAATTAAATTTAGCAAAAAATTTAACGTTAAGCTGTGGCTCAAAATTAACATCGTGCATTATGTGAAAGGCGTGGTAGAGAAGAATGAGTGTATTTTCTAAAAATCATAACTACATTGTAAATTTTCAATTTTCTGAATCAGACTGCGCAGTTTTTGGTATTGAACCTTCGGCAGTGACCCTGTTTTTTTTTTAATAATGTAATATTTGTTATGTTATGTTATTATGGTTGGACCACCCTTTATATTAACAGATGCGTTCTCACAATCATTTAAAAAAACTAACTAAATATCACAAGAAAATATTAGTTTAAGCACGTCTTAAATTTGTTCATGTGGCAAAATGGAATAACTAATAATGATAGATAACAGATTGAAACGAAACCAGTAGAACAAGTTAACTCAACCGAATTGGACCCCGATTAACAGTATTTTTTTATGAGTGTACAAATATTGTTTACTTTTTGACCCCACTTTTTAACTCTTTAACCATAATCCTTATTTTGTTCTTCTCTATCAAATATCTGAATTTTATTATGATGGTCTCCCCTAGGGAGACCTTTATTTTTGGCATGATAGAATTTTTTTTATATAAATTTTTGAATTAAATTTAGGTTTGCATACTATAAAATTTAATTGAAATTTAAAAAAGAAAAATAATACTTATTTGAAAATCAAACCTTTTAATTAAATTTTTATGTTTGCTTTATTTGTCGTATTGTACATGTTAGTGTCATGTTAGATGTATAACCTTGGCATGACCCTTGACTTATATTTTTTATTTTCTTTGTTTATGAAATTCTTTTTATTCTTTAAAATTTATAACAACAAGTAAATACAAATGTCAACAGAATTTATATGCATTCATGCAACATCCTTACAAACTATTCATGAAATAACTAACATAAGTACAAACACATTTATAAATGCAAACGTATATATGAGAATGTCCCGTAAAATGTATGATCTTACGAAGAAATGAAAAAAAAAATATTTAAAAGATATTTTTTTGGTAATATTTTAATGACTTGCTTTGCATTGTTAACAACATTGTTTATAAATTTGCACTACCAGCCAAACAACATTACCCCTAATTCTCAAATTTGTATGAAATTAACCCCCAAATCAATAGATAAATGAAAATGTGATAAAAAATGTATCTTCTATAAAAATGGGTCGCTGAAAACGAAAACATGTTTATGAAATTTGTATATATGTAGTATCCTTGAAAGACAAATTCCTTAAGTACTATTTGAAGAAAAACTTTTCCAGCGGGACACACTTATACACAGGCAGCCACATATTTTCACACTCTTCTTTATGCATATGAAAGTGTTACTGAAGCATGGCTGCAAAAAACTTTTACTCCTTCATGTATAATATACATACATATAATATTATGTTGAATATAAAAAATGAAACATACGAATATTACAAAAGAAACAGTAGGGGACATTACCAAGAGTTTAAATAAGTTGTTTCTGCTGTATAAGCTATTACCGGTAGTAAATGTAGCAGTAGCAACAATATAAAATAAAATTTAGTTTTACATATTAAAACTTGAAAGTAGTACTTATTTTATCTTAACGCCACATAAAAACATTAACTTAAATGTAAATTTTACATATGAAGACTAAAAAATTAAACATGTATATGGCGCTTTACAATATATCGTAACAATGTCAAACGTAAAGAATTTGTTGTCCTAGAGGATGCAAATTAAATATGGTAAAAACTTTTAATATTTCCAAAAAGTGGCCGAAGTAGGCATGGTTAAACATTGATAAATTGTGCTCTTATTTTTAAGGTATATTATTTATAACAATTTATTTGAATTGGGAAAATGCTCGAAATTTGACTATATGAATCTACTTTTTATGGAGAATTTGAATGAAATTTATTTTTTATTGAAAATGAAAACTACTCAAGTTCGAGGTCATACTCTATATTTATTTCAGGAGTGCCCAAAAGTTCCTTATGGAAGAGCAAACACCAATACATTTAAAGAAAAACTAATTTTTATTCAATATTTTTTGTTGTAAAAACCAATACATACAAAGAAAAAAGAAAAAAATATTTCAATGTTTACCAGCAAAGCATACGAAAGTGTTGTTGCTTTGCACTTGCGTGTATACAGTGAAGAACGACAAAAAAACTAATAAGACAAAGTTGTTTGTGTATTTCGTATTGCTAGTGCTGAGTGCTCTATGTGTGTATTAAAACACACAGCCTATAGCTAAGTGTTTTTACAAAAACAAATGAGCACGAAGCGCATAGGGCTTGGGCACCCTTGATTTATTTATTAGGATATTGTCCTAGCAAATAATCTATAAAATTTTTGTTTTTAAGTTTATTTCTTTACACTTTCAAGAATGTGTTTATAGATCTATTTCGGGAATTTTCTAGGTTCCCATCATCAGAACACGTTTTGAAAGAAGTGACAATCCCATGCAATTTATTTTTAATCAATGGTGATAATCTTTAAATTCGAGCTCATATATTAGTTCTCATTTAGTGAAACAACTAGTATATATGAATGTTTGATATTTTGCATGGGATTGCCACTTCTTTCAAAACGTGTTCTGATGTTGGGAAAATAGAAAATTCCCGAAAAAACACGTTCCTGAAAGTGGTCAATTGATAAATTTGAAAACAAAAACTCTATATATTATTTGTTAGGACAATATCCTAATAAAGAAATATAGAGTATGGCCTCAAACTTAAATAATTTTTATTTTCATTTCTCATTTAAAGGTCGAAAAACATTATTTTTATTAAAAATTATATCAAACTTGAAATTTTTTTTATTTTATTTATTTATTTAATAACTATATAGTAATAAATTATTATATAGTTATGATTTTTGAGCACTAGCTGCTTGGGCCATCAGCTCTTGAATTTTTTTTTTTTTTGTAATTCAGAACTAGTTTTTAACTTTCCGTGCAAGAGAAAACTTTTTTTATCTAGAAATCTTATTATTATTATTTATAAAGACGTTCTTCTATCAACTTAGAATATTCAATATTTCTATGTTAAAACTACATAACATCTAACGAATTTCATTATATATATTATTTATTGTTCCTAAGCCTTGTAGCTTAAAAAAAAAAGAAATATTTATATACACACAGAGTAATAAAGTGCCAAACGGATTAAAAAGTGTATATTAATGGTAAAAACTTAATAATTTACTTAAAACAACGATATTTACATTAGATTTCTGAATATTATAGGTGTTGCAACTAAATTCAGTTGAATTAACCGAACTTTGTTGTGAAAACTATAATTAAGTTGTGCCAACCATCTGAGATTCGTATAAACCGAACTTGAGTCGTAGTAACCGATTTTCAATTGGCAAGTCGCAAAATTTTTCTCTGTGTACATTTATGACGGACAATATTCAATGAATGTTTTCTACAAAATTAATATAAGTTGTACAATAAAACTTTCTTTATAAATAAAAAACATCAAAACAATTTTTTTCTATTTTTTCATAAATTGAGTTTTGTATTACACTAAAATTTCAGAACTATTTTTGAATTTTTTTAAATAGTTGTATTTTAAATGTTGTTTTTTTAAATTCTCCCTAAAGAAATTTACCGATATATTCAAATTTATAGAATTTGCCAAATTCAGTTATATAATTGTAAATAATATATCAAAAATAAGCGCAAAACTTGTTAATATTTGACCACGTCTCCTTAGACCACTTTATGGAAACATTTAAAAAGTTGTTGCAATATGTTTTTGTCAATTTGTTACCGACATTGCTGGACAGTTGACTTGGAAAGTTATATATAAAGGTATTAACATAGACCAGACATACTAACATCTATACTATAAGTATAATAATGTTATAGACTGTATGAGAGAAAGAACTGTGTTTAGTTAGTAAAGATACTGACAGACATTAGTTTTATTTATGTGTGTGTAAATGTTATTTCATATCAATTTACATTAACCGTAATTTACAACGACAATTTAAGTGCCGAACATTATATTCCTAGTACAAGTAATACTAGAACTAACACACTATGGTTTCTATCTTACTCCTGTTTGTTTTTTTTTTCTAATTCTGCCTTAAACACACACATCCAGATATATTTTCACATACTACAATATATGTAAGTGAATTTTATAGCTAACATAGTACATACATACTTATGGCTTACAAACATATTATTTTTAGTTTAAGTTTTATTTTTATAGCAGTTCATTTTCTTAAACTGCAGAAAAAGAGAAAAAACAATACTGGCATCTCTATTACCACAACCAAGGGTTGCCAATTGAATGTCATTTTGAAAAAAATTAAATAACTTATCGCTCATTTATATCAAGAACGTCACAACTCAAAAAACATTATTTTTGAGTTAATGAGGCCGAAATATTCGTTATATCACGTATCATATTGTGTAAAAAAGTCGTAGTGATATCTTGTATACTCACCTCTTGAGAGAAATTATGTCGTTATTGTTTTCTTTAAGATTGGAGTAAATTGAAAACTTTAAACTCGTTTTCTACAAAATCAAAATTTTTGAGTTATGACGTTAATGAAGCAGGTGATCGATATAACCTGTATAAACCTTGTTTAGGGATTTTGTGAAGATTTTTAGTCCAAGACCCCAGTGCTTATTTAATTAAATTTTAACTTTTTACTTATTTTTCTATTGTCCAATCGCGTCATAGAAAATATGTACCACAAATTTTGAAAAAAAATATTCATATTTTTTAACTTTCGGGTCCTCCTATTCCGCCTTCATACCATATTGGTCCAAGTGATTGCTATGATCTGAAAACTATATCTATCTTTAGTCAATCGAAAAAAAAGTTGGTTAAAAATTATAGCTAACACAACAAAAATTAGAAATGGAAGATATATTAACCATTCGTCGTCAAATGGTTTAGTTGTCTTATTATTTATAATAAAAATTTTCACGAATATATGGCGCTTAGTTTTCAGGCAAACAACAAAAAATTTAACTTAGCACATTTTACAATTTTTTGTTTGCTGTTTTTATTTTAGTAATAAAACAAACAGATCCTGATAACTTTACTACCCCTTGCTGCAACGTAATTATGAACTAATTTTTGTAACTTTTTCTGCTATTTTTACAGACTTAATTTTATGAGCGCAGATAGTGTGGAATTAATGCATTTTTTCAAGATTATATGTGGTTCGCGTCTTGTTGCTACGATCGCGTCAACAAAAATTTAAAAATTTGTTGTCAAAGGTAAAATCCTCTTTTTTTTAAACACCTTTGCAAAAAATATATAGTTTTTCGCGAAAAAGATAACGAAATTGAAAAAATCTTCTTAATTGGGTAAATATAAAATTCCTACTACTAATTTGTCTGAAATTTATTTTGCAATCAGCCACTTACAACATACAAAAATTTCATTTTGTGAATCCGAGGGCTTCAAAAATAAACGGAATTTTTCCTAAAGTGTATTTAATGCATTCTAAATAATGCATGTAAATTTGTTGCAATAAAGTAAGTAAGATTTTGTGCAAAATTACATAAAATTAGTAAAAATACACATAAAATGCTTAAATAACTAATAAATTGTAGTAAAATTTTATTGTCAAAATAGAAAATAACGAAAGAAGAAGAATTAAAAAATTTTATTTTATTCTAAATTGAGAGAACTTTTTTTAGTAATTATAATTGGAAAACGCGTAAAAAAAACATGCTAAACCACAAATAAACATTCAAGAGGACAAACAATTTTGTTTACAATAATTCTGGAGCACGCGTTACATCTACATCTATGTGCCATCCCTTCTTTCTATTATTAACATAAGATTTCAGTGTAATGCTTTGTTAACATTTATAAAAATAAATTAAAAATAAAAAATTGTTTGAATAAATTGCAGAGATACAAAATTTATGTATGAGTTATTCTGTATGAAATCACCAAATCGGCAAAGCTGGCATATCTTAGATTTTACTCAAATTAACTGGAAATGATATTTAGGGTCTGAAAACCCAAAATCCAAGAGGATTTAATTTTTGCACACGGCACTACCGGTTCACGCAAAAAAAAAAACTAAAAAGTCTTGTTTTTGTGCGTAGTGGTTTGAGCTGTTAAAATTTTTCTGCTAGAGATATCTACATGATGAACACATTGTTTTAAAACTGAAGGATTATAGTTCCTATCAAAAATATAAAATTTGACTTAGTTCATACACCCGAAAAATAACGTGGTATTGAAAATAAGCATATTTCATTGGTTTTTTGTGTTTTTCAATGAACTCCAGTGTCGGCGCTAATGAATATAAAAGCATAATAATTCTCAGATACAAATTAGACATATCGGAGAAAAATACAAAATTAAAATTGGCTCAATCTGGCAACTCGTTATGAAAAAATCGTTACTTGAAATTTGGAAATTTTGAAAATTTGCATATTTCAGGCTACAATTTGGTCATGTTTGTTAGCAGATACACACTTGAAAATTACAGAGTATTTACTCCCTACTTTTAACTTTATAACACTTCAAGATCCGTTTAGTTATTTTCACTTCTCTCGGATTTACAGGGTTTTAAAGAAAAGAATTTTTGATTTTTTGTATGTATTTTTATACTTCCCTCAATTGTTATATACAGAGAAATTAAAATAAAAACAAGTATTATTATGAGGTAACAAAGAAAAATTATGGACTAAAAAATATATTAAATAAATTCAGTAGATTTTTGATGTTAAAAAATTTTACAGTGGTGGCAAAAAATAAGCAAATGGTATATTTTTATCATTTAAAGTAGAAAAGTTATAGTTTAAATGTGGGTAATTAAGAATCGTGGAATAAGTTTTATATTATTTTCATAAAGTATTTGTTCTTATAATATTCGGAGTTTCAAAGTTCTTGAAACCCTTAGGAACATTTCCACAAAATTATAACAAAATCTAAAATGGTCCAGCAACAATTTTTCATTTTTTTCGGTGTTTTCATAGAGAATGACTCGTATGTCAATATGTAAATACTTAAAAATTTATTACGCACAATTTGAGCAAATTGACACACACATTATGTGTAATGAAAATGTTTCTATACACTTTTGTATACATTTTATGTTTACTAATTTACACACACGTAAAGTAAATTTACCCAACTTTTAGTAGCAGATCGGTTTTCTGTACTAGCTTCGGCTGTGTGGCACGTAGCGCCGTCCTGTTGAAACCAAATGTTGCCAATATCCTCCTCTTCAATTTTTGTGAACAAAAATTCGTTCAACATGGCCCGATAAAGATCGCCATTGACCCCATTGATCGCCGTACGCAATTTTCGCACACATTCTGCAACATTACCATGATTTTCAAAGTAATGACGCAATATTTCCCAGCGTTGTTCAAGCGTATACACAACCATATTCGTTCAGCGGAAGGATAAAACTAATTATCTATCAAATCAGACATGAGCTAAGTGTTACCATTCACGAAAGAAGCACTACACTGATAATAATCCATGCGTAAAATTACGAAAAAAATGTCAAAATAACCAAATTTTTTGTAAAATAAACAAAAATTTTTACATTTTACGAACGTTTTTGTAGTTTTGACAATAATATCGTATTTTTATGCATGGATTATTATGAGTGTAGTTGAAAAAAAAATGTTAGATGGCGGACCCTTTATAAGGTCTGTAAAATTTAACAGAGATTAATTAGAGTGTATGTGTTAAAAACCCCCAACATTGAATTTTGGAAAAAGGCAAACTATATTAACTAGGAGAATATTTATACTAAGTCTTACTGAAATCAGAAGAGGTAAAGTTGAAAATGTATTTCCTTTTTTTGCTCATTATTTTAAAAATGTATCGTTTTATTATTTTTATTAAAATTGTGAATAAAATGCTTACCGTTGACAAAAATCTGACTTTTTTTAAAACATGGTTGTTATTCACTTTTTATATTTACGAAAAATTACGCTTTATATTGCGTTTTTATTTTTGCAAATACACAATAAAACCAAACAAAACATGTGCATTCCAATCATAACGTTTACAAAATAGTGATAGCGGAAATTAAACTCGATGACAGTTTTGACATATTCATGCTACAAATATAGAAAAAAAACGAAAGTTCCACCTTAGGAAACATTCCCTTGCAAAACACGTTCAAACTTGTATGCAGTGTAACATCAAAGCCAATGATTTGTACGATTTTTATATCTAAAATTTTAAAGAAATTGAAATTTGTTTGTAAGTGGGTAAGTTTTGAATTTTCGAATTCTATTTATTTGCAAAAATTACACAGTGCAGCATTTTTAAGGTCATCGTTTGGTTCCTCCTTCATACCCGTTTTTTTTTGAAGTGTATATCAAAACTAAAAAAAATCCGCAAAGGACTTGGCCAGATTACATCGAAATTTTTTTTTTGGACACCCTAAGTTTTTGCACCCAAACATGATTTTTTTAAAAAAGGAAAATTTTTATGGAATCCATATATCATAAACCGTTCGGAATTTTGTTTTTATGTCTTTGGCAAAGTTGTAGATCCAAACCAAAGCAAAAAAATTCTCATATGGACCGACCCAAAAAAATTGCATCCACTTCATCAAAATTGCAAAAAATTGGGAAAAAATGCTATTTTTTTATGATTTTTTCATTATTTTGTCCTGAAATGGCTTAAATACTGGGAATTTAAGAAATCTTTCTTCATCTAAATTATATCTAACAACAATATAAACAACTCTCTAGTACATGTCATCTTAATACGAACATTCCTTAACCCTAGAAAGCACATCTTTTTGCTCACACTTATTTTGCATAGCCAATGTTTGTCGTTTCGACAAAGAAAGACTATATAGGTTAATGCCGTTTTTGTTGTTACTTGTTTTCAAATTTACTATTTAAACATTTTATTGTTGTAATGCTGATATGTTTTTGAAAAAATGAATATATGCTAGTCTGCGTGCTAGTCTGATTGTCAAGTGTGTTTTATCTTCGTGTTGCACTTTGCAGGTAGAACTGGGTTTTTACAACACCCTTTTTTAAAAACTTCTTAAAAAATGTTTCTGAATGGCTGTAATTGTCAAGTGTATTTTATCTTCGTGTTGCACTTTGCAGGTAGAACTGGGTTTTTACAACACCCTTTTTAAAAACTTCTTAAAAAATGTTTCTGAGTGGGTGTGATTGTCATGTGTGTTTTATCTTCGTGTTGCGGTTTTTAGGTGGAACTGGGTTTTTACAACACCTCGTCTTCTTAAACAGGATTTTAAAATTGGATTTTAAGGTTTGGCTATTTCCATATTATCATAAAAAATAGCATTTTTTCCCAATTTTTTGCAATTTTGATGCAGTGGATGCAATTTTTTTGGGTCGGTCCATATGAGAATTTGTTTGCTTTGGTTTGGATCTACAACTTTGCCAAAGACATAAAAACAAAATTCCGAACGGTTTATGATATATGGATTCCATAAAAATTTTCCTTTTTTAAAAAAATCATGTTTGGGTGCAAAAACTTAGGGTGTCCAAAAAAAAAATTTCGATGTAATCTGGCCAAGTCCTTTGCGGATTTTTTTTAGTTTCGATATACACTTCAAAAAAAACCGGGTACGAAAGAGGAACCAATTTATGTGTTGCACTGTGTTATCATTTATAGTAAAAATTATATTTAGAGAACTCTAAATTGCTCTTTAAAAAAGAGGTATTTATATTAAAACTGTCTATAATAGACATTTTTTTCTACCATGCAATGATCTTTTGACATTACTTTCATATGATATACATTTTGTATATTGTTTATTTTGTTTTCACAAGAAAATTATTAAAATTAAGGGAAAATAAGGGAAAATAAAGAATACAAAAAAATATCGATAACTACATGGGTTGGTAACAAAATAGAAAAAACCGAGATAAATTTTTTTTTTAATTATAGATTTTTTATCACTCAGAAAACGTACAAAAAAAAATTCACTGCGATGGCAATACTGTTACCTTTTAAGTTTTCACACAAAAACCCCAAAATATAGAATAGAGTACATACTTATTTTACTTTCTTGTCGTTGTTTTATATTTCTGGCATACAATGTGTTGTTGCTGTTGTTGGTGTTGTATTTTGTAGTGGTATTAGTGATGTTAGCAGTGGTTAGTATCACGATTCGTAAATCGTCTTTGCACTTTATTTCAATTTTTCAACTAGTATATACCATACCAACTTTAAAACATCTCTATATGGATATTATGTAAAAATTCATTCGGCTCCAATTTAATGTTCACTGTTAGCATAAAAATGAAACAAAAATGAATGAAAAATGAAACTATAACCATGATGCGTTCGTTGTGTTTTTACGTTGTTTACAAAAAAGAAAAAAAAACTTGTTTAAAGTTTTCCATGGTCTTATTACAACTGATTTTACTTGCAGTAGTTTTAAAGTGGAAAATGTATGAGAGAAAGTATTTGAGTGTGTTTGTGTGTGTGTATTGCAAATGGTCCACCAAACACCCAACACATACATACATAAACAACAACACTCCGTTATATATAGTATATATTTTATGTTGTGAATTATATATGACTGTAAATATATGTATGTATGTGTGCGTTCACCAGGATGTGCACCATTTATTATGTTTCATCGTTTTAGAGTTACAATTTTTTATGTTTTAGCTAAGTTTAGTTATTTTTCCTTTTCGTTCATAGTACATGTCCCTTATTGAGAACGACTTTTAAGATGAAGTGCAATATAATCTTAAATTTAATCCATAAAGTGTAGTTTTTCTTTAATACTCCTTTCTCTTCTTGTCACAAGTATAAAAATTATATTAAAAAAAAAAAAACAGGATGTTAACTTAACAAGCACAAATTTTCAAAAAAAAAAAACATTTACTGATTGAGGGCGGATGAAGCTAAAGTAAAAACGAAATACAAGAAGATGTGAATATTTTCGTAATAAATTTTATAATAAAAATTTAATAGATTTTTAAGAAATTTTAACTTTTGTTGATAAACTATTAAAATATAACAAAAATAACTTAAAAGTTTATTATTAGAAATATTTGATTCTTATTAATAATTCCTTAAATTGTTATAGATTTTTCGATAGTTTTTGTTGTTTTTGTTTTTTCTTTGATATTTTAAATTTTGAATCTCGCTCCTAGACGAGGACAAGAAATTCTCATTGAGTTTGTGATTTAACATAACAAATATCTCTAGAAATTCTAATAACAAAGTCCCCTGAAGATTTCCTTAGGCAGGAATGAAATCCGGATAGGGACACGCCTACATCAGATTGCTTTTCACAATTTGTTAAATAAGTTTTGGGACTTTTGCACATTTAATTACTATAAATGCATTATTTAGCTATATTTGAACTAAATTTCATTTAATTGAAAGTAGCAAAATACATCCAAAACATTTAATAAATATAAGGTGGCGCAAAAATAACCTTCCGATGTTTTTTTTTTATTTTGTATTAATTATGTATAGCATTTTCTGATAGGAGGATTACTTTTGCGCCACCTTATATTAGTAGATAAAAAAATCATTATCAAATTTTTACAGAATAAAATGCTATTTTCAATTAACAAAAATTCACATCGAATGTAAATAAAATTTTGTAAAGTTAACAATTTTATTAATATTTAGCAAAAAAATCAGCTAAATTTAGCAGTTTTTTCTGCAAGGTCATTTTTAACTTATTTTTATTAGATTTTTCTGCAATTTTAACATGTTTATTTACATGAGTATATAAAAAAATTGTGTGCCACTAATTTCAAATTTTTTATTTTTAAAATCTGAAATCGTACAATGTCGTAGATTTTTTCATATAATGAGCGCATTTTTCATTTATTTTACGCTCATTTGCGCCTTGGCTATTTAAGTTTCAAATTTTGATTTAATATCACAATATAAAAACACTCAAATATCTACAATTCGAAATTGAATTTTCATTAAAATATTTTTTATTGAAATTTAAGTATAAAACAAAAGTTGTCCGAACAAAATTTTGCTAGGAAGTCAATCATATGATTGTTAATATTTGTATTTTTTTTTAAAAAGTACAACGAAACTAATTAAATATGTATTGTAAATATATAATTTTTTATAAAAATGTATATGAGGAATTTCAAAAATATTCGACACTGTGAAGCAAAATTTAAAAAATTTTGTTTTATGACATGAATAGCCTATTGTGTAATCATTATTTTGGTCTTTAGTTTAAATCAAAGTTACATAAATGTATAGATCTCATTGTATCGGCCATATATTAAAACATATATTACACCACCAAAATATATAACAATGCACTCAAACATTTTTTTTTGTCATATATTAGAACTTCTAAAGAAAGCCTCGACTATTAATGATATTCATATTTTATCATATTAAATACTTTTAAATTCGCAAAATTTAAAATCTTATATAAGGAAGCTTTTTGAGGTTATGCTAATTTTGTTGGCTTCATAAAATGTAATGCCTTTGGTTGATGCCTTTCCGATATTAATATTAAGCTCATTGAAATCTTTTATTTGATGTAGTTTCTGGAGGAATTGATACATAGCCTTAGTTGTCAGAAAGCGAAATGTGTTTGGAAATAATTGAGGTTGTATACAGTAGGAATGAAAAAAATTAAATTTGTTTGAACTTCATCGATTTAGTCTGTCGTGACGATTTACTGCAGATACCTCTACCCGAGCAGAAAATTACAATCAGCATAGTGTTAGAAAAGCATCGGCGGTCGGTTTGTGCAGAGGTACATACAAAGTCTACCTAATAACATCCAGGAGCTTAAGATGGCAAAGAGTTACTGGACCAGTTATTAAAAATATATTATTGTTTTAAAAATATAAAAATATGCAACATATAGTTGGCCATGTTTCTCACATGGCCAACTATATGTTGCATGCTCAAGAGTTGCTAGCACACGAAACTTCTACATATATGCCCTTGACCGTAAAACCAAAAACATTGGGTATCCTAATGCTTTACAATAAACTCGGCACACATTCGATTGAAAAACAAAAACTTTATTACATAAATTTCAAATGGAATCTTTAATTTCAAGTTTAACATTAAAATCCTAATTGATTCTGTAAAATACAACAGAATTAAGTTGTCTATTTCATAACCTAAAACTTTTTCTGCATTCGAAAACCACAGTTGACCCGGGAAACACCGAGCACTTCAGCTAGTTTCAAATATAATTGTGAATGTCAGACGCAAAAAACATGCATTTTTAAAAAATGTACGCCAATACCTCAAACTATAGAAAATGCTAATTTTTTTTAAATACTGTTCTCAAAGCGCAGTAAAATATGAAGGTTCAAAAGCCGACAAAATTTGGATTCACTTGTAAACAACTTTCCATTCAGCAGCGATGTGGAAATTACTTTTTTTTTATCAGTGTACTCTTAATTCTAGTGACTCCGTTTTATATTGTTTTGGATCTAAAAATAAAAAACTATGAGCAAAGAAAAAATACGAATTAAAATTAATTGTAAGTTTCAAGTAATCTTTTTAAATGGCCATCATTGGATTAGGTGAAGACTCTTCAACTTTAGATGTCCTATATTTTGACTATAGTCTACCTTAACCTGTACATCGTGCGTCATATAAAGTAATTATCAACAGGTATCGAACATTTTTGAAGTAGCTCATATTTGTTTTAGTATAAATTAGTATTCAATTTCAGTTTCACTTTAGCTAACAAGTACAAGTATAACAATCACTACAACTACTGACTACTTTAGTAAATGCACTTATGCAGAACCCAGTACTAAATTAATGTCTTAGATGTAAAAGCAATTAAGGAAAACAATGCTGCTGTAATAGAACACCGAAAAATGAGAAAAGAAAAAAACTGGAAAAATAAATAGAACAACATACAACTGCAAACTAAGTAGAAAACAAGCAAAACTTTAACACAAAAACTATAAACAATATATTACACTAAGAAAAAAACTTCTGTAGAAAACGATACAATTTTTGATTAATCACAAATAGAAAAAAAAAATTGAAGGCAAAAATTATACAACTAAACAAGCAAAAATAAATCTATTGACTCAACTATAATTTATTTTAGTAATCAACAAAAAAATTTGCTAAACTTTAGTAGACAAAAAAAATAATAAAAAGTTTTTTTGATGTTATGCGAATAAAAATTTGCACTTCTGAAATAAGCAGTCCACTACTACCCAGGCAGAAAAATACAATCGGCACAGTGTTGGCTAAGCGTCGCGATGGTCGTTATGCGTTGTCAGAATGTGTGATTAACAATCTTGACAGTATTGTCCTGTTACCCGATTGATAACAGTGGCCAACCGCTGTTTTGGACGAACTTGCCACCACTGCACAGTGGTTTCCCTTATATGGACAAGCGGTCAAAAATCAATATCTCCAAAACTAAAAAGCTAGGGTCTTCAAAATTTGTCAGCTCATAGCATGCCCAAAGACCTTTAAGTTTGCAAAATTTTTAGGAAAAAATATTAACAACTGTAGCCACAGTAGCCATTTTATCTTTGAAGGGTTAATTGGCTTATAGATTTGTTTTAAGAATTTTTTAAATAAAGTATTTCAATATGAAAATTCTTTTGTTTAAACAATTTTTGTAAATTTTTATTCTATTTTAATTCATTCGAAATATACACGGAAAAAAAAACTAAATTAAAAAGTTATACAAAGTTATATAATGTAATATGAGGTATTATTAAGTAATATAAGGTAATAATAATTACCAGCTGTGGAACTCCAAATATCAATCACATACATTCTAGAAAATTGGCACTGACAGAATAAACCTTCTAATTTAATTTCCATGTTAATATTTTCGAAACTTTTAACACTATCGCGAAAACAATTAATTATAAGAATTAAAATTTGACCTTTGTTTTGACACTTTTCATTTCATTTCATTTCATTTCAATTTATTCAGTCTATGGATACATAAATCCTTACAGACTATGATATAACAACTTTATAATAATCTTAATATTTACATTATTTATTTAAATACCTAAATCCATCATAATGGAATATAATTGTTGTTTAAAGCTAGTTTTTGATGTCCAAAACTCAATTTGTTGCTTTAAAGTAATTAGCTGTTTATTATTAATCTCATTCATTTGAATAAAAGTACGGGTTAAAATGCTATTAAGCCCATAATTGGTACGATGTAGTGGTACATCAAAAATAGAATTAAACCTTAATCTTCTTGGTGGAACATGAAAATTAATACGGGAAAGCAACTCAGAACAATCAATAGCACCACTTATAATATCAAAAACGAATAAAGCAGATTGCAGTAACCTACGAAATTCAAGGGTTTCTAAACCTATTAGTAGACCTCTAGATCTATAAGAGGGTATAGGATCAGTAAACCTAAACGACGATGTTGCAAATTTGACAAATTTCCTTTGCACCCTTTCAATACGAGCGATGTGAGTACTACAATGAGGAGCCCATATTATGGCAGCATACTCCAGTTTTGATCTGACAAAGGCAGAATAAATTAGCTTTAATATAGTTGGATCGGAAAAGTCAGCACAATTTCTTTTCAGGAAAGCTAACATAGAGTAAGCTTTTGGAACAATATAGTCCACATGAAGCCCAAACGACAACTTTGACTCAAAAACAACACCCAGATCAAGAGTTGAATCCACAGATTCCAAATTATAATCACCAATATAAAAAGTAGCATGAATTGGATTTAATGACCTAAAAAACGACATATGGAGGCATTTACTAAGATTTAAATAAAGCCTATTTAAATTGCACCATACAAGAAGATTATTTAAATCCGCTTGTAAATCAAAAACATCAAGAAATGTGGAAATTTTATAAAATACTTTTAAATCATCAGCATATAAAAGAAATTTGGTTTTATTAAAACACGACGAAATGTCATTAATAAATAAATTAAAAAGAAGTGGCCCCAAGATACTACCTTGTGGTACTCCTGAAGTCTGAATATAAGGTTCTGAAAAATAGTTTTCAATGGTAACCTTACAAATTCTATTGGATAAATATGATTTTATCCAATTTAAAAAATTAGAATGAAAGCCCATTTGTCGGAGCTTAGCAAGAAGAATAAAGTGATCCACTTTATCAAAGGCTTTAGAAAAATCGGTATATACCGTTTCAACTTGACTACCCTGTTCTAAGGCTGATATACAGTATTCACTAAAAACTGATAAATTAGTCGTTGTAGATCTACCTGAAAAAAATCCATGTTGATTAGGGCAAATCCATGATTTAGTTATAAAAAAAAAAGCCTATTATAGACAACGCGCTCAAATATTTTCGACACACAGGTCAACTTGGAAATCGGTCGGTAACAAGTTACGTCATCCCTCCTTCCATCTTTAAACACCGGTGTGATTGTCGCCAACTTCCATTGATCAATAAAAACACCTTCCTTTAAAGACAAATTAAAAATATATGTCAAGGCAAAAGTTACAGAGGATGCACACTTTTTAAGTAAGTACGCACACAAACCATCAGCGTCTGATTTATAACTACTATTGATCTGAAAAATTGCGTTTAAAACCTCATCCTCCGAGATAACCATATAACCAATATCTAGCACAGACAAATAACTAGATAAGTTAAAATGACTACCAATTGAAGGCTCAAAATTGGATTTAAAGTAGTCTGCAAACATATTTACAGACTCATTACACGATCGAGAAACTCTATCAGCATATTTAACAGTAGAGGGTATATCAGACACTTGTTTCTTAGACTTTATAAAAGTCCAAAAAGATTTAGGATTACTTTTAATCTCATCCTCCTTTTGAAGAAGTTATTGTCTATACAGAAACTTATTTAAACAATTAAACTCACGTTGATAATGAATAAATTTAGTTTGAGAATCAGCTGATGCAGACTCCCTAAACCGTTTATCAAATTTATTACGAAGATTTTTAAGTTTTTTGAGACCACTAGTGTACCACGGCAACTTGTAAGGCTTTGGCCTTTTAAGCGGAATATTTTCCCTACAAATATTCAAGGTTTTATCCAAAAACTCAGAATAACAATTTGATGCTATATGCCCGGAAAAAATCTCAAGCCAATTAATTTGATTAAAAATTGAGTTTAGTGCATCAAAATTATAAAATGCAATGAGTAAGCTACACTTAAACCGAAAGTCAAATACCTTAAAATTGCAATATTTTTTCATTATTTTTCGTCGGATGACTATGTAAATCACATCTATATTCGAAAATATGCAAAAACCCGCCGCCAGAATATTTTTTAATTTAAATTATCCCTAAAAATTTACAATTTTATGTATAAGAAGTTGTGGGCGGATGAGGGCTAAATAATTAAAAGTCTACGTGAAAAAGTAGTTTTTGAAAACCGTGTGTTTTGAAAAGGTCAAAAAAGTATTTTACAGGGATTTTTTAATGGGCTTATATTTTTGCAGCTTTTATTATTTAATTTGGTAGAAAATAAGTTAAAATTTAATTCTTGTAGGGTTTTTGGAGAATTCTGTCACAATATCGCGAATAACTTTTTAGATAAACTTAAGTTTTCTTTATGACTATGTAACCACAATATATGCAATATAAACATACCTTCACTTTCAACGGTCGCAAACATTAAATATCGCAAAAAAACAACAACAAAATTTGTTAGATTCATAAAATATAGAGTGTTATAAATAAATTAAGTACAATAAAGCTTAGAAAAAAAAACATTGCCTTTTTGATTTTTGGCCTATGGGGGAAACCACTGTGTACTGGCATAACGTTAGTACTTTTAAAATAGCTTAAATTAAATTAATTCTGTGAAATATGTGTAATAAAGCACATCCAAAAAGCAGCAATACAGTTCGGTCTTAGTTTTATACATCATATTTAAATGTTTGAACTGTAATAAAATATTAAAAAAAAAAATGCTTCTAATTGGTTTTAATATTGGTAAAAACAATATTGGCAAATAATTTTGTGGGCGGTATTGCAAAAATACATGCTTTGCAAAGAAAATAGTGTTTTCCTAGTACAATATTAGTTTTACCTTTGGTAATTTTTAACACGGTGGGTTTTACAAAAATAGCAGTGGATTGCCAGTACTATTTTTTGGTACGGTTGGCAATTTCTACGTCGGTAGTTAATTTTAGCAAACTATAGTACTGTTGCTTGCATTCAACTTAATTTGAAGTAAATATAGCACAAATATTTTTATTTGCTGTTTTTTGTCGATAATTATTAAGCAAAACTTTTTGCTGATTTTAGCAAAGCAATTTGTTATTTGCAATTAACCGAAATTCGACTCACATAACTTAGAAATTTAGAAATTTAGCGTACAAATATTAAAAAAAAAATATCAATTATTTCTGCAACATCATTTCTAACTAATGTTCAGTAGCTTTATTTATCATTTTTACAGTTTAATTTCTATAAGTGTAAATTTATTACCATTTTCAGCTAAATTAAGAAAATGTTTTGCTTTAATTAGAAATAAAATTAGAGTTTCCTACACGCTGAAAAAAAAACTGTAGGAATATTATCAAATTGCTTAGTGATTATACAACTATATAAGTTTCAAGTTAGTTCTACAAATTTATAGTAAAATGTTTACAAATTTTAGTAAAAAGTTACTAAAAAATTTCATATATTTTACAAGATATTTGTAAAAATAAACTTGAAACTTATGTAGTTGTATAATGCCTATGCACTTCGATAATATTCCATCAGTTTTTTCTGTGTATACACTCTAAGAACTTCTGCTGTAAATATTTGCAGTTGTTTGAGTAGTACAAAAACCCGGTTAATACGAACTCTGAGGGACCAAAAAAATTAGTTCGTCTTAAGCGAGGTTCGTATTAAACGGGGGTTTTTTTTAACGTTAAAAAATATGTATGTAAAACAAGATTATTCAGATTTTTACATTAAAAAAAGATAAATTAGCATTTCATGCATTCAGAATTAAAAATTCAATTAAAAGTCTTAATTTAAAAAAAAAAAACTCTGTTATTTTTTTCTGAATGACTGAATTAACGATTTCATTCGTTATAAGTTTTTCTATTATAAAAATATGATTGTCAGCTTCTTCACAATAGCATTTTGTTCGAATAAATTTTTTTGAAGCTATTGCGTACCGTTTGTATATTAGGTACTTCCTCCTCTATTTCGACTTCTTCATCACTTGACAAATTTTCAACATCGGGAGGATTAACAATTTCCAATATTTCTTAATCTGATAATGTATGTGACGTCAAAACATTAGCATCTATATCTAGAAAGTCATCCACGGATATGGAATTCATACTAGGTCTATCCCATAAAACGGATAAAGATTGTACTAAACATGGTAATTTGTATGAAAACGAGTTTTTGGGACTGCTTAAAACAGTTCGTAATAACCGAGGGTTCGTATTAACCGAGTTCGTATTAAAAGATGTATTTTATATGAAAATTGTTGCCAAAACGTCGGGACTTATAAATTAGTTCGTATTTACCGAGGACCGAGTTCATCTTAAGCGAGTTTTACTGTAATACAGTATCTTTATTTTTAAGTGAAACAGCAGTTGATTAAATTTCTTGTTTGTCTACATTTGTAGTACATTTAAAAATACAAACTACATAAAATGACTGTACTATGAATTTACATTAATTTGATCAGTTTTTTTTTTTTTTTGTTTTTATTTAAAAATAAAAATTTACTACATTTGTGGTTGATTTTTACTACATTTGTGGTTCATTTTATAAACAGGAAAAAACAAATAACAATGTAAGTTGAGTTTAATGAAATGTATTTCGTACATATTTTGCCTAAGTAAAGCTAAAAGAAGTCTTCAAAAGTTTTCAATATTGTGTATTAAATTTGAGACTAACATATTTTTTTAAGTGTACATATAATATAGCGTACATATGCAAAGAAAAACAATGGAGAATTCAATTTCATACAACTAAAACTAACAAGATAACATCATGTTTTTTTGTGTCCTATTAAACATTAAGAAGGAAACAAGTTATAGCAAAGTCTTGCATGTAGTATGTACGAATGTGCATGTGTGTGTGTGTAAACATGTAGATATTACTGTACGGATTATGTAAACAAAAACGGGCTGTAAACGGATATCCTTAACAGCAAAAACAACACCGACTAAATGTATATTATACTGATATTATATCTATAAATCATGTTACGATTTTAAGAAGTTCACTTAAAATTGTAACTTCATGATTTAGTAATAATATTTATTTTGAAATATGAAGTATTTTACAAAATTAATAGGATTTTATAGTTAAAAGTGGATTGGGAATTTCAAATATTTTGTTCATTTGATTTCGAAACTATACCCGATTAAAAAAATTTAAATATGATAGATATGAGAATATGAGATATCATATCATCTCTGTTAATATAATTTCATACGCAAAATGTGTCTATCAGATTATATAAGTTTGTAGCGGATTCTAGTTGGCATTATACAATTTAATCAAATACTATAAGCTCTCTGATGTAATTGTATCCCAAAATTGGGCACATCTAATTGTATCACATGTTATCTAAATTGATAAAATTAGAAAACTTAATACAAGGATATATTAAAGTAATTGTATATGTATATATACACATTTTGTATATATCCGAGTAAAAAAGTTTATATTGTATATATATTATATATGGTGCCATATATAATCTTATATAGTCATATATATATTTATATATAATTATGTATACACTTTTTTAATCGGTTATATACAAAAATTTAATATATAAATATATAAAATTAATTTTATATATATACATTATAAAATTATATTTGTATATATAAATAAACATTTATTTTCTGATATATCCTTGTATTAAGTTGTATAAAACTATTTCTAATTTTATCAATTTAGATAACAATTAGATGTGCCAGATTTTGGTGCACAATTTCATGAGACAGCATCTATTTAGATAGTATTAGATTAAATTGTGTAAAACCAAATATAATCTGATAAACCCATTTTGCGGATGAAATTATATAAACAGATATATGATTTTTTATATTCTTTTGTGTAGCACAAATAAACTTTTAATTGGGTATTCCAAATTTAAATTATTTCGAAATTATTTTAAAAATATGATAATTACCCTAAAATGCTTTAGCATTAACAATATTCATGCAATATTGTTTTAATATATTTCAGTGCTAAATTTAGCAGAACATATGTTGCATTCAATGCCAACTTCCCCGCTTTAGAAAAACGTATAATGCAGCAATGCCAAACTAAAGTCGAAATTTTTGGTGCAAAAAAGTATTTTTTTTTATTGCTAAATAATAAGATTTTTTAGTTTAAACTTTAGTTTTTTGTTTATAAGCACAATTTTATTGACATTTCATTTTTTCAACTTGATTTACCGACCATCATTTATCATTGAATTATTAGAGATTATCTTATTTTCTTAAGGGAATTTTTTGGTAGAAATTACAGACTGTTTATGGTCAACTTAAAATAACTTCGTAAAAATTAAACAAAAAAAAATTGAGTGGTGCTTTTATACGCTTCTTAAAAATTTTGTCGCGTTTTTTGCTCTCAAAACGTTGGCAATACTGGTCAAATAAATTTAAATATTTCGGTGTATAATTTTATGCTATGTACACTGACAAGAACTCTTACATGAAAGTTCAACAGTTATTTAAAAAGTTACTCGGTAAAATTGTTTCCGATAAATTGAAAAAGAAATATATTTTTCACTTTCTATCTGCTATTCAATAAAAAAATAAAAAAAAACGGACTTTCCATATTAATTAAAATATTCAGTTAAAATTTTATATTTAAAACAAAAACGTTTTATAATATATTGAGTATTGAAATAAACAAAAGTAATCTATTGTTTTTACCGATTTTAGCCATTATTAGATTAGATTATATGGCACTATGCACCGCGACCAACTTAGGTCTTTGTGCTGCCTAAAGTTACCCTAAAGATTCAAGCTACCTATAAAGCCAATAATCCTATTAGGCAAAATCTTCATAATGTCCGAAGGGGAGACAAAGCGATTGCCAAGAAACTTGACACGCCTTTCACATAGCCTCGGACATTCGCAAAGAACATGCTCTGATGTCTCAGCTCCCAGTTCGCAAAACCTACACTCATCCCTGTCCGAAAGACCCCTTTTGCGCAGGTGGTATCTGAGATTGCAGTGTCCAGTCAGGTTCTCAAGTCACCCCTCCAGAGGGACAAGAGTCTCCTCGATCCTGCACTGAAAAAAGAAATTAATCTCTTAGCCTGTCGTTGGCCAAGAGAGTTTTCCCAATAGAAAGAGAATTCTGATTCCCTCCACGACCCGAGCTTCTCCCTAACATACCCCAAAGGTATACCACAGAATGGTTCAGGGCCAATAAAGGGCCTTCGGGCCCCGCAGTTAGCAAGACAATCTGCCCTCTCGTTGCCCTCATGCCCCTCGTGACCAGGAACCCACCCTAAGGTAAGCGAGTTGCGCCTGCCAAGTCGGTTAAGAGCCAGAATGCATTCCATGACCAGACCAGATGACCCCTCATAGGACATTAAAGCCCTTAATGCCGCCTGACTGTCAGAAAGAATGTAGATGCGAGATCTATTTATTTTAGCCATTAATTTTTTAAAAGTTGAAAATAAACTACAAAATACAATTGTTTTAAACGAAAAGTTAGTAGTCATTTTTTAACTGATTTTCAATTAGTCAATAGTCTTTACGGAAAAATGTTGTGAGTGTATTACACACTATCACAAAATGAGAAAACGGTGATTGGTTTAAACCGTGGTACATATTTTTAAGAGATTTTGTCTCGCTGATTCGAAATTTGATTTCCACATTTTCACATCAGGTCACAATTTAGAGAATACCGTGAATAAAAAATATCCTTTTTAACAATTCTTGAAGTTGTGTGTACACAGCACATCCGAACAGCTTATGCAGCATTTCTATTACCATAGAAATTCTGCATTTGAAAAATAAATACTCTCTCAAAAACAGACTGACTAAAATTTCAAAAGTAGCGTAGGCCATGCACCCAACCAACTCAAATTAATTTTATGGTCACGATAGAAACTTTGAACTTTCCTTTTTTTAATCCACACGAAAAACATTAAAATGATTACACCAACTTTATTTAAATTGTAACTCAAATACAAGCTATCTAAAAGTTGTTCAAAATTATAAGTATTTTTTTCAAATTCATATATTTTTTTTTTTTTTTAGAAGGCATTTGATAAATGTGTCTTCACGCTATCTTAGCAATCAATTGTAGTAAATAGCTTCAAGAGTAAAGTGTATTAAAAATATTTATCTTTACTTTGAATCATTAGAGAGCGTCAATCGTGTACTAAAAAGGCTTAAGAACGCACCAAAATAGACATTTTTTTGATAGGAAAATTTGTATGCCAGATTTGGAATAAGGGATTCAAAGACTTTATACATCACATATCGGCTTTCCAACCAAGGAAGCTAGTCGAAGTGTGATGTTTATTCATCATACGTCTACGCACCATACTTTGAATTAACACGGAAATATTAAATTATATATGAAAGACAATACTCAACGAATATTTTCTCCAAAACTATTCCGATTTACACCATGACACTATCTGGATCGGTGAAAAACATGTAACATTTTTCAGTAAATGTCAAAAAATAAAAAATTAATATTGGTAATTTCGTATAACGCTAAAAAATATAAATTGGTTCTGAATATTTTTTAATTAAATTTTTTTAAATTCTACTTAAAAAATATATTGATATAATCAAAAATCTAGCATTTGCCAAATTATTAATAACTAAAGCTGACCGCAAAATTTTCCAATATTAAACCACGCCTACTTCATCCATATTTTGGAAAAATTGAAAAAGTTGTGCCATTATTTTTGTGCCTCTCATAGGCGAACAATTACTGTTAGTTTGGCATTGCTGCGATGTACTTTAGTTTTGCTGGACAGTTGGCTAGGAAAGCAACATATATGTTTTCAAAACTAATTATTCAAATAGCTTTTCCAAATGTTATATGCAGTTTACGTAGACATTGTACACCTTTCCCACGACTTACACGCTACTTTTTGTACAACGATTTAATTTTTATACATTTTTTTATTACGCGTTTTAATCGAAAAGAAACAAATCGAATAACAATTTTTCGAAAAGAAAATTATAAATTTTAACATGGCCTCAAATATAATTTTATCTAATTTGATAAGTTCCCGTGTATAAACACATACAAATTTGTCTGAAAAATGGGTAATCTACATGTATCTAATTATGTAAAATTAGATATAATTTGAGACAATTTTATCCGAGATTTGTCCATATCCGGAACATTACATTATATCTAATTGGATATAAATATATTTGATTTTATATAATTTTAGGCGATAGTAGGTATGGTTTCTGTGACATGAAGTTGTGCTTAAAACTATTTAAGTTGAAAATTAAAAATTCTACAAATCAATAATTTTAAAGACACAAACATTTTTAAATAAAACATAAAGAAATGTTTAAAAATTATTAAGAAAACATTTAGTGTTAGTGTTACTTTATAAAAATATAATTTTAAATAAAAAATGAAATTATATAAAAAAAATAATATAAAATTAATATGGCTATATGTGATGCCATATGTAATAAAGTCTGAACTTGCAGATAACTTAATTTTATATTAAACTTTACCAAAATATGTATGGAAGTATATATAAAGCTATATAAAATTATAAGGAAAATATTTTCAGTATGACGTCACATATACTTTAGTAAAACTTAGCATCGAACCATATATAATCATATCGATCACTACATATATTTGAATTATTATTATAATATGGCTTATGTTGTTATATATATAGTTAGATTTATAGATCATTTACTTCAAGAACGTCACAATTCAAAAAACATGATTTTTGAGTTACTGACGCAGAATTATTCTTTATATCACGCATCATATTATGTAAAAAAATCGTATTGATATCTTGTATACTTACCTCTTGAGAGAAGTTATGTCATTATTTTTTTCTTCAAGGGAGTAAATTGAAAACTTTAAACTCGTTTTCTACAAAGTCAAAATTTTTGAGTTAAGACGTTATTGAAGTAAATGAGCGATATGATAATATAAATCAGCATATAAAAAATTCACTGAATGTATTTGTATATAATGATCAGAGAAGTCAAAAAAAAAGCTAAACAAAAACTTGCAAACTATTTTTATTATCTTTTTCTTATTTGGAATAACCGAGATCAAAAGTCAGAAAGTTAGAAAAAAAGTCGTGATGTGACTATTTGAATATAGATATAACAATCATATTATATATGAATATATATAACTATTTTTATCTGGAAGGTCACAAAAATAACTGCGTAAAAAATTCGGGCAAAATCCTTAACAAAAAATAATTTCCTAAAAACAAATTAGATGAAAAAATATTTAAAGTTTTTTTAATCGATATATTTTTTAGAGCAAATTTGCAAAAATATTTTTTATAGTTATTTTTAATATAGAAACATAACTTGGTTTAAAATTCGAATGAAATAGAAATTAGAAAAGAGATGAAGTTTAAATAGTAAGTTTCAAATAAAATATTTATCTCATTTTTAGGAACGCTGAGAATTGAAATAAAAATGAGTTAGACAACTATTTTGTAACTTTAAACTAAAACTCTTGGCTTGTTGGTAATTATATAAAGTTAGTGCTTTTAAAATAGCTTAAATTAAATTAATTTTGAGATTATGTGTAATAACATACATTTACAAAGCAGCAATACAAATGGTCTTAATCTTATATACATCGTATTTAAATCTGTAAAATATAAAATATTAAAAAAAAATAAAATACTTCTAATTGGTTTTAATAATAATAAAAACAATATTGGTAAAAAATTTTGCTTGTAGTACTGGCGAAGCACATAATTTCCTAACAAAATAGTGTTTTCCTAGTACAATATTAGCTGAGCCTTTAATATTTTTTAACATAGTAGGATTTACAAAAATTGTACTATTTTTTAGGTACGGTTGGAAATTCATACCTGGGTTGTTTTATGTGTAAATTGTTGTTAATTGTTCAGTTTTTTTTTAGTTAAAAATTATTTTCTGAAAAATACTTTATAGTACAAAAAGAAAAAAAATATAAGTAATACGAGGGCGGATCAATAAGTCCGTGACTTTTCGAACATTCCTCGTAGTTATAAGAAATGCAACACTGCTCAAATCTAGTACCAGCTGTTGGTAGACTACTATCAAATTTTGAGCAAGTTCCGTTATTTACTTTGCGTTTAACAGCTGTTCAAAACATTCAACCTCGTGGATTTTTTTTAAAAATGGAAAAAAGTGAATTTCGAGTGCTCATTAAACATTATTTTTTGCGAAAAAAAAGTCAATCAAACCAAGGAAAAGCAAGATAAATACTATGGGGACTCTGCAGAATCGATTTCAATGGTAAAAAAAAAGTGGTTTACAGACTTTCGTTGTGGTCGCACAAGTACAAATGACGCTGAATGTTCTGGACGGCCAATTGAGGTCAATACACCAGAAAATGTCGAAAAAATCCACGATATGTTGTTGGCAGATCGAAGAGTAAAAGTGCGTGAAATTGTTGATGCTATAGGCATTTAATATCGCAGTGTGGTTTCGATTGTAAATGATCAGTTGGGTTTAAAAAAGCTGTCTGCAAGATGGGTGCCGCGTTTGCCCTCAATTGACCACAAACTTAATCGTGGCCAATAAGGTGATGGCAACAGTTTTTTGGGATGCACGCGAGATAATCCACATCGATTACCTTCAAAAGGAAAAACAATAAACGGCGAATATTATGCCAACTTATTGGAACGATTTTACGTGGATTTAAAAACGACCCTATATAGCCAAGAAATGACTATTTTATGGACATCGAAAAATCCTATTTTTTGAAAGGGATACAAAAATTGGAGAAACGTTGGACCAAGTGGATTGAGCTAAAAGGAGATTATGTTGAAAAATATATTTTTTTTTTTTTGCAAAACAAACTGTGTCTCATTTGAAAAGTCACGGATTTATTGATCCGCCCTCTATTATACGGGTTTTCTTGGGTATGCACGATTTTGATGCAAACATTTTTAAATTCGATTTACAAGTTTTTTTAAGGAAGCTTTGTATTATATAAACGAGGGATAGGTGTACAATAAAAGTACTATGAAAACTAAGATGCAAGTGTTAACATGCTCGACATTAATTTCCAAAACCATATTATCAAAATAGTCAACTATACACACACATGACCATTAGCGTAACCCGTATTAGAGAAATTGCAAATCATTTTATTTCAAATAATAGTTTAATTTAAAAAACACTCAAGAGCTGTTTTCGTAATAAAACTTAATTTAAGGCTAAGAACAAAATATGCAGCAAAACAATACCTAAAACAGCTTAACCCGTATGGTGACAAATTTTAATTTGTGCTTAGTTATACACACAGAAAAAAAGCTTGTGTATTTGCCAACTAAAATACGGTTACCACGACTGATATTGGTTGGTACAACTGAATATTGATTTTCACAACAAGCATCTGAATTTCAGTTGCAACAATAAAAATGTTTGGAAATCGCTTTCAAATATGGTTGTACTAAGCGAATTTATTGGATGTTGCCACCAAAATATACTTTTTAATTGAGTTGACATTATATTTTTCTGTGCGTAGGACAGAAAAAAGTCACTGGTCACAAAAATTCGAGTCTGTTTATATGAATTGAAACTCCTTAACATATTTACACCAAAGCTTCAATGAGTATTTAAAAAAAAATCAGCAAAGTTAGCAGCCAGCAAAATTTGGATAATTTGTTGAGAGTTTTTATTATATTATAAAAATAAAATGTTTGAGCTCGAGGCTTGGATTTTTCTTTAATTAAAATTCTTTTTTATTATTTTCCAATATTTCGAAACTCTTCGAGTTTCATCCTCAGGGATACTCCCTCATCATCATCTATGACGAGTTATAAAGAACGTTAATTTTTAGAATTTTGTGTTTTTATTTAAAATCAATTATACTTCCTGATTATGAAACTCAAAGAGTTTCGAAATATTGGAAAATAATAAAGAAGAATTTTAATTAAAGAAAAATCCAGGCCTCGAGCTCAAACATTTTATTTTTATAATTTAATTGGAAAGGTCGAATAAAAAACAACCACAGTTTTTATTATATTATTCGATAATGAATAAAATAAAACACATATTTTTGTATTTTGAAAATGTTATTGTCAAAAATTACAAATTTTTTGGACGAAATTATGAGCCTTCTATAAAGAGACCCAAAAATTTGATTAAAATTATTAAATCCAAAAATGGTTCAGAGCTGACTCAGAAATGTTATTAAAGTTGAATATTTTGTGAACAATTCAAAAAAGGCTCTTAAAATATATTGATTTTTGAGCCTATGGAATATTTTTAAAAATGTTTTCTGAGTAATTTTTTAATCAGAAAATAATGTGGTTTTGGATGAACCTCTTTCATTCAAAAATTTGAATTTTTAATGATATATTTTAAGCCTATTTCTGACTCATTTTGGAGCCTGTTTTCCTAAAGGGTTATTTTGAAATGAATAAAAAGTATAATTATAAAAAAAAATATAAAATGAATGAAAAATGAATGAAAAAAAAAAAAAAAAAATAAACAAAGTTTTCTAAAATAGAAACAGTTCTCATAATATTTTAGATATCTACTGCTGTTACTGATTTTGACTGTACATTTTAATAACAACTCACAATTACGAAATAATGCAGTTGTTTTAGGTAGCATCTTTTTTTACAAGTTTTTAATTGTTTAAATGTGAAAATTTAAAAAATTTGAATGAAAAAATATTAAGAAATTGAATTTGTCTACCAAATAGTAGAATGTTAAATTAGGATTCGCTGGCCAGCCTAATAGCTTTCCCAGAAAACATCATAAATAATATATATTGTATAAACTTTATAGGATTTAATTACTTAATATAATCCATTCCAAGACAGGTCACCAAAAATTGCAATACGAGAAACCAAAAACCGAAATCTCAAAATGATTTTAGAGGACAGATGTGTGTAAAATGAAAATAAAAGATTTTTTGTTAGATATAGATATGATTTCTTGGAATGTACGATATATTGAATTCATTTATAGATGCTTTAAATATTTATAAATTTAGCCATTAAAGTTATAATCTTGAAAAGCATCCATAAAACACTGCCAACAAAATATTCAAACATATACTCGTATTTAGCATGTGCTAGTATATGTATTCTTTAGAAAAGTTTTAACATAAAATCTTTTTAATACAATGTTAAACATAACAAACCGGAAAACGGAAGTAATATATAATCTATATAATTTCATGTTTAGGACAAAATAAAACATTTATGTAGCACTCCTTCGTTTTAAGATCCTATTTTATGTGTTTAACTGGAATTTTTGTTACTTTTGCCAATATTTGAATGCAGAAATGTTGAACATCAGTTTAGTATTAAATGATGTAGTAGTTTAATACTCAAAGATGATAAATGCAATATTTTTTGGGAATTTGTTTAGACTTTAATTTAAAATTTTTTACTATAACATGTATTTATTTAACAATTCGGTAAAAAGGCAAATTGGCTTTTGTACAATAAAAACTTTGGTTGGCCTAATTGTCTTAATTTAAAAAAAAAAAAAGAATTATTAGTTGTCAGATCATGGCCATCGATATTTATGAACTTTTTTAAATGTTCTTATAATCGTGTAAATATTTCCTTGTCGATATATTTCAGTTTTGATTTTAGATTCTTGTTGGAGGTCCTTAAATTAAAACAAAGGTTTACATAAAGGGTTGTTTTTTAAGAGCTTTCGGATTTGATTTATAAAAAACACATAAAATTTAGAGAAATGTATGAAATCTTTATTCGAGTCGATGTTTAAAGATGATTTCATGTAAGTGTTGACAGCGGCTACGCCTCAAATGGTTCATACGCTGGGTTCGGCCCCAAACGTGAAATGAACTGTTCACCGAACTAGTCCCTCAATTTGGCCATTGTTTCGCGTGCTGAGTTGCATGTGGCACCGTCTTTTTGAAACCACATGTCACCCAAGACCAGCTCTTCCATTTTGGACAAAAAAAAATTTTTTTTAATCTCTGCACGATAGCGCTCGCCATTCATAGTAACCTTCCTGCCTTCGTTGTCTTTGAAAAAGTACGGTCCAATGAAGCCACCGGCCCATAATACACACCAAACAGTGCATTTTTCGTGATGCATTGGTAGTTCTTGCAATACTTCTGACTGCTCTTCACTCCAAATACGACAATTTTGCTTGCTTACGTATCCATTCAACCAAAAGTGAGCTTCGTTGCTGAACACAATTTTCGATAAAAAAGTGGATCTTCATCCAAATTTGACAGCAAACATTCACCAAAAGTTAGCCGTTGTGGTAGCTCGAGTGTCTTCAATTCGTGCACCAGCTGTATTTTAAAAGGTTTTACACCCAAATCATTCCCCAAAATTTTCCACGCAGTGGAGTAACAGAGGCCCAATTGCTGCGAATGGCGCCGAATCGACAATTCACGATCATCAAAAACACTGGCAGTTGCGATATTTTCAACAGTGCAATAATGTAAATTTTGTGCTAAATTTAGTCACAAGATTCCGAATAGCCGCCTCAGAAGGCCGCCCAAACTGACTATAAATTGGAAGAAGTGCACGACGCACTTTCCTAACCGAGCATGAATTTTGATAATAAAATTCAATAATCTGCAAGCGTTGTTCGTTTGTAAGTCGATTCATGGTTAAGTTTTAGACCAAACTGAACATGTTTAACTTTTTTAGCTGTGAAAGCTACGCAATTCATTGATAACTTATTTTAAATAAAATATAACAAATCAAAATCCGAAGTTTTCGAAATTCTAGCTTTATTATTTTAGGAGATACACCAAACTCTTCTTTTTCGGAGATAGATTGAAAAAATCGAACTTTGTTAACAAATGTCGCCACTATATACCCCTAGTGAACAATTTATACATATAGACCCGTTCCATATAAAACCATCAAAAAATATCCAATTTTCACCTCTACGCTTTTATATTTTAACCAACCTTGATATGGAAAGTAACTTGTCATATAATTATGTCATAATACAAATCTTGTGTTATTAGCTCTGGCGGTTGTGGAAATATAGCGTTTTAAAATTTGAAAAAAAAATTTAAAATTTAACAACAGTAGTCGTATTCAATCGTCCATATATTTTCAACGGTTAAAGATACGTGATTCCGTTTTGAAATAAATAATTCAGAATCCTCGGTTTAAACCGCTGTTGAAATACAAACTGTTTTTTGTTTTTATTTCCAAAAAAAATATATGTTAATTATAATATATTCCATTATGCCGTTGCCAAATTAATATGATGAGCTCATACGCGATTCTAAGTTATGCATACAAATCTAAAAAAGGATATTAAATAAGAAAAAAAGATTTACATAAAAAATTATTATATAAAAATGAAAATTTATTCAAGTTCAAGGCCATACTCTATATTTCTTTATTAGGATATTGTCCTAACAAATAATCTATAGAGTTTTTTGATTTAGATTATTTGTTAAGACAATAAATTTTCATTTTCATAACAGAATTATAGGTCGAAAAAACATAATTTTTATTATTATATAAAAAAAAATAAAAATAAGAACAAAAGTTTTGCAAGAGTGGTTGAACATTATTGCCTATATCTGTTTAACGGTTCAAGCCACAAGAGTCATTGGTACCTCATTGTAAAGGTACTTAAATTTTGGTTCACAAAATAAATTCGTCTCATGACGGTAAAATGCATTTTTTTCAAAATCCGTTGTTCAAACCGCTGTATTTCAAAAAAATAGTTTTATGAAATTTTTCAAAACAAATATTTTAATTATCAATTATTCTATTATTCTATAATTTCAGCAATTAAATATGTGGTACTGCTGCGTGTTTCTGAGTTATCGGCTTATATGTTAAATTGCTTCACATTTTTTTATACATAACTCAGGATACCATAAGAGCTCCGCATAGGGATGTGGGCGCGGCATAGGCAACTAATTTATATTTAACATATATTTTTTTCAAAATTTTAAAAAACCAGTTTATTGAAATACAACTTTTTGAACAGCGGTTTTTGAATTTTGGACCATATTGCCAAAAACTACGTTACGAAAAAAATTGCTAACAGAACAAATTTCTCGGGCCAACCACATGGTATAAACTGCATTGCAAAAAAAAAAGCTAAGCCAGTTTGAGGAAAAAAGTGGTGCTACTAAGAACTACATTTCCCATTTTTTTCATTATTTCATTTAAATTTTAGCTATATCTTGCCATAAAATGCCATTTTCTATTGTCTTGTACTACTTTATAGAAGTTTTTCCATAAAAATTCCTTTTTTCAACCTTTGCCATACAATAAATATGGTTTACAATCTGAAATACTTTTTTTTTATAAAATATACTGTCTCTGAATCACCCTTTTGATATTTGGTATATCTTTTTCTTATTAACATTTGTTTTAAACCACCAGCACCATCCACAACTAGATATCATTAAAGCTCCAATATATTATTGTTCAATAACTTCTGTCAAATATTTTACGTATTTGCTTAGTGATGATAATACAGCGTGTATAGACAATGCAAAATTAAACTTTCAAATGCGGGTCCCCAGATCGCATTGAAACTTGGATATATTTTATGGGAGAAAAAATAAGTATATATAGCTAACCAATATCATATTTAGGGGTAAAAATTGTGGGCAAACGTTACCCCAATTTTAATTTGAAGTCTTATTTATGTTGGTTCCAGCTGTCGAATCTCATATTTAGAAGTTAAAACTTGCGGTCGAAATTGACCCCAATTTTTTCAGGCAAATATGTGCAAATTGGGTATTATTTTTTGTGCGCCCCGGTAGGCTAGTTGGTAGCGTGCTGGCTTATCTGTGCGGGGGTCGTGTTTTCGATTCCAACCAGAAGCACTGGTCTGTTTTCGCTACAACGTACCGAAGGCCATAGTAGCTAGTGCTCGGTTAGGGTAATAGTATATAATTTGTAATTATATGATTATTTATTAATAAAAAAAAAAAAAAAAAAAGTTTTTTTAATGATCTATCTATTGAAAACAAAAACCCTTTAAAAAGCTTTCAAACAAAAAAGTTTCGAACAAACTTCAAAGAAATGTTTAGGTGAAAAGTGATCCCTTGTTAGCGTATATAAAAAGTAATTTTGAATGTCCTTGTATAAACATCACCGAATTTAAAACAAAAAAATAAATTTTTAAAAAATTTAATAAAGTTTTCAATCGAAGTAATTTTATGTTTTTGAATTTGTCTGTGCTATTTTGCCACTTATTGGGCCATTTTGAATAAGTTTTCCTGCTATATTGCATACCATTTTCAGCTTTATTTCTTGCGATTTCAAACTTGTCCTGTAGACTAGTTGTTGGGAGATTTGTTTATATGAGCATTTTTGTAATAAAAATTCAATATTACAATTGTATTTTACTGAAATTTAATAAATGAGCCAATCTCATAATACTCGTATCTACTATTTACTAGACAAATATTGTGTAAGAAAACTAAATGTTTCATGTTTTTCCGCCATTGTTTTTGAAAAACAATAGCAAACATGATGTGTATACTTCGACATATAATGCCACTTATTTGCTGATAATAACTTAACACAAAAAAAAATACACCTAAAGTAAATTACGCAGTAAAACACTTAAAATGTATCGGTGAATGCGACTTATCAATTCTGATAGGTTTTAGGTCGTTGATCGGGAATGTGAACACCAAATTTTAATGTAAGCACTATTTTGCAAAGTATTCGCGAATTGAACTTCTAACCTTTTAACCTTAAAAGTTTTTATTAGTTCGTTTAACATAAATAAACTACGAATAATTTTTAATATGGTTTCAAATAATAGATTTTTAGGTTTAAGCGCCATATCAATGTATTGCGCTTGGATGAATGGTGAAGGATATCCTGGCTACTGAAGTAAAAACTTCACTTATTTTTCCTATTTTTTTTTAAATATGATAAAGTCCCTCATTCTAATTAGCAAAATTTTAACACTGGATTTTAGTTTATATTTAACCTAAACCAAAAAACAAAATAATATAGTTTTTTTTTCACATTTTTTTAAATAAATTTTGTATGAAAAAAAGTAAATTTTTGAACATGTATCTCTTAAAATCGTTTTTTTTAACGCACTTTAATTACATATTTGTTTGTTGTTATTGACTAAACCAAGTGCAAAACACACTTTAATGTTTTTATCAGAATTTTATTGATTAAAATTTGTCACAAACTGTATATTTTTAAGGCATCAAAATATATCAAAATTCTTGCTTAAACTAAAAACAGTACGCGATTTTTTTTACTCCATTCTTGTCTTCTTAGTAATCAAGCACGTGCTTAGGGTCTTTTCCTAACAAGCATCATTAGTTTTTACTCTGGCTCAAGTAATATTTTCTAGAGTTTTATTAGTTTTTTTGTTTTTATATACATCGAAATTATTTTTATGTTATTTTCAATTTACAAAGAGCTTTCAATTTATAAAGAGCTTACAAAAATAAAGAAAATCAAACATATTAGCTAGGTTGATACTAGTATTTCGATCTGGCTAAAGATCTCATCAGAACCCGAAGTTTTAGAAAAGCTAGAGCCTCCATAATAGGCAGAACTTTTTTTGACTATAAAATTTATCAAAAAATTATGTTTTCAACAATAACCCAGGTAGAAATTGTCAACCGTACAAAAAAAAAAAATAGTACTGGCAAACCATTGTTATTTTGTAAAACCCACCGTACTAGAAAATATTAAAGGTACAACTAATATTGTACCAGAAAAACACTAATTTATTTGCAAAGCAAGTGCTTTGCCGGTACGACCCGAAAAATTCTTTGACAGTATTGTTTTTACCAATGTTACAACCATTCAGTAGCATTATTTTTTTTTTTAAATTTTAAAATATTTTAATAGTTTAACCATAAATTATGTATGTAAAAGACTAAGACTTAACTGGGTTTCTGGTTTCTTAAACTGCAAGCATGCTTTTTTTAAAAACATTTCACAAAATTAATTGAAGTTTTGAATTTCCAAAGTTGTGCCAACTGTGGTAAGTTTTCTTACACCAACAAGTGTGTTTTACCTGCCGTTTGGCTTAACTATACGGTGTATTCAAACACGAGTTGAATACAGGCGTCCAACCAACGCACCTTTTATACTAGACACTGAGCATCCAGTTTGGGTTCCAGTTTTGTAGTATGTTGATTCGGACATATCAACCACCTACTGGTGAGGTCGAGGCCCATCTAAACCTCTGCTTGATTTTGGGTCACAGCACCCGGTTGAGATTGCAACTCCACACCGAAGTGTTCTTCCTGCTTAGGCATAACCACAGCCACCACGAAACTGCCCGAAGGGCCTTTCCCAATAGACATTACCGTTATGGTCCATAGCAGGATCATGTAAACAATACGAACACATTGACATGTCACTGTATATATAATTACCAGACAAATGACCAACAAACATACATCGTGTTTCACCCCTTTTTTATGCCTTCAGATCCGACATCACTACTCTTTAAGAACATTCTGCATACCCAGATCCAACTCAAATTTCGTGAGAACATTCTGTTCTGACATCCATCCAACATCAATATGTAGAAACCATTCTTCAAACAGCAAACAGCCAGACAAGAACCACCAAAACAATGCCTGCCGCCAGCTCGACATCACAACAGCACACTCTAGATCCTTTCTGTCTTTCTACGACGGTATTAAGACTTAAGGAATCTAGAACTTTTTCACCTTTTCACAACATCACTCCTTTTGGTTCCTTTCATCTGGTCCATCTGTAAACTGAGATTATCGTTCGGCTTCATACCTTTCCGCCTTTGTTCCATTTTCAGGTATCACATGTATACGTTGGACATATCTTAGTTTGTATTGATTTACAACAGAGGGTCCCTCTAGGTATCTTCACGGCGGGCCAATGGCTCCCGTGGTACCAATTTAAAGTCTTTGGTAAGACCTTGTAGCCGAATCTACTTCCACTATAGCTCCGAATAACTCGGCAGTGGTATACCATTGAATATGAGTATAGGGAAACCAGAGAACCATCTACCAAAGTAGATAGAACCAGAGGTAACCCGTCACAATAGCCCTGATCGTTAGCCGCCAAGAACGTACCTCTATTGTAAACCAACAGAGGCCTCGTTGCCCAGGTGAAACCAACGTGGAGGTGATCTTAGGCACTTGTTGCTAGCAAGCTAGACAACTTTACACCCGCTCACACCAACGGTTGGCAACTATTATCAATTGACTAACAGGACAATACTGTGAAGATTGCTAACCCCACGTTCTTTCAACGCATAACCAACCGTCGCTAACGCTTTCCTTTTATTTTAATTTTATTAGAAAGTTAGTAAATGTATTGATACCTAGCAAACGAAACCTTTTTTAGCCGGAAATTAGAATAATTTCACTTAAATGACTGAACATTTTTATTTGAGTGTATTAAAAATATCATAGAAAAAATAACAATTGATAAATCCAAGTATTCAACATGTCGTCTAAGCGCAACAATACTTGCATGCAACGCATTTTCTATACATCGCAATGCATTTATTGTAAAAACAGTCAACGGAACAACGCGTTTGAAAGTCATTTGAAATAAAAAGAATAATAGAAAGACAGACGTTCACATAGAATTTTATGTATTATTCTAGTATTATAAAGGAAATAGACATGTTATATATAGACAAGGATGACACAGATTTTACTAGTCTTACTGCTAACACTATTATGTATGCAGTTAATGGGAGAAAAAAAAATAAATACAAAGTAGGAAAGTAGATGAAGTATAAAAGATTTTAGTTTTCTGTATAAAAAGTATTTAGAATAAGCCATAATTCAATTTCAAATTTGGCATTCTAATATTTTCTTAAAAACACATGTATTAAATGTCATATTGTTGGTTAAAAATTTTCAAAAAAAAAATCAAATTACCAGAGAATGTTGTTTTAAAAAATCGTCATATTCTTGTGCCTCAAAATCGGTTTCGAAATGTTTTAAAAAAGATCACTTTAGAAAGTATGGCATAAAGAACTTATTCTTAAGCATCTTTTAGGTCTACTTAATATTTTTATAAGTACTTTTTGAACATAGTGTACAGGATTGTCAAAGTAAACAACATCATATTGCAGTACATTATATGTACACATAACACTACATTATCATAAGTTAGTAATGTGGGAAAATTTGTTTGTTTTTATGTTAAAACATAATACGGGTTTAAAGAGCTGCTTTTTTTAAAAGTTTTGTTTTTCGTTACAAAAATGTGTGCACAACAAATATTGACATTAAATAAATAGAAATTTAGATTTTTAGGATGACATTTATTTAATTATATAACTAACAATTTCGTTGATAAAATACTCGTCGCATATAACAAAACTGTCAATATAAAAGAAAAATATATATTAATTCAATTGACCTACATTTTGTTTTCATTGGATAATGCTTTTATGATTTTTGAATAAATCCCATTTGTTTTATTTAAAACAAATAACGAAAATGTATAAATTATATTACCGTTTTAAAAACGAATTACTTTAACATATTTTTAAATATTTGGCAACACTCGAGCAAGTTTTCCTAAACATCTAAAAAAAAGACAGCCTTAGTAAAAACAAATAATATAATTGTAATTGATTGTTAATTTTGTTCGGTTTAAGTGCATATTATCAAATACGAAATAGAAATTGGTTATTAGTTTGTTTAAACATACAGATAAAAACTTTGCAAAAAACGGCAATGAATTTTCATAGATACCAACCTACTCATTAGGCGTCTGTTGGGCTCACCCTATAAACTGCCCATTAATTCTTCTATTTCGGCAAACATTTGACATTAAAGCTAATAGTAAAACTACCAATTGCATGCTAGCTGATTTAATAAAAAATAACTCGGTTTTTAAACAAATCTAAACCTCTAAAAATAGCTAAAAAAAGTTTCAAATGGACATGCAGAAAAACTGCTAAAATTAGCAGATTTTTTAACAAAGCTTAACTCATAGCAAAAAACCTGTAAAAATAGCAAAAACAAAGCTACTAAAATTTAAAATGCCCTTTGCAGGAAAACTTCTAAAGTTAGCAAATTTTTTTACTAAATATTAGTAATATAAGAAATAAAATAAATCTGTTGAATTTACAATTATTTAGTTATATTATAGCTTTATTTTAGTTTATTGAAAGTAACAAAATAATCCGCTAAAAAAAAAAACTTAGTAAACTCAGTAAAAAATCTTGTTGATTCAGCAAAATGTTAGTCAGGAGGGTGCCTGTACAAAAATTGCTAACGTTGGCAAAATCTTTAGCTGAAAATCAGCGAGCAGATTTTAAGCAACAAAATTAGTAGTTTTAGCAAAAGTGTTGCTCTCACTTAGAAGATTATAGATAAAAATTCTTGCTAAAAGTTAATAACATTTGTGCTGAAAAAAACTCAAAAAATTTGTTGAAAATGTTATTTTAGTTAATTTATTTGCTGAAAATCTGAAACAATTTTTTTGTGATTCTTTTAAAAACAATTTAAATACGTTACAAAATTTAAAAATATTCAGACTCCCACATAGACGACATGAATAAATTTAATATCGAAAAATATATAGAAATAATTATATATATCAAAAACAAAATTATTTTTTTTTTTTTTTATTAATTAATAATCATATAATTACAAATTATATACTATTACCCTAACCGAGCACTAGCTACTATGGCCTTCGGCGCGTTGTAGCGAAGACAGACCAGTGCCTCTGGTGGGAATCGAATCCACAACCCCCGCACAGATAAGCCAACACGCTACCAACTAGCCTACCGGGGCGCACAAACAAAATTATCTTTCATCTACTTATATCAATGGCTGTTTACATATACAAATATTGATATAAGTATACAATTTTTTGCATTAAGAAAAAGGACACATAAAAAATTAGCTAAAATATGTGTCCTTGTATTTCGCTATAGTGTGTTTACATGAATGTATATTTGTTTGCAATTTGACCACACTACATTAATAATCACTTTAAGGATTTGGTTACCAAATACACAAATAATGTTACTTAAATTTAAATGTTCCATTTAATCTTTAATTTATATATATATAGAAATAATTATATATATCAAAAACAAAATTATTTTTTTTTTTTTTATTAATTAATAATCATATAATTACAAATTATATACTATTACCCTAACCGAGCACTAGCTACTATGGCCTTCGGCGCGTTGTAGCGAAGACAGACCAGTGCCTCTGGTGGGAATCGAATCCACAACCCCCGCACAGATAAGCCAACACGCTACCAACTAGCCTACCGGGGCGCACAAACAAAATTATCTTTCATCTACTTATATCAATGGCTGTTTACATATACAAATATTGATATAAGTATACAATTTTTTGCATTAAGAAAAAGGACACATAAAAAATTAGCTAAAATATGTGTCCTTGTATTTCGCTATAGTGTGTTTACATGAATGTATATTTGTTTGTAATTTGACCACACTACATTAATAATCACTTTAAGGATTTGGTTACCAAATACACAAATAATGTTACTTAAATTTAAATGTTCCATTTAATCTTTAATTTAATTAATTGACAATTACTTTCACAAGCCGGTGACAACACAAAATTTAATTTTTTTTTTATCCACATATGTATTATCATTGTTAGCGCCAAAAGAGTTGTACTTTTTATTATCATTTTCCTTATCTCTACTACATCTTGATATGCCGCGACATCTACGTGATTTTGCGTATATTTTTCAATCTGGTTGTCGTCCACACCATTAATGTCCTTATCAGCATAATTTTATAGCAAAATAAATTAATAAAACATCCGTAAAATATTAGTAAAACATTAGTTCAAAACAGTTAAGTTAAAACTTTAGCTGAAACTTTTTTTTTTTTTTTATTTTATTTTATTTAAGTCTATGGAAATTCAATCCTTACAGACTAACATGATAACAAAAATAATAATAATTAATGTAAAACAGAAACAAATTTGAATTAATATATTTACAAAAATTTGATTGACAACAAGATTTTAATTATTAAGGAAAAGAATAATGTCTCTTTTTACTGTCTCCAGACTCTTTTGAAAATCGATGATATGATAAAATTGATTAAATTCAGTACAGATGCGTCGAAATGGATCGGAGTTAGCATAGTTTGTGCGAAAATATTTAACGGCAAGGAATTGATAATATCTTGATGAATGATGAGGAGTATTAATATTGATTTTACTTATAAGGAAATCAGAATGCAAATCACCTCCAATCAAGTTTAGCAAAAATGTTACATTTAGCATTTTACGACGACTTTGAAGTGTAGGAAGCTTTATAAGAGCAAGACGACTTTTATAAGAGGGTAGTTGTATAGCAGGATTCCAGCCAAGTCCACGAAGGCAAAATATAAGAAATTGCTTTTGAACGGATTCAATGGAATTAGAATGCACATTGTAGAAAGGATCCCATACAACAGATCCATATTCAAGGATTGGCCTGACTAGTGTAGTAAATAGCTGCTTAGTTGTGTAAGGATCGGAAAACTCTTTTGCCCAGCGTTTGATAAATCCCAGCACACCTGTTGCTTTATTGATTGTCTTTGAAATATGATTTCGAAAATCTAAGCGTCTGCCCAACAAAACACCAAGATCATTAAATGTATTAACCATCTCCAGTCGTATGTCATTCATCATTAGCTGAAAACACAATTTCATCAACAAATTTTTCTGAGAAATATTATACTATATTTACAAGACGTTTTACTAACTCGTCTATTAACTTATTTTTTAGAGTGTAGATAAAAAAATCATTAAGAAATGTGAATTTTTTAAAATTTTTTTAATTTTGTTTTAATGTAAAAACTTCTGTTGTTTTTAGCAAAATAAACTGTTATTTGCATTCTACTAAATTTTTTAGGTAAATATATCAAAAATTTTGTTAATATTAAAGCTTTTGTTTGCTATTTTGAGTCTGCAAAAATTAAGTAAAAGTTTTTGCTAATTTTACAGAGTAAAATACTATTTTCAATTAACTGACAGTCACATCGAATATAACTAAAATTTTGTAATGTTAACAGATTTATTTTTGCTGTTCTTATTATATTCTGCTAAAGTTGTCAGTTTATTCTGCAAGATAATTTTTGTATAATTTCTAGTAGCTTTTTCTGCTATTTTTACAGTTTTATTTCTACATTTATAATACTTTGTAGGTAAAACCCACTGCAAAAAATAAACAAAAATTTTTTTTTTTTTAAATATCAAAAAACTACTGTGAAAAATTAATGGAAAATCATAAAACAGTCATTTTATGTGGTTTGTTTTTTAAATGAACTACTAGTAAAAAATTTCATTTGTTCTACAAATGACTGACATTTACAATAAAAATTAAGAAATTGTATTGCAACCCGAACAACTACATACACTCAAAAAAATAAGTTAGTAGAAAAGTAAGTAAAACATCTTGTAAATCAGGTATACTATTTTTCAGCAAATTTTTTGCTAAAATTATGTTATAAACTAAAGTTTTAGTTATACTTAGTCAGCACTTAACTGTTTTGAACTAATGTTTTACTAATATTTTACTAATGTTTTTCTAATTTATTTTGCTAAAAAAATTGTGCTGATTAGCACATCAATAGTGTGAACAACAACTAGATTAGAAGTAATACGCAGAATGAATTAGATGTCAAGATGTAGTAGTGACGAGGAAAATTATACTAAAAGTACAACTCTAGTAAGACACATAAAAAAAAATCAACCATGGAAGATTTTGTATCTGTTTTTTATACATAAAACAAAATTGGAACAACTTAAATTTTGCGTTTTCACCGGCTTGTGAAAGTAATTGTCTATTAATTAAATAAGAGACAAAATAAAATATTTAAATTTAAAAGATATTAAATGTGAATTTGTAGTCAAATTGAGTGGTCAAGTTGATAACAAATATACACCAGGTAGACAGACTAAAGCGAAAGACCAAGACATACATCTTAAGTAAGTTTTTATGTTTCCTTTTTCTTATTGCAAAAAAAAGGGTTGTATATGTTACATTTCGTTATTTTTTCGTTTCGTTTCTATAATTCTCTGCGGCATTAGCGTTCTTTTAAAAGATAGCATCATTGGTGTAAGTAGTTGAAAGACCATTGGTGTAAGTAGTTGAAAGATAATTTGGTTTATGTTATATATATTTATTTCTATATATTTGCAGATATGTGGGAGTATGAAAATTTTATATTTTATAACGTATTGTAAATTATTTTAAAAAGAATCACAAAAAAATGTTTTATGATTTTCAGCAAAATAAATTAACTAAAGTAAAAATTTTCTACAAATTTTTTGAGTTTTTTTCAGTCTACTAATATTTAGCAAAAATTTTATTAATGTTTAGCGAGGGTTTTTTAATTTCTAATCCACTAAGTTTTAGCAAAACTTTTGCTGAATTTACTAACTTTGTTGCTAAAAATCAGCTCGCAGATTTTCAGCAAAAGATTTTGCTGACATTAGCAATTTTTTCCAAGCGCCCTCCTGACTAAAATTTTGTTGACTCAGCAAAATTTTTTGCTAACTTTACTAACTTTTTTATTTAAGTGTATTGTTAAATCAGAAGTTCCCTGAGTGTTTGGAGTGCACATCTATTTCTTTATATTATTGTTCTTGCTTCAAATTGATTTTTTTTAATAGCTATATTTCAATTAAACCTTCTCTAGGACAAGCTAGAACTTTACACCAAATTGTTTTGTAATTAAATTATAATTGTTATTTTAAATATTTTTAACATTAAAGAATGTTGGAATTAATTTTTACTTAATTATTTAAAAATTAAACATTTCCTCGCAACGCATGTTCATTTTCACAAAATTTAATTAAAAATACTTTCATTATAAGACTGTTTTCCAGAAATTCATGTACCAACTAAACGACCCAGGTAGAAATTTGGGATGGTACAAAAAACGAAGAGTTTTCAAAACGTTTGTTTTTGATGGTACTAAAATAAAAGCGTTTCCAAAGCGATAATTGCAAATAATACGAAAAAAAAAGCATTTAAAAAACATTATTTTGGATTGCTATTCGAACGTTCGGACAAAGTATTTTAGGAATACTTTTTATACAAAACTTACAAATATTTGTGAAATAAAAACACTGTAAAAACATTGGTTAAAAGCGTTTTTCCAACGTTTGTAAAAAGTACTTAAGAAGTTCTTATCGTACAAAATTTACAACGGTTTATAAAATAAAACCAATGTAAAACCATTGAGTTAAAGCGTTTTTCTAACATTTGCAATAGTACTTTAGAAATACTTTTTTTTTTGCGATTGCAGCTGTTCTCTCTGTTATAATGTCAAACGAGTTGCAACAACAGTTTAGTGGATGCGGAAAGCCAAATAAAAAATTTTCAGTTCAACCCAAGTATATGAAGAATTAAAGGGTAATAAGTACATAACTTGTGAAAAAAGTATTTTTTTACAACATTTATTTTCTACAGATTTTTTATTACATCAGTTTGAAACTGAAACACCACCCAAAATTTTGAGACAGACAAGCCGCTGGTTGGCGACTAAGTACAGAATCTGCTCAAAACAATCTATTTTCAATCAAATTTTTCTTTCGAGCGTTTTTGACAATGTTCAAAATTACAACCCTCAAAGCGGTTATCATTTGGGTCGTTTTCATAACGCTTAATAACTGTAAGCCAAAATGTTCTGCAAATACTTATTTAACGATTGAAAAATCATTTCAAAAATTTTGTTTTGCAATGTTTTGAGAACGTTATAAAATACCATCCTCAGACCGTAAATTTGGGTTATCATTTTGCACATTCTCAAAACGCTTTAAATTTGTAATTTGGTATGTTCTGAAAACGCTTGTACCATCATGAAAAATGCTTTTAAAACGTTTTAAAGATTGTATTTTTCTACCTGGGGAGTTTCTGGAAAAAATATATACAAAATATTGTATTAAATAGTCATTGAGTGCAAAAAATGTGTAATATTGAAATAAAAACCCGCATAAAGCTTTATTCTCCTACTCTCCTCACGCAGCCCAACACAAAATATTTATTTACCCTCAAACAAGTGGAATGTTTTATTTTGTGTAAATTTCATTCATACCCAATTCTTGTGTTCGCATATTAACAAACATATTTTTTTACATATACATACGAGTACAATCATACTTTTTATTCAACACATATAAATGGGTATTTTACATTCAAACAGAGTGTATTGTGTCTGTGTATTGTGTACAACACCGCAAAAGTGATTACTTTATGTCGAATAATTGTGTTGTTTCCGTTGGTTTTTATGCCATATCGACAAAAACAAAAATATAACGAAACTGTGTTTTTATAATGGTATAAATACATATAAATAAGTGGAAAAAAAGTCTTAATAACACAACGACCACCATTTTACAGGTCATGTTGAAAATTGTATCAAGTTTTATAAATTTTGTTTTTTCAACTGAAAGAGTTTTTTTCGACGATAAGTTCAAAGAATGAAACAACACAAAGTACAAACAATATTTTTATGTAACTTGCTTTTATCGACAACAAATTTTTATCTCTATATTAATGTACAGGGTATGGGTATAGGAGTCATACCGCTCTTATAAAGCAATAGATCAAACTTTCAAAACAATTACATAAACGATTTGCGATCTTGCGATTTACTTAAGTTCACTTCTTTGCATAAACTTTTATCGAAAACTTCAACATTTTAACCCAGGCATAAAGTTAGCGTAGAAATTTGGAGTTTGGCTGCCATAAATTTTCCCTGTACCTAATGTTTAACTTTAAGATCCTTACAAAAGAACTGTATAATTTATGAAATATTGGGAAAAAAAAAAATTTCCAAATATTTCTAGTTCCGTGTTCTCAAAGAACAAATTGGTATAATTTTCGAGAGCAAATCCAATCCAAATTTCCTGAAGATCAATTGTAGCATTCAAATGTTAACAACTTTAGAAACCTCACCCTTTATAGCTTATGTAATCTTGGACCATTTAAACCATTTGTTATAATGGTATCGATAACATCATTTATATTCATGCACAAATATTATTGATAACACTACGCAGTTAAAAATAATATTTTGAATTAGATATAATTAGATGCTGAAATTCATTCTGTATAATAAACAAGTATGTTTTCAATGCGTTTGTAATGTTTTTGGCTATAACTCAGAGACCAATAGAGATACCACCCAAAATTTTTCAAACAATAAGAGGGGTTTAATAATAAGCACATGAATTTCTAAGAGTTTAAAAAATGCGCATTTCAATATGTGGCCATTTGAACTTAAAACCCCAAAAAATTACCTTCGACAATTTTATGAAAAAAATCAATATGCTTATAATTACAAACGGTAAAGAAATGTATCTTAGTTTGGCCCTACACTTGGTATTTGGGCTATATAAATAAGAAACTAAGTGGAACATTGCAAATACAAATACAATACGCTAACTCCTTGCGAATTTTCTGCAACTTATTTAAAAAATTATAGAACAAATTTTAAAACAACTCAGAAGGTCCACATTAGGGACGATGTACCCTAAAGTGGGCCTAAATTAAAAAAACTCTAAAAATATATACAATTTTTAGCAAATTAAGTAAAGTAAAATACACAAAAATTTTTATTCAAATTTAATTTTATTTAAAACGTTTTATGCATCATTTAAAGCAGCTTAAGGGATTACCAAATGTAATAATAGCTTTTTTTAATGCGGTAAACAAGTGCTATTTTTTGTTGTGAAACCTGTTGCAAAATTGACCGAAATAGACAAGAATAGTGATTTATTAATAATAATATAATCATATAAGTACAAATTATATCATATTACAATAACTCGAGCAATAGCTACTTTCTTTCAACTCATTGTAGCGATAACAGACCAATGCAACGAACCCACGACCCCCACACTGATAAGCCAGCACGCTACCAACTAGCTTATCGAAGCGGACCATAAAAAAATTTAAAAAGACTAAAACTTGAAAAAAAAAAAATCAAAAAAGTAAGAAAATATAGCAAAGGCCCACTTTAGGGAACAATATGAAAATTGAATTTTCATGTTTTTAATTTTATTTATTACATTTGTTTATAAAATCAATTAGTTGTATTACAATTGTGAGTCAAATTTTTACCGTTTACAATAATCCGACTTGGAAAATTCCTTAAAACTTGTTTGTTATTTTTTTTTTTTTATGAAAAATTACACTTTATATTGAATTTTTTTTTTAATGAAAAATTAAGACCAAGAAAAATGCGTGCATTCCAGTCGAAACTTTTTTAAAATAGTGAAAGCGGAAATTAAAGTCGATGACAATTAACAGTTTTGACATATAAATGCAACAACACGAAAAAACGAAAGGTCCACGTTAGGGAACAGGGCAGAATTGGGTACATTCACTTATACATATTTTAACTTTTATGGTTTTCTTTAATTTCAATGACGTAATATTTCGAAAGCCAAAATCTGAAAATTATATTTCATCAATTTCTTGTAGACTATGACCAACTACTATATAAATTAGAATGAATCAAAAATATAATATAAAATAGTGCGCCCCCGTTTGGCTAGTTGGTAGCGCTGGCTTATCAGTGCGAGGGTCGTGGGTTCGATTCCCACCAGAGGCACTGGTCTGTTTTCGCTACAACGCGCCGAAGACCATAGTAGGTAGTGCTCGGTTGGGGTAATAGTATATGGTATAATATAATAATATAGTAAAAGTGCGCCCCGGTAGGCTAGTTGGTAGCGTGTTGGCTTATCAGTGTGGTGGTCGTGGATTCGATTCCCACCAGAGGCACTGGTCTGTTTTCGCTAAAACGAGCCGAAAGTCATAGTAGCTAGTGCTCGGTTAGGGTAATAGTATATAATTTGTAATTATATAATTATTAATTAATAAAATAAAAAATTATAATAAAAAAAAAATAATTTGAAAAATCGAGTAAAAATCTTAACATTTTAAAATTACACCTAGGTCGCTGGAGTAATTTTCAAAATAGTTAGAAAAAAAGGTTTTTTTTTTAATATTTATCTATATAATCGTTGGTATGACAGCTTTGGTGAATTTCATTGAAACCGGAGATGATCGATCCAAAAATGTCATTTATTTTGATCGAGTTGACATATTTTCACTCTTTGGTATTTGAAGTATGTATAAAATTAATTGAAATGTGAGTTCTTTTCTAAATAATTAATGATATTTTCAATGGATATGCAGTTTTAATAGAATCATTTGTGAAATATCTGTATTATGCACAATGATAAAATTTTTTAACATCCCGGGTAAACATTTTAATATGGACTCTAATATACTTATATCTTATTTCATAAGTTCTCATATATAAACACATACAAAGTGATCCATTAAGTGTATCTAATTATATAAAAGTAGATTTGAAACAATTCTATCCGGGACTTTAAATAATATCTAAGACGACGATAGTATATCTGTATTCACGCCAGTGAACAATTTGTGATGGCAACATCGTTTTCACCAACGCCCCCTAGTTGTCAGTAACAGCTGTTGTTGACATAGTCAACTGCAGCCAGCTTCAGGGGGATGCTTGTTGACAACTATAATAAGCGCCATCTCATCTCATCTCATCAACAACGTCAATCAACAAAAAATAAATGCTCTAGCCAGAACTTACAACACTAATGTAATTAAAAGTTAACTCGAACAAACTTAAATAAAAGAACTGTGAATGATAAATCTTAAACACTAAAACTAATAAATATTCTAAATAACGCCAAACCCTAAAAGCCTTACGAATAAAATTTTCTTTTATAAAGTAAAGATTTGTTGGCCCATCTACCCTAACCCCAAAACCTGTTTAAACAATCTGAATTTATAAAATTTTAGACGATAGAAGGTATATTTTTTGTTGCGTCAAGACATGCTGAAAGTATTTAAGATGAAAATTAAAATTTGTAGAAATAAACAATTTTCAGACCAAAAAACAATTTTTTTTTTTTTATTAATTAATAATCATATAATTACAAATTATATACTATTACCCTAACCGAGCACTAGCTACTATGGCCTTCCGCGCGTTGTAGCGAAAACAGACCATTGCCTCTGGTAGGAATCGAACCCACGAACACCCGCACGGATAAGCCATCACGCTACCAACTAGCATACCGGGGAGCACTCCTCTAGTTTTTATCGCAGCTAATGGATTTAGTTTTCTCTTCATTTTGAATAAACTAAACACTGCAACGAACAATATATTTTATTAAAGTCGCTAAAAAAAAACAACAATTTTTATTTTTGATCGACTAAATAAAAATGCAAATTTTAAAATGGAGAGCATTTTATGAAAGACTTCTCCACAAGGATCAAAATTGTTAACTTTTTGTTTCAAAAATAAAAACTTTTTTTTTTTTTTTTTTTTTGTTTCAATTGTTCTTTATTTACAATCTGTCCAAGGACAATAAGCAAATTTGTTAACATGATATTAAATAACAGGTATTATGTGATTCCATTAAACCACATAACTTTATCAATCATTCCGCCTTAATGTAAATGTAGTATGGGTTGATTTTTCAGAGTTTACTTTAATATTCCATTTTAAAAGCCATTTTTCTAGCAAATTTAGTTCAAAAAACTAACTGCTCTTTTCGATCCCTTAATATAAGCAAGTTTTATTTAAAACCAGAGTTACTATTAGGAAATCACGGGCCAGGTTGTTTTGGCGACAAATGCACCAGTCCCTTGTATGTATATGGGCCTTTAATTCAACACCTAATCTCATTTGAAATGCATGTGTGAATTTTGGTGGCAATACGATCAGCATATTAGGTATGGTTAAATAATTTCAAAAATATTTTAAATAAGTCCCACAGTGCGCTGCATGTCACCAACACATTTGTTAAAATTCAAAACCTTTTTATTGTAAATGTGTGTCATTATAATAAAAATGCATATTTTTTGTAAGCTCAATGACTTATTTTATTACCCTTTCAAAAATAAAGTAAATTTACCAATATAAATTACCATCAATTGTCCAAAAAATGTTAAATAAACGTCATTGATTTAACCGTGTGAACTTTAACATATTTACATGCATTGTTTTTTACATTATATCCCAGCAATATTTCAATTAATAGTTTTGGAAAATTGTATCAGCTGCGAAAATCGTACAAGTGATATTATTAATGGCAGCTTAAGCGCTCTTTTTAAGAACCACAAAAAGAGAGTTAGTTTTTCTCGGATCCATTAACTCACCTGGGTTTTAACAAATTGTCAACCTTTTTAAAAGGTATAAGAGAGATACAAATTTTACAAAATTTTTTGTAGTATCGACAATAATTTCGTATTTTTGTGCATGGATTATTTTGTGTCTGGAGTTAAGCTGACAGAAAGAAAAGAAGAAAAATTCACTGGGATTTTAAAAAGAAAACATTATACACAACGAACAAAAAAATCTTTAAAAATGGCATAAAATTACACAATTTATTACATAAATAACACGCATACATACAAAAACATTTAAGAAAAAATATTTTTTGACAACCAAAAAAACCCAAACACCAACGCATTTCCAACAATATACATTGAAGTATTGTTTAAGTATGTATCTAAGGCTGTCCCGAATTTTAAAAATATTGGTCATTTCGTTAGGTAATAACATTCAAACAATGGGGAGAACACCAAAAAAAAAATTCGAGGATGTAAAATAGCTTTTAAAGTATAGTTTTTTAAATTTTTAAAAAATAACTCTACGGATATTTAATATATGTTTTTTCGATAATATGCTCAGCATTGCCAAATTTTCGGTTTCAATTTCGTCACAAAATTTGATTTTTTTTTAAATACGCTGCGAAGGCCAACTTCAAACGCGGGTAGCGAACTATTAGTATCTTCGAAATTTTTTGTATGTTTTTTCACATAATCAGCTAGTTAATACGCATCGTTTGAAAGCTATTATGTAAAATTTTCAATTTTCGGGACAACCTTAAGTATATCCTGGATATATTCAAATATTTATATGTATGTTAGTATTTGCATATCAAGTATGACATAAGCAAAAAGAAAAGTGATAACATCTCATATACATTATGTGTACATTAGGGTGACAATCGTATGCAGGGCAATTAAATTTTGTTCGAATTTCGAGGGGTGCGAATCGGAATATTGTGAAAACTTCAGTGCTGAAAATGTGAGCCAAATCAGGCAACGCTTTCCAGAAGCGCATCTAGGTCAAAGTTAAGCTATATGAAAATTTTAACATTTAGTTATTTGAAACTAATTTGTGAAACTCGGTTACTTTCTACACTATTTTACGAAAATATGTAGATTTATATATTTTAATAAAAACTACAACAAAAATTTTTTTGGAAATTAACCCAAGTATTTCCTTTGGGTCAAAGTGTTCGGTTATCGTTAAAATCGTAAATATTATTCATCATTTGGTAGAAATTAATAGATACTTTTTTTAATATAAGAATTGCAATACTGAAAATAATAAACTTAAGCCTGTGATATATTTTGCATCAAAGTGACGCTCAAAAATTTGATTTTAAAAATTTTTAAATTTGTTTTACTTTAAAAATAAATAACTTATCCAAAATAACAAAAATTTTACATAGACATAATCCTTTCGTAGAGATTGTAAATTAGCATTTTTCGAATAATGCTGCATATTTTTTTTTTTTAAAGTGAAGCAACACTCAGGAAATTCTTCCTATTTATTTATTTGGAAATTGAATAGTGGAGAGATGAAAGGTGGGGAAAGATGAAGGGCTTCAAACATGGCAACACTGTAATTGCGCGAGATGATAAGTCTTAGAACAGTTGTTGGTTGCCACCTGATGTAGAGTTGGCGAATTTATTGAAGCTTTTTGGTTCATAGCCCTGATGCATTATTTTACTTCGGTGGGGTTAAGCGCTATGGGAACACCGAAGGTGGGAGCTGCGATACATATGAGGGATAAAAAACTCATACATATTATTTTTCTAAATTGATGTTGACGTCACCGGGAATCGAACCCGGGACCATCTGTGTAACAGACCAACGCGCTAACCATTACACCACAGCGCACAGAGGTTGAAAAGTTGAAATTAATACTGAATTTCATGTTTCCGCTCATGATGAAATTTATTAATTTCATTAAAAACATATTGAATATCATGTATCTGAAATGCTAGGGCGATATTTTCATTACTTTTTTGTAGGCGTTTCCTTAAAGTGTGCCAAGTCTAACACACAACATTTGAAAGTAAATCCTAAAAAATAGTAAGAAACTAAAAACTCTTGGAATGACTTTAAATATGTATTGTTGTTGTGTATTTTCCCATAATTTAGGTATTTAAGATGAAAATTAAAAAAAAAAAATTAAAGAAAAAAAATTTTTTTGACAAAAATTTGCTTCATCTTAGGAGTCTAAAAATTATTATTTTCTTCAACTTTGATGGACTAGAACTTTTGTGCGCGGTCGAGCGCGGTGCTCTACCTTATACCAAATGAAAGTTTGAAGTCTAATTTAAACAATAAAGTTAAATTCAGCTGCTACTTTTTGCTAGCCTTTGTCTAGTAAACGTTTAAATAGAAAACAAGCTACTTTTTATTGCTTATTACGAATTCTCTCGTTATATTACGTTTGCTGCTTGCTCGCTTGTTGCCATAGCAACCATACCTCTTGTTATAACAATGAATGATGATAAGAGCACATCTAAATTATTAGAAATTAGAGATTTAATAATCTCGCTTATCAATAATATTGTTGTTTTTTTTTTATTATCGATTATCGTGAATATCGAAGGTATCATGCCAGAAAATGTAGTAGGATATCAACAAATGAAGATGTGATGCACTTACTTTTAGCTTCTTCGGATCCTTTTATAAATAAGTTTCGAAAAGTTCAAAAAAAGCAGGAATTAGATCTACCTGAAGATGTTAAGGAATTGTTGTTATAATAAAATATTAATTTTATATATACATGCTTCATTTTAATGTTTTTTTATTATTACTAGGATTAAAAGCGTGTTTGATTTAAAACCAGGTTACATGTTAATTTTCTAATTATTTAGAAAATTGATGGGGAAAGTTGGGGTATTAGAGGAGGGGTGTGTATGGAAGATTTGGATATGATATTATTTTTAATAATCCTATAAAGTTTAGGGATTGTAGCATTGATAACAAGGGATATACATCATATTAAAAAATTTTGTTATATGGGAAGTAGGCGTGGTTGTGGGCGAATTTCGTAAATTTTTTAGCCATTGATTTTAATTGCTACAAAACATATATATACCGAATTCGGTTGAAATAGCATAAATTCAAATGAAAATATTGCCATTTATATATTTCACTTGTATGGGGAGTGGGCGTAAAAGTGGGCGGACATATTTTATTCTTCATATATTTCCTAATGATGATAAAAAAAGCATCTGTAAAAATTTGGATGTTCTACGATGACTCCTTCTATTTTTTTCCATTTCTACTATGACGACAAACCACTGTGCAGCGCCCACTTACAATAATAAAAATGAACTTAACACACAAGAGCATTTTCGTTTTATTTAAACGACTAATTTTTCGACGGTCCCCGATTTTGATAAAATTTAGTGAGTATGTTTGGCAGTAAACGCATATTTCCATTTTTTTAAACTGTGGCAACCCTAGAGCTTTGAAATATCGCAAAATTAGGCGTTGGTACATCATTCAAAAGGTTATAACATGTGTTGTGTGAAAGAAATTGAAAAGAAGATGTTTGCTTAGGGAGAGTGAACATTTTGTGGGTTAGAAAATTTTATAAAAAAAGATTTTAAAAATTTTGTAGCATAATTTTTTTTATAAAAAAATTCAAGATTATTTTTAAAAAACATCGTATTTAAATTTGTTCTATATTTGTTACACAAATACCTCAAAGCGTGTTCTCAACACCAAGAAAATTTTAGAGTGGCATCTCAACTACTTTTTGAGGTAACTAAAAAATTATGTAGTATCCCAGCAAAAAATAACCTCGATTTGGAAAAACAGTCACTACACTTGTATACTTCCAAAATAGAGCTTGCAAAAAACCGCCTTGTACACAATAAAGCAATTAGGGAAGGAATTATATTGTGCTTGCCTAAATCCCTTCTTTGAAGCAGTGAATAATGCATACAATGAAGCAGAAAAGAATGCACACAATGAAGCATTAATGCTGCCAACATACAAAAAAAGCGCTTTTTATTGCTTACGAAGAAGACATTAATTTGTTGCACAGGAAAGAAGCGCTTTTCACCTGCTTAAAAGAGACATACCCAATAAGATATTTATTAAAAACATTTAGAATTTGTAGGTCCTTGTGATTCAAAATAAGTCACGGGATTGACTTGTTTTTGTAATTAATATATCTAAATAGAGGTTACTATCACTTTCTGCCAAAAAATGAAGAATATTAAAAAATTAAGTGATTGTATAGTTTGTGGGTCAGTTTAACCCAAAGCACATACTAGGGTTAATTTACAAAAAAAAAATATGTTTGCTGTACCAGTGAGTTTCTACCCACATCTGTCTCTTCCAATATGCCCACATGTTATTTTTTTGTAAACTCGCTCCGAGCAAATGAAAAGATCTTGCAGAAATTTAGAAGTTTAAATTATTTTGTTTCATGTTGCTGAATAATAATTTAATAAAATTTTTATTTATTTAAAATTATATCGATAAAATAAGCAAGATAATTAAAATACATTCAATTTTAATTAAAACTAACAAAATATAATTAAAAGAAATGTGAGAGTTGTAGGCAACAATTTTGTATCAACACTTTGCAGTTATTTTGTAGTGTAAAAAAAATGTTTCATTAACTCGCCCAAGTTCAGTTGGTAAGCAGAAAAAAACGCTGCATACGGTAGCTTCTCTATTTATATTTACTCTTTGGCTGTACTTTGCATTAAAGTAAATAATTCTACATATTTTGTAAAATAATGTAGAAAGCTAACGATTTTATGTTATTTTTTTTTTATATAAATAGTAAAATTTTCATATATCTGACCTTTGACCTCGAAGCTCGTCCCGAAAGAATTGTCTGATTGGACTCATATTTACACGAGTGAAGTTTTAAACCTAGTGTCACCCGCACAGCTTAAAGTTCAAGAAAAAAGTTTAGCTGTCACCCTAGTGTACATGTCTATGTGGCAGTTGTAATGAAATGCAATCAGTTTGGCTTTTTTGTCTTATAAACTTATTGATATAAAAATACACACAGAGAAAAAAAGTGCCAACCGAATTTAAAAGTGTATATTAATAGTAAGAACTTATAAATTCAGTTAGTACAATGCTTTATACATTAGTTGAAGTAACCGAACTTTGTTGTGAAAACTAATATTCAGTTGGGCCAACTGTCTGGAATTCGTAATAACTGAATTTGAGTCATAGTAACCGAATTTCAGTTGGCAAATAGTTACAAATACATTAGATTTCCGAAAATTTTGGGTGTTGCAACTAAAATTTAGTTGAATTAACCGAACTTTGTTGTGAAAACTACTGATAAGTTAGTTGTGCTAACCGTCTAAAATTCGTAATAACTGAATTTGAGTCATAGTTACCGAAATTCAGTTGGAAAATAGCTAAATCTTGTTCTATGTATAAATAAAAAATGTATTTACACTGAAAAAAAATATTGAAACCAAAGAAAATAAATAAATTTTATTAGAAATGTTATGCAAAAAGTTAATTTTCCAACCAATCGAAAAAAAAAACTTAAATTTTTTTTAAATAAAAATTTTCAAAAATTTAATATTTTTTTTTTTTTTTTGAGAAAACAAACTTAACTTTTTAAAAGTTATATTTGTTATTAAAACATTTTAAATTGGTTCAAATAAAAACTAATAAAAATATGTTCATTGGCTCTAATAAAAAAAATTTTGACAACAACTTCAGCTTTATGCATATTTTTTATGAAAAATGTTTGGCCAATATTTTTTCTGTGTACATCATTATGGCTATGTATGTATTTTATATTGAAATATCTGTAGCATCAGTTTATGTTACTGACTTGGCATGTGGCTGGAATGTACATAAATATGTAGGAATTTTAGTACAAATTGTAACAGCAACAAAATGAATAAATATTTTCATCGTTTTCTCGTTCGTAAGTCAAATTTCATTGTCAATTCTTTAAATGCGATAAACTCAATTAGATATTATTAAAATATAAAAATGTACACACAAAAAAAACTGAAATCTTGTTACTACGACTCAAATTCGGTTATTATGAATTCCAAACGGTTGGTACAACTGAACATTAGCTTTCACAACAAAGTTCGGTTAATTGAACTAAATTTTAATTGCAACACCCAAAATATTCGAGAAGCTAATGTAAATATCGAATTTATAAGTTGTTACCATTTAAATACACTTTTCAATTCGGTTGTCAGTTTATTTCTCTGTATGTACAATTATTGCGTAGTTTTATATAGCATACAATCAATTTTTATATTTAAAATGGTTTTATTTTCAAATACTAAAGTTCCTCTACCAGACGCCTGAAGATTTCTTTCGTAAGCAAAGAAAAAAGGAATTTCCGTCAACCATTGGATAAGAGTTCAAGTAAAGAGATTTTTTTTCAATAAAATATGCTTATGAATAAAAAACTTTTTAATATATTTGTACTTTTTTCACAAAACCGTATACATACAGCAATCCCGAGAGTGCCAGTGTAACTTATTGAAGATCTGACCATCAATTCTTTATATTTGAGACAAGCTGATTTCAATGACGTAGTTTATTTTTCAATGTAGAGTTCAGTTTTTCCGTAAAATTACATTAAAGTTCATCTTCATACAGTTTTTTATACACAAAAATTTTCAAATGCCCCAGTTGTACACTTAGAATACTACGTTGGTAAAGACCACTGCATATGTAGTTAAAAACAAATGAAACTTCACTTAAAGAAAAGACGACTTACATTTCAGTAAATTCAACTAACATTGTCATTTGTTTTTAATGTTCAAAAAATGAACCACAATTATAGTAAAAATAAACCACATATGTAAGTAAAAAATAAACAGAAATTTACTTTTTTTATTTTTTTAAATAACAAAAAACAACTGTAAAAAATGAATGTAAAACCATAAAACAGTTATTTGATGTGGTTTGTTTTTTCAAATGAACTACAAGGTTAGTAAAAAATTAAACTTGTTCTACAAATGACTGACATTTACCTTAAAAATAAAGAAACTGGATTACAATCCAAACAACTACATATTTTTAAAAGCAGAAGTTCCCTGAGTGTAATATTTATGGTACTTATTTGATTCCCAAAGCTTAAAATTAAAGCCACTGTTAAGCGATTTCTTCTATTTTTTTTTCGAGTCATCGAGAATTCGATTTCTAAATAATAAATCGGTACAATCAAGTGTTTACATAGTGGAAAGAGTAATTCTAGAAGATGTCTATCAGAAATAAACCGCTTTATTAGTACGTTTTTAATACAAAATTCGCGATTAGTACAACAAAATTTATTTTATATATATATATATTTTTTTTTTTAAGTTCGCAAATAAAAATATTTTTGGAGTTAATTTTAAACGAAGAAGAATAAAACACTCTTATTGAAAAATTTAACGGATACAAGGAATATACCAGACTGCTGGAGTTTCATAATATCCAAGACTAGCCAGTTATTATATTATGTATCAAAGTATTGAACATTGTTAAATTGCTCTATATGAAAAACTTTATTCTTTTTGTCATGCTGAGTATCAAACCCAGCGCCATGCATCATGCTCAGTTTTGGTTGATTTTATGCACATATACTTTGCATATAAAAAGTTGGATTTTGGGTCCATCTCGCAAAGCTATGTTACTATGCAACATTTTACATATATCGCGCATTTTGCATATGAAATTCAAATTAATTTTTTAAAGTTATGATTTTGTATTCCTATGTTATTTGGTGTAAAAATTACACTGTACGTACGTGTAGTTGACACACCAAAACACCGGGACACGTAAACTTAACCAGTGAACTTAGAACTCCGTTCTAAAAGATGAGGTCAAAATAAAGACATATTTCATATATCAGTTTGCACTATCGCTAATATTTTTTTGATTATTTCCAAGGAAAATTTGTGATATTTCAAAAGTTTGAATTTTTCTTGCAGTGTTGTTGCACAGAAAAAAAACAGTATACCCTAACAATGAAATTTGTAAATTCAAACACCATCAATTTTAAATTCTAATGTATTTCAAAAAAAGTTTTTGTTTAAAATGCTTGTGAATTGTAGTCTTCAAAAAGAAAAATTCAAAATTACAAAAAATAAAAAATCAACAAGAGGATGTTTGTATTTATAAATCATTATTGTTGGTGCCAATTTAAAAATCTTTTTGTTTTGTATTTACAAAAATGCTCCATGACATTTGTTTAATATTACAAACGGAATTTTGTAATTAATTTGTGTTTAGTTTGAATGACCTTTCGATGACCTTAAAATTAAAGTTTAAGATTTCTCAAGTTTAAACCTCAATAACTCGAGAAATAGTCAATGTTTGCGATGGAAATTTTTATTATTTTTTAGATAGGTCTTCGGAATACTATCCATTTTAAATCCTCTTCAGTTATTGAGAAATTTAATTAATTGTTGCTCAAAAAAATAAAACTGTATTAGGTCAAAAGGACCTAATACAATCCAGCAAATGGTTGTATGTATTTATATACATCATGGCTGCGTTGATGAAATAAGTCATGTGTTTTTCAGCTCTTTAAAAAAAATTTGTTTTTCCCTTTTGCTATGACTTGTTAAGGTATTCTTATACAACAAATAGTAATTTTGTTAGAATATGTGTAAAACAGTGTTTTTAAAGAACATATCACAATAATAATTAATAAAGCTATTTCTACTGATTCCTAATAAACACATAACTTGTTTCGTCAGCACTGCTCCGACATAAGACATCAACTTAAATCTGATTAGAATGTTGCAATTTTATTGAATTTATTGAAGTAATACAATAAATATCAAAATAAAAATCAAATAAAGAGTTTCTTATTTCCTTTTATAAATATCGATTTCATAATCTCCAAAAAGGAAAATATGTTATATAATTATTAGGGCGGGCTGAAATAATAAAATTGTTTGATATCGAAAGATATATGCAATTGCAAAAAATTTGGCGGAAAAATTGCGTTAGTTTTTTGCTATATTTGTAGTTAATATGTCGCATATTCTGTTTAAAGTAATAAATAAATTAAATATTATGTAAATTAAATTTAATCAAATAAGATAAGATAGTTTTTTTTTGTCAAATTTTTTGCAATGCCAGATTTTTCAAATCTGAACATTTACTAAATTTAAAATTTATTAAATTTAAAATTTTTTGCAATGCCAGATTTTTTAAATTTTTACCCCCTCTAATATTTAGTTAATACACACACCAGGATTGTTCATAAAAAAACATTCGATTTTGTTATGGGCCTACCGGAATATTTATTAAGCACCGTGAAAAAATAATGTATGCTTTTTTTACACTTTTTTTATGAAGGTTTTGGGGTCGTTACCGGCCCCCGAACTTTGGGTGCTGTGTTTATATGGGGAGAAAATACTTTTTTGCAGTTTTTGTACAAATTGTTAAATTTCGTAATAGTTTTTATTCTAGAAGATAAATTGATCGATATAAAGATAAAATTACGTCTTTAAAAAGGTATAAATATCAAAAATTGGTAAAAAAAATAGCCCAGCAATAAAAAAATGCCCCACGCCACTAATGTGCCAAATACCAATCGAACACACATTTTAAACTTTTTTAAATTAATTACTAAACCATTGATTTTTTATTTAAAAGTCTCATAAATTGTTAAATATGAAATATATATTTTTAGGATATCATTAACCTGACCTAAGCTGACGTCGAAAACGGACATTATTTGTGGTATATTTTTCAAATCAGCAATTTCATATTTTAAAAATTTTTTTCAACGAAATCGAAAAAGTTGAGATTTGAACTTCATGGAACTGTTAAATACATTTATGAGAATGAAAATAAAAAAAAATTAAAATATCGGCCTGTGCATTTCGGTAGGGCAGTGATTTGATTTTAACGGATTTCGAGAAAATTGTGTTTTGTGGTAATAACAAGGCGAATTTGTGTCATACAATATTTGAAATACAAAATTAGCTACTTGTGTACCGTGTGTTGTTTTATTTTACCATCATTACTCAACTTGGAAAAAAAAAATTTTGAACACCATTAAACCACGTAGACCTGCGCCCCAAAAGGGCACAGGCTTATTTATCTAAATTTACAAAAGAAAAGTAAAATATGTGCTTACTACAGTTGAATTTTAAGAAATTTAATTTGACATATTGCGACCCAATGGGTAAAGTTGCTGTGCTACTAATGTTGGATAAATTGAACAACATTAAGCCGTGCCGTACCGCCTTGAGATTAAAGGAGATACTGCGGAATTTTATGTATATTTGAACGAAAAATATGTTAACTCTTTTTAATTTTACATATTTGTCAAGGCCATTACTTTAATACACTAACACACACACCCCTATACATATAGTATATCATTGTTTCAAATCAAATATACATTTGTACACACAGATATAAAATAATAAATAAAACAAAAATTTGAAAAAAAATTTTTTGTGATAAAATTTATCTTTGTCATAACAAAATTACAAATCATCTTATTTTGTTAAGCTTTTATTAAAAACTTAAAAAAAAATGTTACTTAAAGTTGGCTTGTGTACGTATTTGTTATAAATATTTCTAATGAAATTTATACGCACAAAAGTCTATAAACTACGAATTTAAAAAAATGTAAAAAAATTTGAGAACATTAAATGTACTTAAATTTTGAGCATTTAAGCTTATTTATTACACATTAATTTCACTGATTTTCGTAAGTTAAAAAAAAAATATAAGAGTTTAACCGGCATAAAGTAAAACTAGTGGAAAATTAATAATACTAAACCAAAAAAAATTCATTTAATTTTTTGTTTTACTGTTTGAAAAGGAATGACAACATCTGTTAGTGTTTCATAACTATAAATGGACTTACCTTAATACATCAACATTTTCAAAAATTTAAGAAAAATATTTTAAAGCTGCTGTTTTAATAACGCGTGAGGCCTCCTTTTTTTTGAACCAGCTCGAAAATTTGATCAAACATACTGTCTACCAGATTAATTCGTTATATATCTCCACGCACCAATAACTGATTCTTTTATAGGAAACACGCTTTCATATTGACGATTTTCTTCGTAAACTCGACAGGTTAATACAACGCAAATATTCTAAATGGGGGTTTGCTCCGGAGAACAAGCGGGCAATTTGATTATGGGAAATATTTGTTAGTTCCTGATCATAAAATGTTTTTGAAAATTGTTCATTAATGGTATAAAGTGTATATTTCGGTAAAGCTGAGATATAAATAAAAATCAAATGTCGTTCGTTGGTACTCGCATCACTTTGGAACGGCTGCACCGATCTGGATAACTTTTTTTTTTAGTGTTAATCATGGTCCAACTTAGATTTTTGCGGAAAGAAAAATTGACCACGCCTTTTTTTACGCCCACTTTTTTGATTTATCTAAAACTGGAAAACGGCTGGACCGATTTTTCTTATTTATTTTTTAAAATGTTTGTATTAATTCAATTTAAGCTTTTACGTAAAGAAAAATTTACCACGACCATTTTTAAGCCCACCTTTTTCAATCTATCTAAAATCGATGAACGCCTGGACCGATTTGTATAATTTTTTTTAAATGTTCGTAATAGCCCACAAAAGTTTTTTATGGAAAGAAAAATTTTCCACGGCCACTTTTTTTAAGTCCTCGGGTAATTTTATGTACAAGTTTATGTACGCATATTAATACCCCCACGAAGAAGGAAAGAAAAATATAAAGGGTACCGAAAAATGTTTTTGTGTGAACTCAAGACCATAACTTCCCAGCAAAATAAGAGCTGAGGAAGAAGTAGTAAAAACACCACATCTACTGAGCCGGATGTGGTGCAAATTTAGGTGAATCATTAATGATTTTAACATTGTCGTGTCATTGGGCGGATGAAGTGAATATATAACTTCTTTAATAGCATTTTAAACAGTGCATGGATGCTATTTTTCAATAGTTCATGGAAGGTATTTTTCAAATATATATTAACATTTTTATTTAATAAAAATGTGCAGCATACTTTAGGGATGTTTCTTTAAATATTTAAAAAAAAAAAAATTTGATGCCAGCGAGTATTGAACACACGAATCTGAGTTACGATCTGATGTATTAAAGTAGACCGCTCTACCATGTGCACCAAAGTTACTTATGCAGTACAACAAACTTAAAACGAACTTAAGTTGAAAATATTGATATATTTTTATGAAAACAAGATAAATATGCTACACAAATATATAATAAAAAAGATAAAATAATGATTTTTTAAACATTTTGTTTATGTGATTTCGTATCACTGAGATATAAATTATTTTAAAATATTTTTAAGTTTTGATGAGGTTAAAAAAAAATATTAAGAAATAATAAAAATGCTCATTTAACAATTTTGAATTCATTGCATATTTTAAAATATTTTTTTAATAATTAATTTGACGAGAAGTGTCTTTAATAAGATAAAATATACCAGACAATGAGAAAAAAATATTGGATACGTAGTTTAACTACAGGTAGGGAAAAGTGGCCTGCAATGAAACGAGTGTGCCTTGGAACGTAAGATGTTTTACGTATTTTTTTCTAAAGATTTGGAGAAAGAGGTCGGTAAAAACTCTATAGGTAAATTAAAGTGATATATTTAAATTAAGTGAAAGTTATTAATTAATTAATTTACTTATTAATTATTATTATTAATAAACTAGCTTTCAAAATTTGGCTGCGATATTTTTCGTTTTTGCTAATTTTTTGCAATCCGAAAAAATAATTCTCAAACAGATTTTTGAAGCCAAAATCAAATTTTTTTACCTAATTTTTTTGAATATTGCACACGTTTCAAGGCTAAGTTTTAGCAGTGAAATACATCTTTGCATTTTCGTATCAATATGACAATAAAAAATATAAAACCTTACGTTTTTTTATATTTTGAAATAAGTTTTACAAAAAGTTCCATCGCAAAGACAAAAAATAGAGTTTTATCAAATAATTATTTGTCCACTCTGGATAACAATGTTCTAAACAAAAATTCTGTATGATTAAAGTCAAGATGTTAATTATTTGGTTGTTTTTAAATTACTTAATTCTCTTAAAATACTCAGAAAAAACTAAATTAAATAAAAAATACTAAAAAAATAAATTAGAATTAAAAAAAAACATAAAAAAAAAAATTATCTCCCCGGACCGGAATTGAACTTGCAACATTCTGATTGCAAATCCAACCACTCACTACCTCAACCTCAATATAAAAAAAAAAATATATATGAACTTATAAAAAGTACTTCTTATGATGTTATTAATTTAGATACCAATTAATTTATATGGTGATGCAAATGCTGTTTAAAATAACTTTAATTTAACATTTCTGGCAGTTGTTAACAATAACTTCTATTAAAGCGAAAAATGTGCGTATGTTAATGCTTTGGAAGTCAAGTTAAAGAGGTTCTTAAAGCACTACTTCCAGTTTATTTTGCTGGGTTTTAATACGAACAATGGATATGCGTAATTCTTTCCGTTTTGTTCGGTATGGTATTGAAGAAGTTGCAAATTTTAACAGTTTGCTAAAATATAAATAGGATTACATATTTTGTTGATTCTTCTTTGTTTAGTTCGTTATACTCTCTCGATGTAAACAAATCATTTGTTATTATTACTTTGTATTGTGTTGCGATTTTTCCGAAAATGCCGCAAATGATCATTCAAAAATACTTTTTTTTTTCTCTTTTTAACTATTTTTACACATTTCCTACAGTTTGTCACAATCTTTTGCTATCTCACGTCATTAAAATATAAATAAAATTTGAAGGCAAAACAACGTTTGCCGGGTCTGCTAGTAATATATGAATACCTTTTTGATTGTGGCCCTTTAAGTATTGCAAAATATTGACTAAATATATGATTTTTAAATTCAACAATTTCAAGGAATCTATTTCTCCATTTATCTATTATCTATCTATTAGTATCTATTATCCATATATTAAGTCAAAGTAATTCTCTGGGAATCCTATAAGAGCCTACTTATGGTAGATTTGGACACATTTACCTTCCATTCGTTGATTGTCTGGTTGAGACTATTCATTTAGTTGCTGGCACAGTTGATTATTTGACTTATATTAGTTTTTTGTTTTTATATACATCGAGATTATTTTTATGTTATTTTCAATTTATAACGAGCTTTCAACCTCCGTATATTTACAAAAATAAAGCAAATCAAACATATTAGCAAGGTTGATACTAGTATTTCGATCTGGCTAAAGATCTCAGCAGAACCCGAAGTTTTAGAAAAGTTAGAGCCTCCATAATATTCAGAACTTTAACAAAAACCTATTAATAATCAATTTTGCTCCACTCTTGTCTTCTTAGTAATCAAGCACGTGGTTAGGTCTTTTCCTAACAAGCATCATGACGTTACTAAACTTTGAAGACCAAAAATGTTCTATTTATATAAAAAATTTTTAGTTTGTACTCTGGCTCAAGTAATATTTTTAATCTGTTTTTTTTTTTTACCATAAGTACTCGGATTATTTGCAAAAGTTTTGACAACCACATGTGAACGGTTTATTTTTCTATTTATTTCCCGAAAATTAAACCACTTTTTAAATATGCTGAAATTTTTTCATTTTCAAAATCACTTAGATACCTCGTTTCATTTTATTGCAAATTGATATAAAACAAATTGCATAAAAACCAAAAATATTTTTGTTTAATTGTTCTCTATTTGCTATTCCTCTTTGTTTATCATTATATGAAATTATACACCCAGAAAAAGGATTGGTTGGAGTGCGGTCAAAACCATAAACATGTATTTGATAGGACGTTATTTCATTAGGAATTACCAATAATTGATTAATAAAGCAAATACTCGTATATTGTACTAGCAATTAAAAAGAAAAAACCGCAACTAAAAAACATTCCTATTATACAATCATTGGTCTTTGCACTCAAGTTTTAAAATAAAATTCGTTTAGTAATTACGCTCTGTAGACGCAACCATTTATTTAGTGAAAATACATGAAAAAAAAAATTGGTACCTGCTATCAAATTTATTAAAAAATTGTCGATAATCAAAAGTGGTAACTGCAAATACGGGTTTCCCAATCAAATATACTATTAAATTAGAGTTTTGGTAGAACCAACCGAATTGTTGATTGCATTGCTTATAGATGCAACTAGTGATTGGTATTGGCAAACGTATTTTAGACTAAGTTTGTTTTCCTAACAAAATGTTTATATTCAAATTTAGCACTCAACATTTATAAGTGTTTGTAGTGTAATGGGTAGATCATCAGCTAATTACTCCGAGTTTCCGAGTTTTTTATTTTTAGTTAAAATAAAATACTAAAATGGTCATACAGCCAATAATTTCAAGAAAATTAAAAGCAATTGTGGCACAATGAGTAAGACAGTGGACTATTAATCTGTACTATTAATCTATTAATATGTTTTTTCTATCAGTTCGGTAAATAAAATGGGTCTCATGGATCACTTTTCTTGCTGTACCCTGCGGGAAACGAAGGGTCGATTGATCCAAAGTGACAAATCTGTGATATATGATTTGGGGCACGTCACGAAACTGTTGAAACCAAAATTGTGGTGCTGCAAAAAGTGTTAATTTTGGTGAAATTACCAATCACGTGACTATAGTTATGGTAACAAAACATTCACTGGTTGGTACTAGATATATCATGTAACTGGAGAAAAAGTAACATAACATTAAAGTGTACCGAAGCAACTAGGGCCGTTGCAGTTGAAGTTATTACTGGTCATTGACCTGGTTCAAAACTGATAGCAGTGGATGAAAACATGGCAATTAGTGCCAAAGGATTCAGTCCCTTGACTGCTACACAGCAGACATAACACTGAAGGAATTTTATCTGTTCCGACTATGTGACAGTAGAAATTAAGACGTAACACTCCCCACAGAACTGTGACCATGATTGAAGGTATGGCAATTTCTCGCCAAACGTCGCGGTCTTAAATTTAGTTTACTGTTGGGTATATACAAAATAAGCTAATTATAAAGTTGATTTTTATTGTGCCTTTTTTAAGGTTTTTTTTGAACAGACACACTATTTTGTAAAAGTGCAGTGATTGGGTACGGACGGGCTATTTAGCAACTCGTGCATAATATGACATACGCTGAATAGAAAGTGACAGGTTACTTGCTAATTACTTTTCGCATGCCCGGCGACATGTACCCCTTACACCAGTGCAGTGGTACGTCTCAAAACTATTTCAGTCAACCCTACCCCTATTACAGAACACATTGCGCGTAATATGCGACTAGTTTTCATTCAAAATTTTTTCTCCAGTTCTAAGATACGTACACCTACACCAGTCACGTGATAATTTGTTTACCACTGTTGCATATCACATAAATCCTAAAATTTTCATATTTTGACTTTACCTACTTCCAACTTGTCCCGTAGTATATTCATTTCTGTCTGCATGATGATAGGTTACCTTGGTCAAGTTATTCGATACGTCACGCAATGCTCCACTGGCAGCAAATTGTCACCTCCTATGACAAGCCCATGTTAAAAGTACCGGTCACTTTCATATAACAGAGCCGAAACTAGGACACATACACACAAAGTTCTAGTCACATGACAATACCAGTGACTGGTCCATTTCCCGCAGGGTATATACTGAAGCTAATTTTGACTCCATTTGGCTGGTTAATTTTTCATGTTTAGTGAATACGGATGTTAGGAGTATAAGTTTTAATTGGGTCATTTGGTATGGTATAGAGGGTAGAGGGGAGCTACACAAAAATCATATGCAAAATAAATTCATTTTTGTATATTTTTATGTAAAGATTGTATTGATGATGTTGTTTTCAAATTCTAAACCCAATATAAATCTAATCATGATTTTTGTAAAGCAAAACTAAACAACCAGTTTATTAAAGGCAAAATGAAACAAATTCATAGAATACAGAAAAAAAGATATGAAAAGGATTTCATTTTGATATTTAATTTAAATTTGTTAAGACCAAAAAAAATATGATTTACAAAGTTAGTATGTGCGTGAGGCAAAATTTTAATTTGTTTTATTTCCGGGTATTTTTTTAGTGAATTTTAATAAGTTTTACAACAGTTTTTTTTTTTTTTTCTTCAAAATAATGTTAAAGATTATTATTCTGTGATTTTCTGGAATTTAAGAATTCAAAGAATATCATTTGGTTTTAGATACACCAAGTAATGTATAGATACTAAAGGGTTTTGAAAAATATTCTTTTGCGTGCTGTGATGTTTGTTTTGACGATTTTTATACTTAAAATAGCAACAAATTAGAGTTGTGTCGTTCATGAACGGACTAGTTCAATTGAACAACTCACTCAATTGAACGAATTGACTCGTTCACCAATATTCGTTCTTGTCGTTCAATCGTTCATTTCGTTCAATCGGTCAATCGTTCATTTCGTTCTTTTTATTCACAGAACAATTGCATCTCTATTTAATTAAAACTGCTTGTAAGAGCAATTATTTTTTTTTAGAAATAGTAGTAATATTGTTTCAAATAAAGCAATTATAGTCATACAAATAAAATGTTTTTTTACACAAAATAAATAAATTTTTGTTAGAAAAGTTGCAATTTTATAACACTTTTCGTCTATGTATTGTAAAATTTGTGAAAAAAATCGTAAAACATGAATAGTGCGTAATAATTGTCAAACGAACGACACACTTCACAACACGCAGATCAGTCACAAGTCAAAGCAAAAAAGAACGATTGAACGATTTGAACGAACTAGTTCACTGACTCGAATTGAACGATACTGACCGAGTCACCAAAATGAACGATTAATCCCAACTCTACAACAAATAGACTAATGTACTAAAAAAAGTTTCTATTTTTTCATTTGACACTTTAATTTGTCCATATTTTTATAATTTTCAAAAATGTAGATATGAAAAAGATTTCATTTTGATATTTCATGTGAATTTTTTTAGAGCAAAAAAATATGGTTTACAAAGCTAGTATGTGTGTGAGGCAAAATTTTAATTTGTTTTATTTCTGGGTATTTGTTTAGTGATTTTTAATAAGTTTTACGACAGTTTGTTTTTGTTCAAAATATTGTTAAAGATTATTATTCTGTGATTTTCTGGAATTTAATAATTCAAAGAATATCATTTAAAAAAATTTTGTTGTTGTAAAAAAAGTGTCTTGCGAATATGTTGCAGGAAATTCGTGCTACCCTTTAGTATATGCATACACTCACAAGAACTTTTCCATGAAAGTTCAACAGTTATTTAAAAATGTAATCGGTAAAGTTGTTTCAATGCAGTTAAATTACCAAAGAAATGTATTTTTTAACTTTCTGTCTGTTATTCAATAAACAAAAAACGGACTTCGGTAATAGTTAAAATATTTAGTTAACATTTTCTATTCAAAACAAAAAGTTGTTATATTATATTGAGTATTGAAATAAAAGAAAACAATCTATTGTTTTTTATTGGTTTTGTGTATTAATTTTTCAACAGTTGAAAATAAACTAACAAATACAATTGTTTTAAACGAAAAGTAAGTAGTCCTGTTTTAAACTGATTTTCAATTAATTTAATGTGTATGTGTGAGTGTACTTAAACTATCGACTACAGATTTATTAAATTACAATACAAATTACAAAACAAACAGGAAGTATTCCATACTAATTGTCCTGCTGCACAGAATGAAACTCTCTAGACCAGCTTTAACTACCCGATGAAAAATTAGTCTATATACTTATATACAACTTGATGTCATTATATATGCTCATATGTGTGGCAATTTATTTAGATATATGTTCAATTATTATACTTATTTTATGAAATTTGATTATTGCAGAGTAATACGGGGTTTATATGCTTAAACTATGCACAATACACTTGTTTATCTCTAAAAAATATCAGTGTATTTTGTTGTTGTTAACTGTTGCTAAACAAAACAGTTATGTCTTTCTTTATGTTTCAATTGGTATAAAGTTGCAATTTTTTTTTTCGATTTCTGAAAAATTATAAATTTTGAGTTGAGTCACTTTTGTACTAGGTGTGCGATATATAATTAAGAATTATTCAAAATAAAATCTATTATATCTTATATTATTTTTTTTTTTGCTCCGTTTAAAATTAGAATATAAATGAATTTAAAAATTGACGGTGACTGTATTTATCATAAAAATTACTAACAATGTAATATTTTTTTACTATTGATAAAGCAACTACAATGGTAGTAAAAACGACTATGGAAGCGGTCAAAAACAACTAACACTTAACGAATGCATAAACCATAAAAACGAGCTACAAAACAATAAAAACAATTATCATAAAACGAGTACCTAAGTAGTAAAAACTACTGTTTTTAACAGATATTTGTTCGGTATTTTAAAAAAGTTTTTAATAAAAAAATATTTTTTTTCATTTTATTCATAATTATAATAGAAATTTGTATTTACTACACTGGAGATACAATGGTATTTTGTAATTATTATTTGCAAACTATGGACATAACAATAAACCTAAATATAAACCAAATGAGATTTTTTTAAAAACACGATATATTCTTACACTGTTAAATAACTAACAAAAATTAACTCTACTGATTAAAATTAATGATTTGGTGATTGTTTATTAAAATACTAAAACAACTACTCAAAACAACTGTTACTGCAGTACAGTAATTTTGGTTAGTTATTTTTTGAAATGACTGTCTCAATTAGTTGTTTTTCATTATCTCATAGAAAAATAACTAAAATAGCAGTTAAAATAACTACTACTAATTACTACATGTAGTTACTGTGTGAAAATTCTGAGTGTACGGTTTTTTTTGTTTTGTAAATTAGTTTGAACCGCAATATATATTGTTAACAGATTTTGTATCGCTGATTCCAAATCTGTTTTCCAAATGTTCCTATCACTTTGAGAAAACCGCGATTAAAACCGCGAAAGATTGCTTTTTTAACAATTTTTGAAGTTGTGTACACAACACATCCGAACAGCTTAACAAATTTGTTTTACAGTGGTAGATTCATTGAACTTTATTCTTTATAATGTTTTACATAAGTTTTTAATGTATTTATTACTTGTTATAGGAAAAAATAGCATTTGAAAAATACTGCATCAAAAAACAAGCAGCCTAGGCCATGCATTCGACCAGCTTTAATTTATTTTTGGGTCATGATATAAACTTTAAACTTTTCTTTTTTTAATATCGGCGAAAAACGTTAAAATTATTACACCAACTTTGTTTAAACTGCAATGCAAATATTGCTGTCTTCAAAACTGTACGCAATTATAATTCTGTTTTCTCAATTTCATAAAAATGTATTTATAGTTTTTTTTTTGTAGAAGGTATTGGATATATGTATCTCTACGCTATTTACACAATTACTTTTATACTTCACTTATACTAGAACCAAAAACTACTTGTTTTTAAAAACTTTTAGTTTTTGATGTCAAATTTGTATGAAATTTGACAAGTTAATACAAGCAGTTTTTAAAAACTACTCGTTTTTGTTTCTAGTAAAAATTTAGTATTAGAAAATTTTATTGCGGAATATTTAAGAGTAGAGTGTATGTAAAGTAAACACTTATCTTTATTCTGTATCATTAGAAAGCGTCAATCATATGATAAAAGTCATCAAAAGAGTCAAAATAGCCATTTTGGTAATTCAAAACTGTGCCGTGATAGAAAAATTAATATGTCGGATTTAGAATCAGGGCTGCAAGCATCACAAGTTTATAAATCATGCATCGGCATTCCAAATAAGGAAATTTTTCAAGGTGTGTTATTAATATTTTTTATTAAAGTACAAAAAAAAAATTATTATTTTTAGGTTCTGAACCAACGAACATATAGACTTAAGGAGAACTAAGGTACGCAATGTCTGCTAAATTTTATATGACAACTGGTTTTAAGATAAACAGTTTCTAATGGATATTTTTTAGTATATATAAACAAAATTTTGTGTTTCTTTTTTTTTTTTAAAGAGAAGCAACACTCAGGAAATTCTTCCTATTTATTAATGTGTTGCTTTCTTTTGAAATTGGATGGTGGAGAGATGAAAGGTGGGGAAAGATGAAGGGCTTCAATCATGGCAACACTGCAATTGCGCGAGATTATAAGTCTAAGAACAGTTTTTGCTTGCCACCTGATGGAGAGTTGGCGAATTTATTGAAGCTTTTTGGTTCATTAGTGCCTAGCCTACTTCGGTGTTCCTATTGGAACACCGAAGTAGGCTAGTTGGTAGCGTGCTGACTTATCAGTGCGGGGGTCGTGGGTTCGATTCCCAACAGATAGGCTGATCTGTTTTCACTACAACGCGCCGAAAGCCATAGTAACTAGTGCTTGGTTAGGGTAATAAGATATAATTTGTAATTATATGATTATTAATTAATAAAAATAAAAAATTAAAAATTGCTTAAAAGAATGAAAATTAATTAATTAAAAGTACCTCTGTTAACACATTTTTTTCGAAGCTCTCTCGTTTAAACAAATGAAACGCCCAGAACTGATGACATGCGTAATACACTCCAAATTTTCAATGCACGCAGAGAAAAAATATGGTTGCAATATGATTGCGGCTACAAAACTATGTTTCCTACAGCAATAAATGGTTGTTTCAATTAAACAATCATATTTCACCAATAATATGGTTGCTTTTATCATTTTCTAGTAAAAATTTCGCTCTTTTTTCAGTTATCATATTATTGTGTTGTCTACAATCATACTATAATATTTATTATCATATTCCTCTATCTAACTGCAGCCATATTAGAGTTGCACCAACTATAAGATGATCAGTTGGTTTTTTTATGAGCGTCTTTGCTCTTTTAGTTTCATTCTTGTTTGAGATTTTGAGAAAAGAAGTTGTGAGAAACAGTCAGCTCCAACAAATTAAATAATATTAAACAAATGGACATTAACAATGGACAAACAACGTAGTGGTGTTAATTTTAATGGTGATCTGTGTTGTGGAAGAAGGAATAAGTTTGCAGTCTCAACCCGGTCTACCGTGGAAGTATAGGCAAAAGTTTAGTTATCGCTCACCCGTTAAATAAAGTTATTGTTTATTATAAAAAAGTGATAAAAAGTGCTTTATTATTTAATTGTTTATAATTACTCAAAAAATATTGTTAAAGAAAAAAATGTAAAAAAAAATTTAAACAAAATGCACGTGCTTTTAAGTATATCGGACAAAATAATCATAATAGGTTTGCAATAATCATAACATGGTAATAATTGATGACGAAATTCTTGTCCATGATCATGCTATGATAACTAGGACTATACTATGGTTATAATGCAGTTGTTATGATTGCTGCAAACATGTGTTGATCATTATTAATGTATTGTGAAATTGTATTCTTACTAATATTTTTATGCTTGCTTTATGCTGTAATCACATGTATAGCTTGTATAGCTGACACACTATTTCACAAAACTTTTTCTTCTGAGCAAAGACAATTGGATTACTTAAATTATTTTAAACCTAAGTTTATTTAAATATGTGAATTATTAAATAAATATACTATTAAAAAACACGCATATCTTTTTAATCCAGCTTCAATAGAATGCTGGGAGAATACTGTAGGGCTCATATTATGATAATTCATACAAATTTCCAGAACCATAATATGATAATATTGGGATATACTGGGAACCATAATATGGCAATTTAATTATCATATTATGATACAAAAGCAGTTAAGAGTATGGTTGTCACAACCATAGTAACATGGTTGTCGCAATCATAAATCCAAAAATGTATGATGCTCTTCGAATATGGTACCCTCAACCATGTTTTTTCTTTGCGTGTGGTAAACATTAAAAAGTTGCTTAGTTCCACAATAGGCAATATATTTTCTACCACTTATCTTGTTTTGTTTTGAACAAGAAATTGGTTTGAGCAATCTCAAATTGTTATAGCACTAAATATTAGATATATCCTTCATAAACAAAATATGTATTGATCCAAAATACAGACCGTATAGTTATAGTTTTTTAATTATTTTATAAAACAACGACGTGTAGAGCTTGCTGTTATTTCTGCTCTTGAAAAAAAAATATGTAAGTCTTCTACTTGAAAATTTTGCGAGCAAAGAATTCAATTTTCTTCATCGGTAAATGTTGTTTTTTTTTTTTGTTTTACCTAGCGTTTTAAATTTATTTTATGTTCCAACTTCGGGTCTTTTATATGAAACAAAAAAATAAAATAAAACTAAAAAATAAATTAATAATTCTTAAAAAAATAATTTTTTCTAAATGTTAACGAATTAAGCTGCAACTTGGCACGTAGAGATTTTAGACATTAAGGTATAGGGATAACAATGTAAGCATCTTAAAATTAAACTTTCATCTTATTTTGGACCACTCTAATGCGCACATTCATACACACTTATTAAATTTTATCAAATGAATTTCTAGTTGACATGGTGACGTATGAGTGTTATTAATATAAATACTAACAATATCCCTCATACGATTCATTTTTTTTTAATTTTAACCAATACTCACGGGATGCCCCCTACTCTTGCAGTGCATTGTATTGATCAGGAAAATAGGGTATGGTAAGGAGGAAAGAGGGAGTTTTGTGGATATTTGATATAAATTTTTATAAATTGTAAGTAACAGGGAAGACTTCTGCGGGAAGTTTGTTCCACATACGAATCGTTCGACTAAAAAACGAATTTTCTCTGTAATGCGCTGTGCGAAACACAGGACAATCAACTACAAACGGATGTGCTCTACTAGATAAGCGAGTATTACGAATAAAAACTCGGGCTAGTGAAATAAGTTCACTTATCTCAGATGAGCATCTCAGACGGTAATATCGATAGAAAAGTGTCACAAAACCCACATTCCGACGATGCTCCAATTAATCAATAGAGTTGGATACACTACTATCATTGATAAGCTTCACCGCCCTCCCCTAAACACGGACCAGAAGCTTCAGATTAGACAGTGGAGCCCCTGCCCTTATATGAGAGTTGTATTCCAGTTGCGGCAGGATATTAAACGGATGTTTTGTTGACCAGGTGACGTATGAGTTTTATTATATGTTGTATGTTCCATAAAATATAATAATTTTAAACTTGAGAAGTCTGGGATTTATATGCTGTCAAAATTTCAACTTTGTTTCTTAATATCAGTCAAAAAAAAATTACAAAAATTTCTTAATGAACATGACTCCACTTGTCTGCAAAGTTTGGCTGAAAAATGTCCAGCGGATCTATGACGAGCACTTAATGAATTAGTGAAATTTTTCAATAAGTTAATGATGTTTTCTTCACAAAGTTAACTAAAAATTAACTAAAAACTATTTTTAATAAAACTTTCTCATTATCCGTCCGAAATTTTTAATAAATAAAATGAAACTTTTAATAACATTTTAATAAAGACTGGATTAATTTAATGGCAATGCAACAATTTGTTTATATAATAATTCTTTTAATGTATCCATTTGCAACACTACATAAATATTTCTTATATTTTTAGAAGGTGTGCGAAGTTAGCGTGTTTATATTCACAAAATTTAAGACTTTTTTTTGATAAACAGTTTAAAAAAATACTAATGTAAGAAGAGAAAAAAATTGCATATAGAGATTTTTCTATAAGCTATTTCTTGAAAGAAATAAAAATTCCAGTTTCACAATAAGTTCCGATTGACACTCGGCGTAGTTGTGGAGTAAATTTATATTGATCAATACATCCCAGTTTACATTTGTTTGCCATGCCTCAAAACTAACAACAAAATAATGAGTACACGCTTAGAAAAATTTAGCTATTTGCCAACTGAAGTTTGTCTACTTCGACTCAAATTCGGTTATTACGAATTTCTTTCGGTTGTTACAACATAGCATTAGTTTTCGTAACAAAGTTCGGTTAATTAAACAGAATTTTAGTTACAACACCCAAAATATTCGGAAATCGTATGTAAATATCGTTGTACAAAAATTTTTTAATTGAATTTATAAGTTGTTACCATTAAAATACACTTTTCAATTCGGTTGGTACTTTATTTTTCTGTGTGTATGTTTTACAATATCGCTTACAAAAAAAAAACTAAAATATAAAATAATTGGTACCTATTATTTTTCAGTTCAGTTCAATTCAATTTATTTATTGTTCAAAATATAATATAATGTTCACAATAATTTTAATGTTTACAAATAAAGAGTTCAGCCATATTTGCTTTCCAATATATGAGGTATAATGAATTTATTTATTTATAATTTTATATTTTACGAAAAAAAAAAAATTACAAAAACCTTTAACACAAGAAAAGAGAATAAAAAGTTTAGTAAAAACTGGGTTTAGTCGTTTAAAAATGTTCAGTAACAATATTTATTTCATCCTTAACTACACTGATAGAATTGTCCTTCATAGTATTAATGAAACAATTTCATTAAAACCGATTCATTGGTTTAATGAAAAATTTCATTAACTGAATGAAAATTCATTAATATTGGTATTTTTTTCATTAACATTTTTTATTATTTTTTCATAATTTCATAAAAAAATATTATTAAATCAATGAAAAATTTTCAAAGTTTTTTTAATACAAATGTTTACTTGTAATAAGAAAGAAAAAAAAAATTTTTTTTTTTTGTACTATCATTTTGAAATAAAACAAACTGAAAAATTTCTTTTAAACAGAATCAACCAAAACTTTGATATAAATAAATTTTTTTTATTTTCAATTTAGAACGAGCTTTCAACCTCCGTATATTTACAAAAATAAAGCAAATCAAATATATTAGCTAGGTTGATACTAGTATTTCGATCTGGCTAAAGATCTCATCAGAACCCGAAGTTTTAGAAAAGTTAGAGCCTCCATAATAGGCAGAACTTTAACAAAAAACCTATTAATAATCAATTTTGCTCCATTCTTGGTTTTTTAGTTTTCCTAGAGCTAACAGTTTTTGACGAATTTGAATAGTTGGTCACTAAATTCCAGGGAACAGATTCTCTAAGAAAAACGATATAGTTTTGTTCAAAACGAGACCTAAAGTGTGATCGTTTTGACGATGTCACACAAAAACGTTATGCTAAACGATAAAAAATTTTTGTTTTTTAACAACATTGTTAACAATATTTACCATTTTTATCTAATATGGTAGTAATTTAACTACAAAAAGTGAACTATAATCGTCGATCGTTCTACAGAATTCCAAGCCAAATCGATAAAAATTACATATTTTGTACCGACATATCAGAATATATGTCATCTTTTAACACAAATTATAAAAAATGTAGAGAAAGATTGAATGTAAAGAAAAACAGAAATAAATTAAAATTGTTTTTTTTTAGTTCAGCTTTTAATATTTTAATGCCTGTTAGTTATAATTTTTTAATATACATAATTTAAAAAAGTACAACAATTAAAATATTTCCCTTATATGGATAACAAAATTTGTAATTTTCGATCTGAAATCTAATCAGCTACTTTTAAAATTTTATCTTTTTCGAATTCGTCAAAAATTATGAGCTTTAGCAAATCTGTTGAGAAACAATAGAATTTTCACCACTGTGCTACAATGGGTGGTGGCCCCAGGAAAAGCTTTCTTGTTAGATTTATTTTTTACATATCATCCAATTCCAAGTAACGAAAATTTGCTGAATCAGGCTGAGTTTAATAAAAATCTGCCATCGCTTTTGCAGAACAGCCTGTGATGTTTACTTTCGAATTTTTTTTATAAAAATATTTTATAGATCCTATAAAGACCAGACCTTAGAAGTAATATCAACGAATGATAATTTCTCAATGACCATCAAATTAATGCTATGCTAAAATAATCATAAAAAGTGCAAATTCTTAATAACAACAAAAAAATATTTCATAAAAACTATGAATTTTATTCATTACACACATGAAACTTACTTTCATAACGATTAGGCTAGGATTAATGAAAAAAGTGTCATATACTTTATGAAATTTTCATTGGGTTAATGAAACCATTCATTAAAATTGATTTAATGAAACACCTTTTATTGACTGAATGAAACGTTTCTTTGGGGACTTTTTTATAAAAAAATTCATTGGATTAATGAAGGAATTCATGAATAATACGCACAATTTCTATCAGTGTAGTTGGACATCAGATAGTGAGTGAAGGCGTGATGTTGAATCATAAACGAGCATATTCTGGCAGACTTGTAGACGTCGTAATTGACAATCAGAGTCATCGTACCAAGCGGGTGCCTCTTAAAATAGAACAGCATGAATTATTATCTTTCAGAGGTACATATAAATTTTGAAACTCTGCTTTTGCTGGAATGTTTAATATACGTAATTTTTGCATTTAATGCAAGTTTTACATGAAAGCGTATGAGCAATATACAAGTAGTATATCTATATTACTCATACGCACTCATATACAAATTTCCAAAAATAAAATTCATCAAAATTTGATTTGGCAAAATTGTAACGCAGAAGACAACTCCTAACTTTTCTGTACCATTGAACTCGTTTCTTTGAATGTAAAAAAAAAATAAGTTTCAGAATAATCTGGAAGTTTTCTCCTTTTTTTCTTTTTCTTCCAGAAAATATTTAGCCCATAAAAATCTGCATTCATTAAGTTCAAATTTTTTTAACGAAATCTGTCTTAAATCTTGCCAATTTTGAGAAAACTTGAAAAACCTTGCCCACATTAAAAATCAAATATAACGGATTACTGTTCATGTTAAACAGCGCTATATTTATCATTAGTTTGACATTGACAGGATAAAAGTAAAGCTCTGTGATTCCATTAATATTGTTGTGTCGTAAATATTTTTCTTTATTAATTGTTAATTTTGTGTCGTAAAGTTTCGTTTTTAATTTTTAATTTAATAATATTTCTGACAATGTTAAATAAAATCAATTTAATAATAAATAACTTTAGGAGAAATTGGAAATAAGCCAAAGAAACGTGGAGTGAAATATGAAATAAATTGTTTTTTATTTTAATTTAATTATAAGATAATTGACCAAATTAGCCCAAAGGAAATACCTTGCAAACAAAGAATATTTTTCCTTTTAGCTGGACATTTGATGTGTAGTGCCCCATATCAACGTCAATATTTAGAATTCACTATAAATTTACATTTACTATTTAATATTGACAACAAATTATATGGTACTTGAACACAAGTAACATATTAAAAATTTTAATATAACAATTTATTTTCAATGCTCTTAACAATTTGACCCTTTTTGTGATTTCAAATGACAATTATCGTTATCATCACTTTAAATACATATATACACAAATACTTATGTATGTTTTATATTTTAAGAATATTGTGTGTGTATAAAATAAACGAAACACTTTAACAATATAAAGAATATATACTGACCACATCATGCATGTATATCCCAGAAAAAAAAAAACATCACATAAGACATTGTCATAAAAACTTCCCAAGCAATCACAGCAAATCTATTTTCAAACTCACAACACATCCATTCAAAATATGCTCTTATTTCTTGTTTTTACTTAACAAATATTACCACATTTAAAGATATCTGCTACTACATACTTTTTTTTTATGTATCTAACAGTAGAGTTTGGTAACATGGGGTAAAGTGGTAAAAGTTTCAATTTAAATGCTAAAACGAACATGCAATGAAAGGTTTTATTTTTTTTTAACTTTAGTAGTTAACAAAGTGATATTTGCTGATACGGTACTTGTTTGCTCTTTGCAGCCGCATTTTTCAGTAAATCCCCTAATCAAAGAGGATACCACTTTTAATATACAAATTCTTAGCAATCCTTTAACTCGTCTAGTTAAAAATATTTTAATATCGCAAATAAAAGCTACAAAATCAAAACTTGTTCAGTTAAAAAAATATGGAAACAGATTTCGCCACAAATTGCAAATGAAAAGCAATAGGTTTAAGCAAATACCCAGCCAGAAAATGCCAATGCTCTGAAAAATCAAGCACTGGCAGAGCACTGTTTGCCAATGGTCCAACAAATAAAGTACTGGCAAAGCACTGATTTACAACGCTCTTTCAACGCTAGTAAAAAGTGCTTTGCCAGTGCTTAATTAACAAAATTGACAACAATAAAAATAATAAAAGCCCTGGCACAGCTCTGGCTTAGAACGATCTGTCAACGCTCGTAAAAAGTGCTTTGCCAGTACTTGATTTACTAAATTTACAACCGTAAAAATAAAAAAGCACAGTACTGACTTAGAACGCTTTCCCAACATAGCACTGCCAGTACTTATTTAAAAATTTACAACCGTTAACTTAATAAAAACAGTGGTACATCCCTTGTTCACAACAAGAGTGGAAAAATTCAAAACTAAATTGCAATTTATGATTTGAAGATAAGAATGTTAAGGTCTCCTATTATAGTCAGCACAAAGTATAGTTTTTGTATTAAAATTTTACTTAAGAAATTTATTTTCTTCTTTCTTTCTTTAGTGAAATTGTAGTAAAATATCGTGCTAACTTATCACAAAAATAATTTGATAAAAAAAATATTCAGTTATTTTGTGATTAACTTAGCTGAAGCAAGGCTATTGTTATTTCTGTTCAAATTACCAAAATCATTCAATAAGAAATAATACAACTCTTTACTGAAGTGAATTACTAAGTAGGACTCGTTTTTGGTACTGGCAAAGCGCTTATAGCCAGTGCTTTGCTAACGTTTTAAAAAATAAACGGCCAAGCCCTGCCCGGTGTTATCATTTTGGAGTTGGCAAAGCACTTATTATATTATTAAAAAAGCACTTTTTTGGTTGTTCTACCAATGCTTTGCCAACGTTTTAAAATTATTGTTTTGTAACTGGCAAAGCGCTCATTGCCAGTGCTTTGCCAACGTTTTAAAAAAGGAACGGCCAAGCCCTGCCCGGTGTTATCATTTTGGGGTTGGCAAACCACTTAAATCTTCAGATATCCAACGCTCTGCCAACGCTCATACCACCGTTGAAAGCACTGAGCTAATGCTTTGCCGTTCGTATTTTTCTGGCTGGGTAGGTTTAAGTTAAATTAATTTATTTGGATTTAGATATTTTAAACATTGTTTTGTTTTTAATGAAAACGAAAATTATTCAAGTTCGAGGCCATACTCTATATTTCTTTATTAGGATATTGTCCTAACAAATAATCTATAGAGTTTTTTTTGTTTTAAAATTTATTATTTGACCCTTTCAGGAATGTGTTTATAGATATATTTCGGGAATTTTCTAGGTTCCCATCATCCGAACACGTTTCGAAAGAGGTAAGAATCCCATGGCAAACATCAAACATTCATATAAACTAGTTTACTCACTACATGAGAATTAATATATGAGCTCGAAGTTAAAGATTATCACCAGTCTTTATTTTATTTGTTACTTGTCCTTGTCCAATCATTTATGAATTTGACTATGTTGGTATAAACAAAGTTAGAAAATTTTAACTTTTTCCTACAAAAAGATGTCCTTAAACTGTAATTTTCCAATTTACCCCTTATGCCCTACACTTTTTGTAAATTTCAAAATCAGAAACTCTCTTGTCCTTTACACTTTCTTCTCTTTTGCTGTTTACTATATACGAAAAATGTATTTTGTATACACGTACAGTAAAAAGAATATTGATTTCAATATAAAAATATTGACAATTTGTTGGTATCTTATAACCAGAAAAAGGTATTGAAAAATGTAAGCCTAAGATTAAATTTAAATTAACAGAGCTTTTGCTAAAGTGAGCAATTTGTTTTTTTTTCGTGTTGTATTACAATTTTAAAACACTCAAGTTAGATTTCCTCTATTCTCTATTCTCTATTTCCTATATCTCTATTTTAAATTATTGTTAAACGAACATTTCTGAATATCTGAAAATTTTTAAGAAATTTTATAAATTTAATTTTTGCAAACGGTAAAAATGTTATGCTAAATTTTAATAAAAATTATATATTCAAACATAAAAAAAAGAAATACGAAACATAGTTTTAAAATAAAATTTTCATAATGTTTTCTAATGTGCTATCTAATTTGTTCGCTAAGGTAAGCCACTGACTGACATGAGTTACAATTTTTAAAATTTGATTTGAATTTTATTTTTAGGCAATTTTTAATTGCTACAAAATAATAATGTACAGTCGAAAGTTACCCAAAGAGTTGGCCTACAACCTGCTGTATTTTGAAATATTGCACACTGTTTCTTTTATATTGCCCAAAAACTAGGTAGTGGTTCATATTAGCTGACATTCCCTTAGTTTGCGATAAAAAAATTTAATTAAGTCTAAACATATTAAACCCTTTCTTCACTCACCACTGTAATTATCATATTAGCCGACATTTCATAACAAAATTTTTATTTTTTTTCCCACCAAAAATGTTTTTTTACCACAAACACGTTTTTAACGTCTAAAAAATGGTTTTTAATATTTTTTTTTTTACCTTTATAATGTTTAAAACTTGTTAAATCATTTTTAAAAGATATTCAAAAATCAGTAAAACTGAATTGAAGTTTTTTTATTTATTTATTTTAATGAAACCAAAAGAGAATTAAGAACGAAATTAACGAAATGGGTTTAAAGAGTAGACGAAAGTGTTGTACCTTGAAACGAGTGTACCTTGAAACGTTAATTATTTTGGACATGTTTTCCACATTTTGAAAAAATTATCATGTTGATAATGTTTTATTTAGCCTTGTGCAGTACTCAGTACATGTATTTGTGTTTGTTGTATTACAATTTGTTAAAACAACATATATCCCAACAAACAGTGTTTGTTGAGAAGAGCCGTGGTATGCTAATTCTTCAAAAATGTTTCAATTTTTGTATTCAAAATACAAAAATAGTTTTTTCGGACTTTCTATGTTTTCATATATTTACATAACAAGTAAAATTGTTGTTTTTCAAATAGTTTAATTTTATAATTAGGGCTGCCAGATCAGGCCGTTTATGCACTAAGGCAAACAAAAAGATACTCATAAAATTTATTTTTGGAAATCACTCGGGAAAATTGTTACAGATCGTTTATAATGCACGATATGAAACTTTCTGCATTACAACCTGCATCTTTATTAGGGTTTAGGATAACCTGCTTACAACCTGCATCCTCGTTAGGGAAAACAGTAAGCTCAACATTTTTGTTTGTTTTTTTTATACGAAAATTATTTGTTTCTTTTGCTGCTTCTCAGTATTATGTAATAGTAAGCGCTTACATAAGCGCATTTGTTATATCCTGCTTCTAAAAACACGAACATTTTTTACTGGGTTTATACACTGCATAGGGAAATTATACGAACTATAAAATGTCATCCCTGTTCGTTAAATTGAAAAATTCGTTAAACCGAGTACTATTTATTTATTTATTTATTCCCACGTTTTCTAATGTAAAGTAAACACAGAAAATGCAGCCAGAACATCGTTTGGGAATCCCCTTTCTCTATATGTCTATTGCTTTTGCATATTGTTTGCGGAAATCTTGTATATGTTCGTTATATCGAGTACAAAATTACGGTACAAAGTTACGGTGTTCGTAATATAAGGTACTCAATTCAAAATTTTTAAGAGTTCGTTAAATCCCGAATTAGTTAAACCGATGGTTCGCTAAATTTGGAAACTACGTGTATTTTTTTAAAAAATTTAAAAATACAAGTATTTTGAAATACAGATTTTTAAACTGCGGTTTTGAAAACAATTCATTTTGCAGTGGAGAAGCGAATAGTTTGTGTGCTCTGGTAAAACCACAATTTAAGTACCCAGCCAGAAAAATACGAACGGCAAAGCATTGGCCCAGTGCTTTTAACGGTGGTATGAGCGTTGGATTTCTGAAGATTTAAGTGCTTTGCCCACCCCAAAATGTTAACACCGGGCAGGGCTTGGGCGTTCCTTTTTGAAACGTTGGCAAAGCACTGGCAATGAGTGCTTCGCCAGTACCAAAATCATAATCTTAAAACGTTGGCAAAGCATTGGTAAAACAACTAATGCAGTAAATAATAATTTAATAAAAAACAGTGTACTTATTATAATTTTTTTTATAAAATTTTGGTTTTATTATTTAAAATCATAAAATTATGTAAAAAAATAAACATACAAATTAAATTTCTGAAATCTAAATTAAAACAAAATTCAATTAAAAAAATCAGTTGTATTCTGACTGTGAACTTGCAATTTTTCATAGAGAAAATTAAAATTTATACAAAAAAAAGATTTTCTTTAAAAATTGGATAAATTCTAATTTTTAAATTAAAAATTGTGAAAAAAAATTGATTTTATATATTTGAAATTAGAAAATGTATAACTCAAATTAATTATCCGTTTAAAATTTAAATTTTTAATTAAATTAAGAATATTATATATGAAAACGAGATTTTTTTTGAACTGTATAGTCCTACTTAGTAATTCACTTAAGTAAAGACTTGTATTATTTCTTATTGAATGATTTTGGTAATTTAAACAGAAATAACAATAGGTTTCAGCTAAGATAATTACAAAATAACTGAATATTTTTTTTATCAAATTATTTTTGTGATACGTTAACACCAAGTACGACTGTTTTACTACAATTTTACTAAAGAAAAAAATTTGAAAATAAATGTCTTCAGTAAAATTTTAGTACAAAAACTATACTTTGTGCTGGCTTTAATAGAGGACCTTAATTTTCTGACTGGTGCTGACTTTACTGACTTTTTTTAGTGTATGAATTTGATTTGAATACCATATGCTTATGGTTAGTTGATTTTAAATTCATTTAAGATTTGAAAAGAAGAATTAAGTTTTAAAGTATGTAAAATAAATTTAAAAAATACTATTCATTTGTTATTTTTATTAAACCCTGCTAACTTATTTAAAAACAAGTACATGCATTAAATTTCGTTTTTATAAACGGTTGTAAATTTAGTAAGCACTGGCAAAGTACTTTTGACCAGCGTTGGGAAAGCATTGTGAACAAGCGCTGTGAAACTGTTTTTATTATGTTAACGGTGGTTGTAAATTTTGTAAATGTGCGCCCCGGTAGGCTAGTTGGTAGCGTGCTGGCTTATCAGTCCGGGGGTCGTGGGTTCGATTCCCACCAGGGGCACTGGTCTATTTTCTCTACAACGCGCCGAAGGCCATAGTAGCTCGTGCTCGGTTAGGGTAATACGATATAATTTGTAATTATATGATTATTAATTAATAACAAAAAAAAAAAAAAAATAAATAAAAAATTTTGTAAATAAGTACTGGCAATGCACTTTTTGACATTGTTGGGAAAGCGTTCTAAGCCAGTGCTGTGCCAGTGCTTTTTTATTTTTACGGTTGAAAATTTTGTAAATCAAGTTCTGGCACAGCACTTTGAACAAAAGTTGATAGAGCGTTTTAAGCTATGGCTGTGCCAGAGCTTTTATTATTTTTACTGTTGTAAATTTTGTTAATTAAGTACTGGCAAAGCACTTTTTACTAACATTGGCAGAGCGTTGTAAATCAGTGCTTTGCCAGGACTTTATTTGTTGGACCATTGGCAAACAGTGTTCTGCCAGTGCTTGATTTTTCAGACCATTGGCAATTTCTGGCTGGGTAGCCTTAAAAAGAGGTATCAATGACTCTCGTAGATTAAGCCGTTAAAATTTTCGAATATTTTTCATATTTTAAAACGCGATATTTCAAGATCCATTTTGATTAGCTGTCCTATATTTGGACGAGGTTATAGTTATATGATGTACATCTTATATAAATTAGATGGGGTGGAAGAAATCGAGTGGTTGATTTTATATGTTTTCAGTCTACAACGACAAATGTTTTATTTTTTAACAAATACTAAAATCTTTAAGAAAGAGTTCACCAAATTAAACTTTCATTTAAGAATACTTAAAGTTTTTGGAATTTATTAAATATTTTCAAAACAACAACAATAATCTTTTTTTATTGAAACATTTAAAGAAATGAAGAAAAAGACAATATAAATAACTTATAGCTTTTGGTATATACAAGCAAACAACGACAGCTGGCTATAAGCTTAATAATGAAAATCTACAAAAACAAAAATATAAACTAACACACTTTGTTGGCTTTTGGTTTTTAAGTTGTTCTTGTTCTTACAACGCCAACATACAGTATGTTATGGAACGTGTCAAATGTGTTGCATATATTTAAGGGTGTCCTGTTAAAAGGCATTCTTTTAAACTGGTTGAAGAAATTAAACTCAAACGATATGATCTAAGGTCCGGTTACTTTTATTCTATTAAACACAGCCAATTTTTTATGCTAATTGCGAAAAAGTATATCCTGTTTAGCTTTAAATTAAGAAAATAAAAGCTGTGTGCCTTTCTTAAAACAACTTTTTTGCACACATTTTAAAAATATCACAGAAGTGTACATTATAAACTTCCTTGGACAAAATTTAAAAAAAATTTAATGAAAATGAAAATGACTGTCTCAAAAGACGATGAATAAAATTCAAAAATCCCCAATAAAATATATCAAAAATTTGCTCCCTGGCAACTCTTCCCTAACTACGTGAATAGCCAAACTACCGTATGTACAAAAAATACATCATAGTTGCGCCAACTCACAAAATGTGGGAAATAGTGGAAATTAGATTACATATGATTTTCTGACAATTGTGAATTGTTGTGGTGTTTGTCTTAGCTATCTTCTGCAATTACAGTTAAATGTAAAATCGACCCCGTGTAATTGAAACTGGCTTTAAGCCACAGCAAAAATCGACCTTACTTAGATCAATTGGTTAGAGCCTCAGTCTAAGTGTAGTGCGAAGTGCATGTGGCAAAGAAAGCAGGTTCAAGCCACGGTCAGGATTGCATTTAATAAATAAACATTTCATATAGATGCAATCAAACAATAAAAACCATAACAAATAATTACAGTATTGTCAAAAAGGATTACTGATGAAGGTTGTGTTACCAGAAACTGCGCAGTCTAATTCAATAAAAAATTTACAATGTAGTTATGATTTTTAGAAAAGTATGCTTAATCTTCTCTACCACGCCTATCTCAAACAATCGAAAATTATTCAAGTTTGAGGCCAAACTCTATATTTCTTTATTAGGATATTGTCCTAACAAATAATCCATAGAGTTTTTGTTTTCAAATTTATTCTTTGACCCTTTCAGGAATGTGTTGATAGATCTATTTCGGGAATTTTCTAGGTTCCCATCATCAGAACACGTTTTGAAAGCGCTAACAATCCCATGCCAAACATCAAACATTCATATAAACTAGTTTACTCACTACAAGAGAACTAATATATGAGCTTGAAGTTAAAGATTATAACCATTGATCAAAAAATAAATTGAAAACTTGTTTGGTATGTGTAAGGTCCACCTCTGGTGGATATTCAATATACGTTTTTGTAATTTTAACGAGCTTAAATCACTTAAAAAAGTAATATTTTTTTTAAATAAATAGTTATTTTGTCAAAACTTAATATTAACCCTTAAACCACTGGAAAATTTTAACTTTGCCTGTAATATAATTTTAGTGATGACCGTATGTAGACGGTCTTAGAGGTTAACATATTCGTACATATGTTAACCACGTAGGTGAGTTACAGTAAAATCTTCAATGGTGAGCAAATTCGGTAGTCGAATGTTACTTTCACTTACAAAAATTGTATCCTTTAAATTATTATAATGGAGGTGTTGCATATGGCTAGTGTCCATTATATAGTAGTTTCACTGTATGGAAAACAAAACAAGAAATCGAGTTTTAAAAGAGTTTTTTTTTTTTTTTGCCACACCATCATCAGAATCAGGAACAACATCAGAGCATTGTCATCAACATTGATTAAAACAGAACAAAGGACATGCTGATGGTATCTATTAAAGAGAATGTACGTGTGTGTATGTGTAAGTGTATAAGAATGAGTGAAATGAAACAGCTAGCAAGAAAAATCAAAGTGGTCAAAATAACAACATTTGCAATACAATGCATTTTTAAAAACTCAAGGGTAAAAACAATAGTTATACTGATGACTATGATGTTCGTGCTGATGATGACAAAAAAAAAATATCTAGAAGGTTTTTTTTCTAACATAAAATAACACTCATACCAACATACCATGATGTTATGGCATGTTATTTTAGAATATTTTCAGTTGGTTTGTATACATTGTATATATTTTGGTCCAATTTTAGTTGAATACAATGAGAAAGAAATTCAATTGAAAACAATAGTTATCAAGTTTAATAAAATTGAAATAAATGAGCCTTTGATTAGATGTGACACCATACTACATATTCTATATTTTCTGCCACACAATTCAGAGATAGAAAGAATTTTAAATGAATTTTGAAAATATTTGCTTCCCCAAGTAAAAACAAATTGATGGTGGGCATCAACAAATTATATTAAATTATATATAAATTAGATATGCGATGAGATCAAATTTGATGCGAAATATGAGAACATTCAATATGGGGATTGAGGAGTCAATTGTCCTAAAAGTGACTGGTTAAAGGAGGACTTATCACAGGAGTGGTATAATTTAATACTGAAGTGGGTTAAGCAGTCAATTCGCCTAAAATTACCAATCCTGTGACTGGTAAAGGGAGGACATACCACTTAACCAGAATGTTTATTAACAGGAAAAAGCCAGTTGGCCAGAATTAGACCCATTGGAAGCTGTTTAGTTTTCGTTTATTATTACGACATGGTGCTTTTGCGACAGTCTTGTGGTATGCCCATCTTTGGTTAGTCCTGTGGCATGCCACTATGTGGTTTAAAGCAGACAAATGACCCCCTCTTATGACAAGCCAATGTTAAAGTTGCCAGTTGTTTACATAGGGTAGGGTTTAGCAAAGGACCGGTCTCTGGAACGAAGGGATGGATCCTGTGGCACACGCAGAACCGGTCCAATTCCCCATAGGGTTTAATTGTATCTAAAATTGTATGCAATTAGATCTAATTCGATGCAATTAAATAACATTTTGTGCAATTTGATGTATATTAGATGCAATTTCATTTGAATTTCGTCCACACAAAGTATATATAATTGTATCGAATTAGATATAATTTGATCTCATTAGATAAAAGTTTTTCTCAACAATTATATCAAATTATATCTAATTTCATAAACTAATATATATGACTAGTATCACTTTTACTGTTTTTTACGAAGATGAAACTGTGGAGCTAAAAAATCATGGCTCTATTTCAACAATTTACTTCCGACTCTACTCGTATTGTGGACAAATTAGCTTTTCTCAAATTTTCTAATTCGATTAAAAAAAAACTGATATGGAGCTTTATATAATTTTATCGTATTTAATATGGCCCCATAAATAATTATATAAATTGTATCAAATAATATCAAATTGTATCATATTAGATTTGTTTAGATACAATTAGAAGTGATTCGATACAGATTTATTCGAATTTTGTCCGCATCCAATTATATCACATTATACGTTATGCTATTAGTTCATATCTGATTTAATATGGTCTATATATGATTTAAAACATAAATATCGTATAATATTATATATTTTTATTTGTAGTTCAAAAAAATGGTAGTGAGAATATTCAAATTTTCGTTTTTTAACATTTAACTTAAAATATTCTTAAATTAACTAGATTATTACAATTTGATTTGTAACTTTTGCTAGTGCTAGTGCAAAATTCCGATGAAGTTTGTTATTTTATAAATTTCTGATAAAATATAATACGTTATGAAGAGATTTTAAAATCAGAAAACTATAACTGAAAATTTCAGTTTAACATTTTGTTTAACTCAATTACATTTATAATCGAAATAATGAAACCACAATTTAATTTTTATTATTTAACATATCCAAAGCGAAATCAAAATTTCAATTCAAAATGGAAAAATCTGCCATTTTTTCCTATAATAAAGGTTTATTAAAGTATCAGCTAAAGTGCAAAGGGAGTTATTAATATATAAATTTTTTTAAAGGAGCAGCAAAAAACATTGGAAGACATTTCCGTAAATGTGCTAATAAAACTGATAGTTTCAGTCACAAAATTATAAAATTTTTGATGGTAGTTTGTCCAAAATAATTCATAATCATCAATCAAACCGGGTTTGAAAATATTGTTCTATGAGTCATTTTGTAAATTCAAAATGTGTTTATGAATGAATACCACGAGTTTTTAATATTTTATCTTTGTACTTTTATGAGGGCACATATAAATTATATATCAAAAAATATAAATATTATATATATTATTATACTTAACATTGTTAAGTATAAAATTATATATTAAATCATGCTAGTTGATATATGGTATATATGTAGTAATATATGCCGTATCAACGTTATTACCAATTTTAATATATTTAGATATTAATATGAAGAGACCATATCGAAAAATTAAAAAAACTGAATCCAATACAAAATTATATATGATTATATAAATCATCTTTTATAGCAATATTAAGCTACATAAACCTATATAATTTTATATAATATTATATTAAATAAGATATGATGGTATGTGAACGTTTTTACTCGAGAAGTTAACTAACTCAGAAATCTCAACTCTTGAGTTATATAATTATATCCCAGCAAAAAATAGTGCTTCCAAGAAGCGCTTGTGGAAGGCCTTCCTTGAACCCGAAGTGCTTGCTGAAGGCCTTACAGAAGGCATGATTTTTGTTCGCTATGTCCAACTTGGTAGGTCCATTTTAAGCAGGTGAGAAGCGTTTCTATCATGTGATCTAAGGAAGAGCTTCTAGAAGCGATTCTTCCTTTAGGGAAGCACAATATAATGCCTTCCAGAATTGCTTCATAGAAAGATTACTTTACTGCTTCATTGTATGCCTTCTTCACTGCTTCTTTTTATGCCTTTTTACTGCTTCAAAAGAATGCCTTCAGCGAAGCACAATATAATGCCTTCCAGAATTGCTTCATGGAAAGCCTTCTTTACTGCTTCATTGCATGCCTTCTTCACTGCTTCTTTTCATGCCTTCTTTACTGCTTCAAAAGAATGCCTTCAGGGAAGCACAATATAATGCCTTCCAGAATTGCTTCATTCCATGCATGACGGCGAAGCGCTTCTTTGGAAGCACTAAAAGAAGTTACTGCTTAACAAATCGAAATTATTTGTTGCTTTGATATCACTTTGAAATTAGAGTTACATAATTATATACCACATATAATTAGATGTGGCTTTGTAATTAACCATATATAATCATATCTGAATTGAATTAACAAATATAATATAATTATATGTACATTTTCGTTGAATTATATACGAACGCATATATAACTCAATATTGTATATATAATATGATACATAATATATAAAATAAGATACAATTATATAAGACAATATAAAATAATATATAATATTTATACCCAAATATAAATATATAAACTATATACAATTTGATACAAATATTTATGCATTAACATATATGTTCATATAACTACATAATTTTATACATTGAAACATTTATCTTTATTAAATTATATCTGAATATATATAAACTTTTTACTTGGGTCATATATTTTTGTATTTTTTTTTTTTAAATTTTTGACACAATGACATTTACAATTTCCATTTCATTTTAGTATGTATTGAAAATTAGATTTCCTGCTGTATGGTCATAATTTTTTTATTTTATTTTACTTTTCATTTATTTCAAGGTCTTTTGCGGTTACAGCAAATCTATCAGGGCTTAAAGCCCGGAAATGAATCATTTCAAGTTGAGATGGTAAAGCGCATTGCCAATGTTACCATGGCTATTGACTTCCTGCATACACTAGAGGATTTGGGTCGTTTTACAAATAAATACATTGTACTCGATTGTCCAACGGAAATGGCCAAAGAGATTTTAATCCAACATGTAAGGGATATTTCGTTGGGACGTCGCACGTATCACTATTTGCTTAGTGGTTTGGTAAGTAGTTTAGAAATACAGTAGCTCACTCGCACACCCACTATTACATATACCAAGGAATATAAGTAAGTATTACAGGAAACCGGTTTTAAACAAATAAGGGGTTTATTATGTGTGTATACCTTTGATAAACACATACATATAAAAAACTATATTAAAATGAACAGACTAGTAGTTGTGTTAGTTAAAATGTCCTTGAGTTGTCTGTGCCTTTGATGTTACATTCTAAGTATGCACATGTATGTGTGTGTGCACAAAGGTGTATGTTGTCTATTCCGTTAGTCCTTTTTAATGAAGCCTCTTGTTGACATGTGTTTTATTCAAGTGGTCTTCAATAACACCAACCTTCGTTCATACAAACAGGGTATTTCATCAGTTCGTTTGCAACTGTTATTAATAAACAATTAACTATCATTTGTACTCTCTGTTTGCTGTTTCCGGTTTCCGGTTTAGTAATACTAACTTTAATGTGTTTTTCTTACAATTAGTTTTGTTCGACTTTCTTGTATTTTAACGATTTTTGTTTCTTTTGCAGGTAATGGATGATCGGTGGGAAAGTGAAATAATTGAATTTGGTGCCATTAACATTACCGGATTTCGTTTAGTAGATACAAATCGTCGTTTAGTTAAAGATTTTTATGATAGTTGGAAACGTTTAGATCCCACAACATCTATTGGAGCTGGCAGAGAATCAATATCGGTAAGTTTTATGAAAAAGGAGTTGTTTGAATATAAAGAAAGCATATATATATTTTATAACAGAATACCCACAATTGTAGCCCTTGTTTGATATTTTTTAGAAAAATAAACAGTATAAACTCTTAAGCTTTAAATATGAATGTAATCCGAAATTTTATTAATTAAAATGTACTTGGTAAATGGTACCTTTTTTGAAATGAAAATTTTACTGAAAGGCCCTTTATTACACAGTACAACACATGATTTTGGGACTCAATTCTGAGAATTGCATGTGAAAGTAGAACCAAAAATAAGAACTTTTGAATCATTCGTTTTGTGAAGTTGGCTGCATTAACAGTTTAATGAACATACGAATTTTTTGGGTCCAGGTGGATTTTTAACACTTTTTGTATATTTTAACACGGTTATATCTCAGTATACCGTAGGGAATATCTCTTTTGCACACGAAGCAAAGTTGTAGATATTGAATAGGAGAAAATGCGGAAAAAAACTTACCCGGAAAAAGTGCATCCAGTGCCTTAAAAATCGCAAAAATGCCAATCTTATTACCATTTTTCCACCATTTTTCACCTTTTTTGTTCAATAACTGGATTACAAATTCACAAATATGATGTTTTTATTTTCTTTATAAACTTTATTTTGCATGAAGGGAAACATTCCGATTCATATTACAGCTATTCTTACACAGAAAATATGAGATTTTTATATGTTATCTATGCATGGAAACAAAATTTAGAACATTTTCAATTATTGTCAATATCCGTCCACGTTGAAGTTGCCGCTTGTGGTTCTGATGATCTTGTTTTCTTCGTAGGCTGTTCGTATTCATGTTCTAAGTCTGCATCATCATCCGAGTTAGACATAATATCCAATGGCATGTTTTATTCAGGGTGTCCACCAATTTCAGTGTCATCTCCATTTTCGGTGCTTTCATCTTCAAACTGCATAAATTTAGAACTCCACCAACAAACCTCCGCAAGCAATGCATCTAATTTTTTGCCATTGAATCGCTTTTCCATTGGCATGGTCACCGGGTGAAATCTCTCTCCTTGTTCGTCCAAATCCTGAGGTAATTGTGCCAAAAAGGAGTCAAGCTGGAAATGCATAAAATGTAATTTTAACGTCATGGATGCATTGATTTTTTCAAAATAGTACAGCAAACTAGTGTCTGTATGTCATCTCGCTGTATACGGTTCTTTATTAAAAAGCCTTCGATTATTTGTTTTCAATGCGTTCCCTGCACATAGGTGTTTGTAATAGTTCGAAGGCATATTTGTTAAAGCATCGCTGGGTCGACCGTGGCTCAACTGGCTAAGAGATGCTGCTACGAGTCATAAGCTGATATATGACTGTGGGTATGAAACTCACTACGACACAAAGTACAAAGTTTTTCATATAGAGCAATTTAGCAATATAAAACACTTTGTTCAATTGACACATAAATTAACCACTGACTAGCCCTTGGAGGGTACGAAACTTCGGCAGTCTGTCTTATCCATTGATTATGTCCGGTAAATTTTTAAATAACCTCTTCTTAAACTTAACTTTTCTAAATTCAATTTGTGAAATGCATATTAATATTAAATAAGTTGCGACTGTCTATATGATGTTAAAATAACACTGTACTAAAATACATTACAAAATTTCCCTGTGGCGATGTCACAACATAAACGAAAAGTTGTCTACACTGAACGTAAAAATCATGCGTCAATCTGGTAACTTTTTGAAATAGAAACGGAGGAGATTAGAAAAATAAACAAAAACCTAAAAATAGAATATTTGTGTTTGTTAGTTGGTCACTTTTGAGTATAATATACAATAACATAAAAGGTAATAGGAAAGAAAAACTGCAATTTAGCTGCATTACATTCGAGGCTAGACTTGGGTGTGATCGCTAAACGGTCATGACTTGATAGTGTTACGTTTGTAATGTAAGAAGAATCGCAAGTTTGATTCTGACAGCCGCAGGTTGTTGAAAAATTTATCATATATAGACAATCTGACAATTATAACACACAAATAATAATACAATTTAAAAAAATGGAAAATCGCTGACGACGCCTGTCCATAAAAAGGCAGAAACTAATCTAGTCTGACTAAAAAAATTAAATTGTGTTTATATTTTTTAGAGAAAAACGTTTATTCTTCTTCTTAGCCTCAACTTCTCTAAAAATATTTTCTTCTTCTAATGAACTAATGAATTCTTCAGTAATTAATTATAATATTATTAATTACTATTACCATTATATGGCGGCTACAAACACTTATTAAATTAAAAATATAGAAAAATAATTGTCCTCAAGTCGTCCGAAAAAGAAGAACAAAAATATCACAGGTCAGCTATAAAAACTTTTTAATATATAAACTAAAATTTAAAAAAATTGCATTATTCGTAAGCAATTTTATTTATTTTTATGAAAATTTTAAAAACAAAATTTTAGTAAGACGTAAACTTAATTTTGGTTCATACTATTTTTTAGAAAGTAAAGAGTTCTTAATATATACGGAGTAACGACGTTGGTTTCATTTTGCTATATATCTCACTTAGTTTCAGAGATTTAGCCAATTTTATGATTATAAAATTAATAAAAATTGGCGAAAATAACGCCATCTGCAAGTGAGATTAATGCAAAAAAGAAATAAATTGTTTGAAAACAATTGTGGTTTAAAATAGCTGGCAAAATTTGTAAATTTGGGAATTATGAATTACTAAATTTTAGGTCGAAAAATTAGTTATAACACGGATGAAATTTGTTCTTCGGGAAAAATTAGATAACTTTAGCTAAATAACTAGTTTAAACGATAGCATCAGAAAAAATTAATCCAACTGAATTGGAACACGTTTAACTTCTTGTTGTAAGTGTACTCTTTTTAAGCTGGGCAGATTACTTGGAAAGCCACATATTAAGGGTTTGCGAACAGGAATTATCAAACAGCCACCGTAATGTAATATAATATCCTCCAAAAACAAACTAACAGCTGTCACATATACAATTACAATCACGCCACATATGTTACATATTTTTTTGTTATAATTTTGCTGTATAATCTTTCAACAACTACAAAAACACAAACAATATTTCAAAGTTACAGTAAAGAAATGTATTTGTTTTTCATAATGAAAACAAATGCTAAGTTATTTTGATGTACAAAAGAATTTATGTATGAAAAAACAACTCATTAAATATTAACATTTATACATACAACGCCTGTTTCCGGCACTCTAACAGTGTTGCCCCCCTTCCATATAACACACATCTCCACTAATATTATTTGGTAGCTTTTAACAAAACATTAACTACCCAGCAAAAATAGTGAGGAAAAAAGTGTAATAGAAACACTGCAACTGTTGAATCTGATGTTGTTCAAATTTGAGGTTTTCATCGGTGACATTAACATTGGCATGTCATATGAAGGGAGTAAATCCTTTTAATAGCAACCAATTTAAGTTCAAATCAATGAAAAGGATGTCTCTTTACTTGTTTTTTATTAATTTTTAATTAAAAAATAACCTTGTGGCTAGCGTGCGGTTTGAACACACGAACTTTGTCATGCCAAGCTTGCGCTCTACCCCTGAGTTATTGCTTTACATACATAATAGTTGACTTTTAACAGATTTATTCTTCTTTGCTGATATACTATAAACAAACAAATGCATACTCGTACATGTATAAGTTTGTTTTTAAATTGTTATTTTTCTTTAGTAAGAATTTATCAAAATAGATTTTTCTAAAGCTTTGACATATGCTTGTTTTTAGCAACTTTTCTCTAAATGTTTTAAAAATTAGCTTTAATAAAAATATAATTAAATATAAATAAAGGGTGTTTTTTATATAGGTATATAATTTTAAGTTGATAATACTTTTTTAACTGGCGGCCATTTTGTCAACTGTTTAGTTTAGTTTGGCATTTCAACATGAATAGACTGACGCCTCACAGTGGTTCCAAACACAAAAAACATGGTAATAAATATAGATGTTTTAAACTACTGGTCCAATCGGGAAATGGTGTTCCCAAAAATTGAAAAGCGGGAGCTAACCTTTAAGGAAAATGTTTCTGTGGTCACCCTGTTTTAACACAGGGTGTGCTACAGGGTGTCAAAGTTGACCATCTCGAGTATGAAAGAGCTTTAAAGGGGTATAACTTCTATAACCATGCATCGATTTTAGTGTTTTTTGGACTTTTTTAAATCTAGGTTACGAGACAAAGCAAAAACATGCTTCATGTACCATAGTAACTCTTACAGTTAAAAAAATATTTCACTTTGAATTTCAAAATCTTCATTTTTCGCCTTGACTTTTTTAATAGTTTTGCCAATAGATTATTCATTTTTCAAAGAAAATGCTCAAAATTTTTTCAAGTCATTCTAATGACCTTTCTTAAACTCCTAAAGAAAACTTTTTTGAATTATCTTAAGCCGTTTCGCAGTGATACTATTTTAAACTCAAAAATTAAAAGTGTGTTCTGAAAAATGGGGTTTTTTGGTCAGATAAGGGGTAACTTCACACACCTTTATATATATTTTGCTGATATTTTTTGGATTAGTTTTTAACATAGTTTGATAGAGTAGACTTCAAAAATGCTTAATGGTATAGTTTAAAGCATTTTTGGATATGCACCCTACGTCCAGCATTGGTCGAAAATGATGAATTTTTGAACGGAATTCTATGTTTATGACCGTGATAAAAAAAAGTCACGCCACTTAGAGACGATTTGAAATTTTTATACTGTAAAGAGATTTATTCTAATGAGTTTGCCACTTCATTTGCCGCCGCCCGCTCAAAAACGTAGCCTGGAGAGCAAATTTTGTGGAAAAAGTCATTTTTTCAAAAGCCTTTTTTTGATTTATAAAAAAAGCGTACTTATATTATCAATTTCAGCAAGATTTTATTTTATTTTTAATAAAACGTAAATAATTGTCCTACATTCCAAAAATCTTTTCGATATTGCTTATGGTTATTTTTACATAAAACATCAAAGTTCAATGTAGTATATCTAACTATAATTAATTGTACATTTATTGGCTTTTGCTTTCGGTAATGTTAAAAAATTTAAATAATTTCAGAAATTTTTTTACATATTATTAAATTAGACTTAGTTATCAATTCAACGATGCATAAATCGTTTATCTAGTGTAATAAATGAATTCAAACTATTGCGCTTAAATCAGGCATTTCAGGTCAAATTGCAGTATTTAACAAATTTATATATTCAGGTATACAGAGCGTGTTGCATTATATTTCTCTAAAAGGGTTACGGGTTTTTTTTATTTTTTTAATACTATTTCAAAAACCTAATAAGATATAAATGCAGGTAGAAAATGCGTTTTATGATGTAACATTTGCATAATATATTGTTCTAATTTTCCATATAAAACAGGTAAATAACTACCATATATTCATTTATTTGAAAGACAAAATAATGTTTTTTTTTTTGTTCTAAAGATAAGGTTTTATTAAATTTAACTGGTACAGTAGTAATTGTGCTAAAAATATGAATATATTCCTAAGGACTACACATTTTCTACAAAGTAGTCTGAAGTATCAAAAGTTAAAAGGTCGTTTATATGCATAGATTCAGAATCTTCCTTTTCAATGTCTATGCTTATTTTTGGTAACCATTTTGTTCTTATGGAGTAAAGTACTGGATCCGATGATATTAATAAAAATTCCATCAAATCGGAATTTTGAGCTATTCTGGAGCACTTACGTGTGTTAAAAAGCCTAAAATGTTTGACGTCTCTATTTCTGGCCTCCTGGGCTTCTTCAGTCAGTTCGCCTAAAGGCAACATACTGTTTTCTATTATTTCTTTGGCATGAGCTAATACTTTATGTACTGTTGGTGTCATTGGCCTCCAAGAGTACATGGTGAGTATAATGTCTTTTGTTTCATTGGCAAAGAGTTTAAATTTAGCCACATTAATAGGTTTTTTACTGTTAATGACTGCTAATATAACTTTAAAACGTTTTAGTAGGTTTTTATCGAGACCCGTAATTGAGGAGGTAGTTTCTGGATCTTCGAAAAAACGCCTTGCTGTATTTCCGTCATTGGAACTTCCAAACCCCTGAAGGGGCGTATCAATGATTAATCCAAGTCTTAATTTAAATTCATCTTGAATTCTTTTCTTCTCTTCTTTTCTCATGTTGTGTAGATCAGTGTTTTTGTTTACGGAAAGGCTTAGGTTTCCTGGAATAAGGCGGTATTTGAGATCGTATGCGAGGTGTAAACAATATTCCATAAATCTTATTCTGGCATGAAGTGGCGATATCCCAAACCTCAGAGCGTTTTCGTTCATAGAAATTGTATCACTATCTTCATGAAACTGTGAACTTAATTTTCCACATATATTACATTTCCAAGTAGATGTTGTGTCTGTAATTGCATTTGCAACTTTTCCATCAATCATTGTAAGTTGTGGTTGAAATGAAACTTTAATAACTTGTCCAGATATTTCCACGTAAAGTGGAGACAAGCTCGAAATTTCCCTTTCTATTGAATCTACTAAACTTTGTGTTGAAATCATGTCTTCTTTTACATATTCAAATCGTATTGGACGACATAAAAATTTAGATCCAGGGGTTAAATTCGTCCATATATCATTTGCAGACGAGGTTGAAGGTAATTTATTATACAACCGCATTCTTAACGGCACAAAAGAAGCCATAAAAATTGATGAAAAACTTTTTTCTTTGCTGCTTCCAGATGGTTGTTTGTATTCGGAAAACCCAGATGTGCCATCACAGCCCCATTTGAACATTAACACGACATCAGATTGCTTGCATCTTTCAATATCTTTGCTGCTAAATGTGGACATAATTCTAGAAACAGTATTGTCAATTAACTGTGATAGTTCAACTTTTGCGCCTTCAATAGAGGCATGCACTGGGGATGTTATTGGTTTTAAAATATTTTCTTTTGTTTCTTTTATTGCTTTACTGCTAGGAAAAATATCATATCCTTTTTCAATGAGAGCTTTTCTTAAAATACCATATTTATTTCTCGTTAACCCCAAATTTAGAAAAAGAGCTAATGCATCTTCACTGGTAAAGGAAGTTGATGATTTTGGTGTTGGAATACTTTGTATCATGTGCTTCAAACGCTTAGGAGACGCAGTTGGTAGGACGTCGACAATTTTCCCTGTTTCTTTAGGCTGTATACGTGTCAAAGCTGCTTTAAAAGAATCCTTTATTTCATTAGCGGAGTGTGTGTTAATCATTTCTTCCTGTTTTACCTTCTTAGTCCTAATCTGGACCTCTTCATAATCTTTTTTAGGGCGGCCCCTTTTTTTCTGTTCAATAACTACTGACATCTCCTTATTAAGCCAATCTTGACTCTTCTTCATAAATTTTTGTATAGAATAATCGGAATCTTTAATCCTTTTTTCATAAATTTTGTAAAAATTTTCAATTTCATCTGGCTTTATATTTAAGCCATACGAGTAGACAATGGTATCAATCAGTTTTCCTATTTTTTCCGATCGTATATCAGTATTGGCAAGAGTATCCCAAATTACTTTACAAAGGGAGCTATATTTTATTGTAACCTCCATGACTGCTTAACTCAAATAACCTCCTTTTAAAATTACTACGCTTATATATTACAAATATTTGTTTTTTTATAAACAAAAAATCGAGCAGGTACTGGATTTGTAAAAACAAAAAACTGAAATAGGTAAAATAAAAAAAAACGCATTATATTAGCCCATTAAAACAATATGTTATGCAAATGTTACATCATAAAACGCATTTTCTACCTGCATTTATATCTTATTAGGTTTTTGAAATAGTATTAAAAAAATAAAAAAACCCGTAACCCTTTTAGAGAAATATAATGCAACACGCTCTGTATACCTGAATATATAAATTTGTTAAATACTGCAATTTGACCTGAAATGCCTGATTTAAGCGCAATAGTTTGAATTCATTTATTACACTAGATAAACGATTTATGCATCGTTGAATTGATAACTAAGTCTAATTTAATAATATGTAAAAAAATTTCTGAAATTATTTAAATTTTTTAACATTACCGAAAGCAAAAGCCAATAAATGTACAATTAATTATAGTTAGATATACTACATTGAACTTTGATGTTTTATGTAAAAATAACCATAAGCAATATCGAAAAGATTTTTGGAATGTAGGACAATTATTTACGTTTTATTAAAAATAAAATAAAATCTTGCTGAAATTGATAATATAAGTACGCTTTTTTTATAAATCAAAAAAAGGCTTTTGAAAAAAATGACTTTTTCCACAAAATTTGCTCTCCAGGCTACGTTTTTGAGCGGGCGGCGGCAAATGAAGTGGCAAACTCATTAGAATAAATCTCTTTACAGTATAAAAATTTCAAATCGTCTCTAAGTGGCGTGACTTTTTTTTATCACGGTCATAAACATAGAATTCCGTTCAAAAATTCATCATTTTCGACCAATGCTGGACGTAGGGTGCATATCCAAAAATGCTTTAAACTATACCATTAAGCATTTTTGAAGTCTACTCTATCAAACTATGTAAAAAACTAATCCAAAAAATATCAGCAAAATATATATAAAGGTGTGTGAAGTTACCCCTTATCTGACCAAAAAACCCCATTTTTCAGAACACACTTTTAATTTTTGAGTTTAAAATAGTATCACTGCGAAACGGCTTAAGATAATTCAAAAAAGTTTTCTTTAGGAGTTTAAGAAAGGTCATTAGAATGACTTGAAAAAATTTTGAGCATTTTCTTTGAAAAATGAATAATCTATTGGCAAAACTATTAAAAAAGTCAAGGCGAAAAATGAAGATTTTGAAATTCAAAGTGAAATATTTTTTTAACTGTAAGAGTTACTATGGTACATGAAGCATGTTTTTGCTTTGTCTCGTAACCTAGATTTAAAAAAGTCCAAAAAACACTAAAATCGATGCATGGTTATAGAAGTTATACCCCTTTAAAGCTCTTTCATACTCGAGATGGTCAACTTTGACACCCTGTAGCACACCCTGTGTTAAAACAGGGTGACCACAGAAACATTTTCCTTAAAGGTTAGCTCCCGCTTTTCAATTTTTGGGAACACCATTTCCCGATTGGACCAGTAGTTTAAAACATCTATATTTATTACCATGTTTTTTGTGTTTGGAACCACTGTGCGCCTGAACAACGCTTACAAATTCTGCACATTTATTTTGAAAATCATTGTTGTGTTCGAATACGTATCGCGCATTACGTCCATTTTACAGTGAACATAATCGTCCATCAGAGCAATTAATTCGATTAATTATGGAACGTTTTCGCAACACGTTTACTCTAAATGATAATATGCATCCACAGAGACGTCGTACAGGGCGTACAAAAGAAGTCATTGCTCCTGTATGAGTGTAGCTTAGAGGAAGACCCCTACAGTCTATCCCCAATCAGTCTATCCGACTTGTTGGTTCATCAATTGAACAACCATGATGTGCAGGAGCTATAGTTTGAACAAGACGGAACAACATGTCACACAGCTAGTTACACAATTGATTTAGCGAAAAAAATAAAAATCATAAATAAAGATTATTTTTGAGTTTTATTTTTTTGCTCAAAAATAATGATTGTGGCTGATTTTTTTTATTATTACTCAAAAATAACACAAGGCAACAATTTTGAAAAAATTTTAGGGGCTTTGAAAACCACTATACAATTTTGATGTATTGTGGTCCCAGTAGTACAAATATGGTTCAATTTTGAAATTCTATGGAGAGGTTTTTTTTTAAAAAATTTTTAATTAAAATTATAAATTTTTTTAGACGTGTCTCCACATAATTAATGATAACTAAAAAAAAATTAGTCCGATATTATTCAAATAAATTTAGAAAAACTGAAATTTACATAGCCTTTAATCCGTTAATATATTGCGTTTCAATCGGCTCAGTAGTTTTGGAGTTATAATAAAAAATTGAGGGAAAAAATATTTTTTTTACGTGAAAATAGCAAATTTTTTTGGTTAAAAAAAATCATAAAAAATCGAAAACGGCAAAAATCGTTCAGATTTATTGCTTTATCGCAAAGCCACATGTAATAGGAACAAAATGAGATATCGATCATAAAAATCGATTGATTTTTTTCGAATTTATTCACAATTAAGTGAATTCGCTCATTTTCACCAAATTTTAGTTTTTTGTCTGATATACATAAAATTGAGTAGTTAATGTTCTTCTTTCGATTGATTGAATTTTGCAAACATTTTCCCCATGCTATGTACAAATTTTCACATCAAAAATGCATTACATAGTAACATTCGTGTATTTTTTGGCAAAACCCTACCTAGAATATACTGATTCTATTCTTCGGAAAGACATTTGTGTTGGATGAGCTTAAATGTAAATAAATAAATAAATTAAATAGTAGAAAATTTATATTTTATTATTCACATTTATTATAATAAATAAAACAAGAAAATAAATAAATAAATATGTATTATAAACTACAAACTCTGAAATTTTCTTTTAGTCGATTTTCTACTATTGTTGAATAACGAAGTGTTACTCTGAATACTCCAGCAAAAATCAGCCATCATGTGTGCATCCCAGCGACCCTGGTATCGTTCCTCCATTGTCCGGATATCTTGGTGGAATCGTTCGCCCTGTTCTTCACTCAAGTCTCCTAGATTTTCAGGAAAACGATCTAAGTGACTGTGCAGGTAGTGTAATTTGATGCTCATGTTGCATCCAAGATTCTGGAAGTGAGTTAACATCTCTTCAACGTGCGCAACGTAATCATCACCCTTGTTATTTCCTAAGAAATTTTGAATAACCCATACAAACGAATCCCATGCATTCTTCTCAATTTCTGACATTGAACTGCCAAATTCAGTATCGTTCACCAATTTGCGAATTTGTGGGCCATCAAATATGCTTTTTGTACTTAAACAAAAATAACACTCGGATGCGTGGTTCGCTGTTTCTCTCCATAGCATAGGCTTCAAAATTTCCAAGTGTCGTCTGTAAAATGAAAAAAAAAAATTGAAATCAGGAATATGAAGAATTCAAATTTTAATTAAGAAATATTGTAATTATAAAATATTCCAAATCTATTAATTTATACTTACTTTACGTTAGAAGACTTCATAGATAAATTCAATCGACATGGAATGCATATAGTACTCGGTTTCCAATGCTGGTTCAAATTGTGCGGATAGATATTATAGCAATCTTGATATGACTTTTGCAATGAAGTTAAGAACCACTTCCGTTTTTTCCCGGTGATATATTGGCCGCACACATAACAAAATAAATCTGGATCGTTTTTACATGAAAATGTTCTGGCTTTCTGGCTCATTTTTATTAATATTTGAAAATTGTTTTTAACTTCTAAGCTGTATGACTCTAATTTTTGTGTAGGTATTAAATGATGTTTGCGTTATCGCAAACACTTCTTGAATGAAATAAAAAGGGTCAAGGAGATCTTATAAATACTGATACTATAATTTGGGATAACCCTTTGTGTGGATACAGTTTGTGTGTGCTGCAAATTTTTTATTATTCCCAAGAATCCTAAAAAACATTAAGGACTTTTATGAAAAAAAAAAATTATCCGTTACAGGTAGCTAACGGAAAATAAGAGCACTTCAGCGTACACGCACATTTATGAGCGTTTTATTACTATCCTACCGCAATCGTAAAAATTAAACAATCTTTTGTTTATTACTTATTTTTTTTTAATTATTAGAATCATAAAAATGTCATAGAGGTTTTTCCCAAAGGGGTTTTGCCAAAATGCGTGTCGTAAAATGCACCTGAGTTTTTATGTTCTGCATTTTCATTATATAGTAGGTACAATTTTCTACAGTGCTTGTAAATATGCGACACCTTCAATTAATTGTAAATAAAAATGTAAAGCATGCATCGATTTTTATGATCCATATCTAGTTTAATTCGCATGATATGTAGCTTTACTATAAAAAAATAAAAGTAATATTTTTTGCAGTTTTCGATTTTTTCCAGATTTTTGTTTTTCAAATTTTTTTTTTTTTTTAGCATTTTTTTTTTTTTTTTGCTTACAATTTGTTTCATAACTTTGAAACTATTGATCGCATTAAAAAAATTTGTACAGTTCTTTAAAGATATTGTAAACCTTAATTTTTGTAAATTTAATTTGACAAAATCGGACTAGTTGTTTTTGAGTTATGACAACATAAGTGGAGAAATGGCTCAAAATATTGTCAATTTTAAAAAAAAATTTTTTTAAAAAAAAATTATCCATAGAATTGAAAAATTTTACCATTTTTGTACTTAGGCAGCCATGATGCATCAAATCTATATAGTGGTTAGTCAAGCCTTTTTTTGCTGTTGACCTGTGTAATCATTACCATTGAAGAAAACTTTAAAAATCAGAAATTTAAAAATCATGACGGATATGGGTAATTTCATGTCAAATCAACCAATGGATGTACACTACCTTCTCCAAATTTTATGATTTTTCGTAGGAAGACAGATTATTACACAACTAAAATAAGTACAAAGTTTGAGGGCACTTGCACTTCTGGATCCGGAAATATGTGGTCTTGAAAATCGTAAAAAAATGTCAAAATTTACAAAGTTGTACTTACTTAATTGTAATTTTCTTAAAAAGTATTGTAGGTAGGCAACTCATCAAGGTTGCATTTGAAAGGTTATTAAATTACCTTTAATTTGATATACAACATGATTTTTTTTTGAAAGGTCAAAGGTACCACATTTTGACCTATAATTCGGGAGGATATATCTTTAAAAACGATATTTTTAAAAATCTGAAAAAAATATAAGTTTAAGATTCCAAAAAAAAATCATGTTGTATATCAAATTAAAGGTAATTTTATAACCTTTCAAATGCGACCTTGATGAGTTGCGTAACCATGATATTTTTCAAGAAAATTGTAATTAAGTAAGTACAACTTTGTACATTTTTATAGTTTTTTCCGATATTGAAGACCTCATATTTCCGGATCCAGAAGCGTCAGCGAACTTAAATTTTGGATTTTTCTTAGTTCTCTGATACACTTTATTCCTGCCAAAATTCAGCAAATTTGGAAACAGTGATGTAAAAAACAGCCATATTTTAAGTTGAGTTGAGATGGTTAAACCCATATGCAAAGATTGTCAGAAAATAATAATAATGGTGCAATACATTTTTTTTATGTCTGTTCTAAGTTATTGATTTTTTGATTTAAAAGAACGAACAATAATCATTATTTACGGTCCCTGGTATACATTTTATAATCATTTACAAAAAAGGTAATATTTAAGTAATAATTTTTCTGTTTAATTTTTTATATTTTCATAAAATTTCATATTAATTTAAAGGAAACTAAAAAAATAGTTTAAAGAAAATCTTTTATTTTCTAAAAAAAAAAATGTTTAGTTTACAATAAAAACTAAAAAAGTAAATAATTGTATAGAAAATAAAAAAAATGTCAAAGGCGGTTCCGGGATTCGAACCCGGAACCATATGATTGCTACCCCAGCACACTTTCATGCAACCCCAAGCGAAATTTTAGCATATTGTCACCCATGAAAAATAACTCCTAATTGGCATATTTTTACTACAAACCACTTCTTGCTGATGTAATGAAACAAGTGATTCATTTAGAAGTTTTCCAATTATTTTTGCTGGGTAACTGTGTATTAAACAAACATAGCTTTAATCAAAATATTGTATTTTATTGTTTTGCTTGTGTTAATATTTTTCTATTTATATGTAAACTACCTTTAGGCTCAGGCTGCTCTCATGTACGATGCTGTATTTGTATTAGTAGAAGCCTTTAATAAAATCTTGCGCAAAAAACCCGATCAATTTCGCAATAACATCAGACGAGGCCAGACTCTAATGGCAGCAGCTTCTACATCGGCCAATGCCACTGGGTTGGCTAATGGTGGCGGTGGTATGGGCATGGGTGGTGGCATAATGGGTGGTTCATCTAATTCCAATGGTGGCAATGGCATGGGCAACAGTGGCGGTGGTGGTGGTAATAGTGGTAGCAACAGTGTAACACGTGCATTAGACTGTAACACATCGAAGGGTTGGGTAAACCCATGGGAGCATGGTGATAAAATTTCGCGCTATTTGAGAAAGGTAAGCAAAGAAAAATAATAGCAAAGGCAACAGCAACAGCTTCAACTTAAATAAACGATGTTAAAGTAAGCATTAAAACAAGTAGAAGTCGTAAAGTAAAATGAATGGAAAAATGTATGGAAGTATTCTAACATTGTAGTAGTATAGGATTAAAAGTGTTAATATATATTTGAAATATTAAGGGTATACTAGCACAGGGTATACTATGGTTAAATTAATATATTCCAGTATACAGTGGCGTATGTACGGCTAATTTTTCTACTTTCTCATTAAAAATAAAATCATTTATATGCTCTTTTTTCTGTTAAATATACAACAGCCAAAAAAAAAATCACTCAACACAAATATAAACGTTGGGAGTGTTCAGCATAAAATACTTCCTTGTCAGATACCAAAAAACAAAACAAAAAAAATTCATTGATTAAATTTTAAAAATGTAACCGAAAGTATTTTAAGTAATGCTAATTACTGATTTCCTAATCAATGATTAATGGAAAATAATCATTGAAAATAAGTTACCAGCCATTAGTTTCATATTCTTAAATGAAAAGAAAAAATGAATGGAATCTCTACAAGCAAAAAAAAAAATCTTTAATATAAGAAAATATTTTTAGAAATTAAGTATTTTCCTAGACAAAAATGTTTTAGGAATTATAAATTTTTAATCGAAAGAATTTTCATGGAATTTTGAATATTTAAGTACGCAAAATGTCTAGTAAATATTTTTTTAAAGAACTGAAAATTTTTAAATTGTAAACATTTTCTTTAACCCATTTTTAACAAGCATAGATTCCGTTCGAATTTTTTGGCAAAACTTGGTAGGAAGATACGTTGATTTCCCAGTAAGCATTTCAGTAAATTGTATAGCCTCATCGCGCCCTCTACCGGTGGTATAATTAATATGAGCCCTTAAAAGGTTACAACTGAAATAATTTCAAATAACTGAACATAATTTTTATTTTTAATGATCTGTAGTTAAAATGTAAACATTTGTTTTTAACTTACTATTCGTTTGTTCTTACGGATTTGTTCGTTATTTTAACGATATTTAAAAGTGAATAACAAGGAACATTTGATTTAAATGAAAAGTAAGTAGAGTAGACTTCAAGTTATTTATCGTTTGTATTAAATTACATTTTTAGTTAATTTATACTACAAACTATTTTGAGTGTAAAATAGCAAAACAAATTTGTTAAAAAAAACTGCTAAAATTAGCAGATTTTTTTTGGTAATTATTAGAGTAAGATAAAAACAGCAATAATAAAACTGTTAAATTTACAAAATGTTAGTTATGTTCGAGTTGAGTTTTATGGCCTGTTTTTGTAAGACGTGTCACTCAAAAAATTCGTGTAAATGAGTAAAGAAATTCATTTTGGGGTTTTGTATCGCAAATGTCATTTTGAATTGAGTGAAAACGTAAGAGTTGGCGTTTTCGTCTCTTTTTTGGTTTCCACATTGCGATTTGAAACTTCACAAACGTTAAAAACAGACGTTCACAAAAAAGTATTCGTCAAAGAAAAAAGGTAACACAATTTAATATTAAAAAAAAAAATTTTTAACAAAAAATTGTAATAAAAAAAGAATAATGAGCTGTGATAGCAATAAAAAAAACGTAAACATGCAAGTAGACAAAACACATTTTTTTTGTTTAACAATGGCACTGGAATCACTATCAAGACCCGATCATTTTTATTTGTAAATGTTTTTGTTTTTTTTTATACAAATTATATTTTTATCTTCACTTTTATTGTTTTCTAAAGAAAATAAATAATTTTTGTTATAATTATTATTTAAAAAAATAAAAATTATGTTTTTTTGACCTATAATTCTGTTATGAAAATGAATTTATTCAAGTTCAAGCAAAAATCAGCTGTTTTTGTTTATATTTCATTTACAGTGTCGGGTTGCCATCCACCAACGAAAAATTAGTTATTTGTATATAAAAAAAGCTAACAAAAACATAAAAACAATATCATGGCAATCTCTACTGTTTGACATAACATAAAGCTTTACGTACTCAAACGTAAGTCAGACGAACGAATTATAAAAACTCATTTACTTACGTTTTTGTTCGGGTGATACACGTTCGTCTGAAATTATACACGTTCTGTAAAAACAGGCCGTTAGTTTTTTTTAATTGAAAATAGAAATTTACTCTGCTAAAATCAGCAAAAACTTCTGCTAAATATTTGTAAACAAAAAATAGCAAAAAAAAAAAAAACTGCAATATTAGCAGGTTTGTTGCTAACTAAAGTTTATCAAAAATGTTTCTAGATTCAATCGATTTATTTTGCTATTTACATCTTTGCTATTTACAGCAAAAAAAAAATTTGCTAATTTAACTAGGTTTTCCAGCAACATCATTTTAAACTTAATTTAAGTGTAGGCAATATCTTAGAATGTGAAGATTTTTGTATATTCCCTCAAAATTTAAAAGTAATCCATAGCACAGTCTAAATAATTTTTAACAAAACCTTTTACACTAGGATATATTATTCATATAAAAACTGCGAAATCTGAGAGTTTCTATATATATTGAAAGAAATGTTTACAAATTTATTTTCATCGGGATAAACATTAATTGCATTTATAGTAATTAAATGTGCTAAAGTCCCAAAACTTATTTAACAAATTGTGAAAAGCAATCTGATGTAGGCGTGTCCCTATCCGGATTTCATTCCTGCCTAAGGAAATCTTCAGGGGACTTTGTTATTAGAATTTCTAGAGATATTTGTTATGTTATATCACAAACTCAATGAGAATTTCTTGTCCTCGTCTAGGAGCGAGATTCAAAATTTAAAATATCAAAGAAAAAACAAAAACAACAACAAAGAAAAAACAAAAACAACAACAATCTGAAAAAATTTTCATACAAAATAAAATCTGCTAAATTTAAAGTTTCCGCCAGTTTAAGATTACATTTAAAGATATTCGAGCGTTTTTTATAGAAAATTTAGAAAATTTTGCTGAGAATAAGATTAAGAAAAAATTGTAGTAATCAGCTTTTTCCATCAAAATGCCGCTTTTATATCAACAGCCGTTGCTCACATTAAGTATACTACCATTTTTATGGAAAATTTTAAGGTGACTCTGCACTCAGAGAAATAAAGTGCCAACCGAATTGAAAAGTGTATACTAATGGTAACAACTTAAAAATTTAGTTACTACAACAATATTTACAATAGATTTATGAATATTTTGAGTGTTGCTACTGAAATTCAGTAGAATTAACCGAACTTTGTTGTGAGAACTAATATTAAGTTGTGCGAACCTTCTGAAATTCGTAATAACGGAATTTGAGTCACAGTAACTGAATTTCAGTTGGCAAATAGCTAAACTTTTCTCTGTGCGTGCATTTGCCTCCATGCACAGAAAAAACTGAAAACGGGTTTCAATTAAAAAATTTGTTAAATCCATTAATATTTTAATTGATTTTGCACCTAGCACAGCAATAATAATATCAATTAAAACTTTTATTAAAAATTAAAATGGAAAAAAAGTTATAAATAACTTCTACTAAAAAAAATATGATACTCATAAAAAATGTGTGTTAACGATAGGTTGGTATGTGTGTTTTTTGTAATGCTTTGTTTGTAAACTTCAAATTCATTTGGTATTTTGTACTCAAAATTTTCTATTTTAGCATACAGTGTATGAAAAAATAATTTGAGAATTGCGTCTTAAATAAAATATCCATTTATATATTTAAAAGTCAATTAAAATATTAATTTATTCAATTAAATATTTGTTTAGAAACAAATTTAATTCAAATCAAAGCTTAAATTGGATATTTTAGATTAATAGTTTTTTCTGTGTAGCTCTTGAACACGTCAACCGATTATGCTTTAACTTCACGTCTTATAAGTAAGATTGCTCTGCTTAAATACTACGGGCCTCCTATTTAGTATTCTCTAATAAATATCTAAAATTCATTAAAAAAGAAGGTAAAGTTTTTTGTGTTTTGAAGTTTTTTGAGTTTTGAAACATGAAGTTTTAATATAGTCTCTAAACAGAAGGACTTGTTTAATAAAAATGTCAAGTATAATTGTAAAAAAAAATTAGATACTATTAAGATATTAGCAAAGCTTATCTACAGCAAAAAATGTTTCATTCCCTCCACAATCACATTAACGTATGCCCCTGCTTATATTTCATTTGTTACACAGGAAAATAAAGAAACAAAACCATTTTATTTGAAAATTCTATAAGAATTAAATCTTGAACAAGCACCATTCTTCATTTTCATCAGCCTTCCTTTTTTATCCTTAATTGACTGGAAAGCTCAATAAAAATTAATTGATGTGTCATTTACTTTACACCACTGAACACTTTAAATTCATGTCGCCCTTTTCGTTTATTTTCTGTTTTTTTTTTTTTTTTGAATTTTTGTGCTTTCAAATGCAATGCGATACTGTATTGCTGAGAGTATGAACGAAACGTACTTGACTTGAATCAATATTCTTCATTATAGGTTGAAATTGAAGGACTTACGGGTGACATTAAATTCAACGATGATGGTCGACGTGTTAATTATACATTGCATGTTGTTGAGATGACTGTTAATAGTGCCATGGTGAAGGTGGCCGAATGGAGTGATGACCTCGGTCTGCAGCCGCTGTCTGCCAAATATGTAAGATTGAAACCTCATGCTGAAATTGAGAAAAATCGTACCTATATTGTAACGACAATGCTAGAAGAACCCTATATTATGTTGAAACGACCCAATGTGGGTGAGACATTGGAGGGTAATGACCGCTTTGAAGGTTATTGTAAAGATTTGGCAGATTTGTTATCCAAAAAATTGGGCATTAGTTGTAAGTATACAATAGCAGGTACAAAAAAAAACAAAAAAAAAACAAAGGCATAAATGATCAAACAAATAAAATTAGAAACACGTGTGTACGTGCTACCCACACATGGTAAAATAAACTTTTGTTTAACGAATGAATTCAGGGGTCATTAAATTGTTAAATTTTCTCTTTTGTTTAATCATTTTGTTGGTCAGGCCACCACACTTCATTTATTTATGTATATTAATATGTCCCCTAAAATAACGATTTATCAATTTTCCCCCAGTTTTGTTGAAAAAGGTTCCAATAATGAAAGAAATTGATTTTTTTTTTTGGAAAACGTTAACCCGAGCCGAATAAGAGTTATTTTTACTAAAGATTCCCAAAATTCGAAATTGTGAAAAATAATTTTTTTTATTTCATTTGTTCTTTAAGTATACCCAAAATTATTCAGATATGGAATTCAGAATTCATCGGATATCACTGTCCCTCTTTACCTGTGAATCAAAAATTACGCATAAATTTGATAAAAATGCTAAAACGTGTCTTTTAAAATAATTTTAAGGATTTTAATTTGGATATCGCACACCTAGTTCAAAAGTGACTCAACTCAAAATTTTTAATTTTTCAGAAATTGAAAATATATATTTGCAACTTTATAACAATTGAAACATAAAGAAAGACATAACTGTTTTTGAGCAACAGTTAACAACAATAAATACACTGATATTCTTTTATAGATAAACATGTATATTGTGCATAGTTTAAGCATATAAACCCGAAAAATTAAAATATTGAGTTAAGTCACTTTTGAACTAGGTGTGCGATATGTCGATTGATTTTTTTATAATATAATACTTGCAATTAAATAAAAAAATAAATGCAAAAAATGATAATTCGTGTTTGTGTGTCGAACGATTTCCTTGCATGTTAAAAATTTAAAAAAATTTTAATATTTTCATCTAAATTTGCATAATTTTTGAAAAAAAAAATATATACCAAGAGTATGAGTAGATAATAATTATATTTACTTTTAATTAAAAATCTTTAACAATTAACAGCCTGGAGGCCAAAAAAAAAAATTCCCATTAAACTTAATTTTAATAATGGCTTCAAGATTTCGAAGCTTTTAAATTGATATTTTATATAATTTGATCCAAAACGGACCCACTACACTGAAAGAATTTCTTAAGCGAGTTGTAATGAAGTCTATTAAATAAACTAACGAAGTTTTTTTTACTAAATAAATGCAGAATTTCTTAGACTCAATGAAAAAGCTTCTGAAACTATTTTTAATGAAACTTTTTTATTAAGAATATGAAATTTTTAATAAATAAATGAAAATGTTCATACAACTGTATGAAAAACTGCATTAAATGTATGAAAAGTTTCAATGGACGAATTAAAGTGACACTTCATAGATCTAAAACGAAAATTCATTGATAAACTACAGATAACTATTTCAGTGTAGCAAATTTGCAGAATTATTTCTGTGTGATTTTCATTAAATTTGAATGTGCTATAAAGGATACTAAATTAACGAACAAGCACAATTATTTATCGTACCAATCTTACTTTTAAGTTCAAAAATGGCCCCTGGAAAATCAAATAAACATAAACTCCACAATTTTCTCTTTGCTAAATCGTTACATAGATCTATAATTTGACATCCGTTTTTGTATAGTTTCTTTTGCAGCCATTTTTGCTCCACATTTTTTTAAGATTGGTACGGCAAAGAATTTAATTTGTTCTTAAAAATTTAATGAAAATCTGAAAGTAATTATTAGTGAATTTTCATTGTTGATCTATAAATTGTATGTGTTATAGAAAATAAGTTCGCAGTAAATTTCGTCATACTCAACAAACTAAGTCTCGTTACGTTTTTTAAACTTAACTAGTTGAGTTAAATAGAAGATGTTTACCATTTAACACTTTAAGGCACGAAGAATGTTGATGACGGCCGTTGCGGGCCAGAAAGTTAACTCCATTCAAGCAGGTTTCAAATAACTTTTTTTCTAAGTGTTTTTTCTGTTAATTTAAGTAAATGAGCACAAATAAAATTATAATTTTTCTGTTAATATGGAAAAAATATTCGTGATCTTTAACCGAACTAGCCAACATCTCACAGTAATTATTATGTAAATTTCCTTGCGGATCTTTTTTGGTCACAAGTGCAAACATTAACCCTTTGTGGATCATGTCACATAAAATAATTATTTTAAGCAGGGGTATATTATTTTTGGAACAATTTAAAAACTTTGCAATCTTCTAGTCATAACTAAAATAAAGTTTTATGGCCCTTTTTTTGTCACCAGCCCACTAAGGGTTAAATAGTTTTTAAATAAAAGTAAATATAATTAAAGTTTAGTCAAATTAATGTTATATTTTTTTGAAAATTGTACAAATTTTGATGAGAACATTGAAATTCTGTTAAGTTTTTGACAAAATAATCAATTTTCATATAATGTCCTGGAAAGGAATTGCTCCACACAAAAACTAGAATTATCATTTTTTCAATGTTTTTTCTTTAATTACAAATATTAAATTATAGAAATATCAATCGATATCTTTAAATCATGTATTTTAAGAAATCCTTAAAATTAATAAAAAAAAATCACGTTTTCTAATTTTTATCAAACTTGTGTGCAATTTTTGATTCCAGGCTAAAGTGAATTAGTGATATCCGCTGAAATCAGAACTCCATATCTGAATAATTTTGAGTATATTAAAGGAATAAATTAAATAAAAATAAAATTTTTAAAAATTTAAAAATTTTGAGAATTGTGTGATGGATTTTGTTCGGCTCAAGGTTAGAAAGTTTTAAAAACTTAAACACAATTATTTTTTTTTTTGTTTTCACTTTTAACAAATTTTTATTTTTCAATATTTCTAACAGCTTCGCTGTTAAAAAAAAACTTAAAGCTTTTTTGTCAAAGTGAGGAGCAATTTATATACTTTCTACTTTACGTTCTATTTTAAACTGAAAATAGAAAATAAAAAACGTGGAGATGTAAGGACGCTTTTCAACTCCTCGCTTTAATAACTGAGCTTTAAATGTTTTACTAAAGATGAACAGCGAAATTGTTAGAAATATTTAAAAAAAAAAAATATCGGTTAAAATGTGGGTTTTAATTTTTTTAAACTTTATGAGCCAAAGAAAAACCATCACACAACAATAAATTATAAAATTGAACCAACAATAAATTATAAAATTGAACCTTTTTAATTATAAAATTGAACCTTTTTGAAAGTGGGCCATTCGGCACGTTGTAGATATAAAATTGGATTTCTTTCATTTGGAACTGTTTTCAATAAAACTGCTGGGTGTAATGAGAAATCTATTTATAAAGGACACCCTAATATGCATATATTCTCAAAAACTGTATTGGTTTTTATATTTTTGTTTTTTTTACCAAATTTTTTTTTTTTTTATATCTTTTTTTGCAGATGAAATGCGTTTGGTTAAAGACAATACTTATGGTTCAGAAAATCCAAAAGTTCATGGTGGCTGGGATGGCATGGTTGGTGAACTTGTTCGCAGGGTAAGTTCAATTTACACTTATGTCGACTGAATTCGTTTACACAATGACGATTAACGATAACGTATTATTTTTTCCGGTTTCTGTTTTTGTGTGCGTGTATATTTTATGTTGTTGCTGTTGTGAAACAGGAAGCGGATATTGCTATAGCTGCTATGACAATTACTGCTGAACGTGAACGTGTCATCGATTTCAGTAAACCATTTATGTCGTTGGGTATTTCAATAATGATTAAAAAACCAGTAAAGCAAACACCAGGAGTTTTCAGTTTCATGAATCCTTTGTCACAAGAAATTTGGGTAAGTTTTTCTCATTATTTCAGTTTTCAGTTTTCGATTTTAATTGTATGAGTGTTATTGTAAGTTGAAACACTTAAACTTTAACAAATTTACTAGCAACTGATAGGAATTTAAGGTGGTATTATATATTTTGTCTTTTCGGTATCATTTATCTTATTCACTTGGTCAATGGGTTTCTTATTTTTTTTTGTTTTTGTTGCTTCTGTTGTTGTTTAATATTAACTTTAACGTATTATATGCATTTCGTCATTATATATCATTCCCTTTAGCTACTATCTGTCTGTCCGTCCATTTATCTGGCTATCTACGTGTTTTTTATTTATAAATTCATTACAGTTTTTTTTACTTTAAAAAGTCAATGTTGCTGAAAGTACACTGCATACAAATGAGAAAACTTTAAAATTTACTTTTATAAAGTTGATTTTTTATTTGTTCTTCATTTTATTTTATATTTTTTTTTAAGTAAAAATTTTGTTTCAACTTTTTTTCCTCTTCATTGTATTTTACGAAAAATTGGCTCAAAGAAAGATTATAAACTTTAATAGAGTAAACAGCAAAGTTTCAACTCATTTTTCAACAGTAAACCAACAACAAATTTCCAACTACTGTTTAAAAAATGTAAAGAAAAAAGTAAAATTTCGCAAAATTGTTATGCCACGTTTCCTTGCGTTTATATGAAGTTGTTGTCTTTATTTGGATGTATATTAGGGGTGGGATAGTGGACGATTTTTCGATTTCGAAGCACTAAAACACCTTATTTTGTGAGGTGCATGCGCCAAAATATGGAGGAGGTGGAGTTGTGGTTAGTGACTACTCATCGGGGTCAAAGACGGGGTAAAGCGGAAAACATCCAGAAAAAGAAACACAACTGTCCCGTAGTCGTCATTAGAGGTATAAAATGCTAGACAGACCGCCATTCATTTCTCCCAGTCAACATTTTTCTCGAACATACCCAGCCAGAAATTAACAAACATAGAAGTATTCTGAAAGCACTACGTATGGTAGTTGAAACGTTACCAAAGCAACATGTATTTAATGATTATAGTGTTTTCAGGGCACTCAAATGATAACCCAGATTTACGGTCTCATGTTGGTATTTTGGAGTATTCTGAAAACGTTACAAAAACCAAACATAAAGTAGTTGTAAAGCGCTACGTCTTTTGTTTTTAAAACGCTTCCAAAACATTTGAAAACCCAAAAGTATAATAAAGTGCATTTAATGCAAAAATTGACTGCTTTCACAGAATTTTAAATACAAAATGTGGAATAATTTTCCAGTACTCCAAATACCGAAAAGAAAGTAATTTCCCAGTGCTAAAAACACATTAATTATTTTTTTATATTTTATTAGTTATTCAATTTTTTTTAAATAATAAAGTAAAAAAGTTATTACATTAAAATGTAATTGACAAATACGTTGAATTTTCAAGGTGTAGGGTTCTGACGACCTTTTGATGCAGCCAACCAGCGGCTAGTTTTCGACAAAATGGAACTCTGGTTTTAAGGAAACTAAAAATTTTTTGACACCCAATCTCATCAAAGGAAATAGGAATATATAATGTGAAAAATTTAGATGAAAATAACATTGACACACATTTAAATACGCCTAATATATATTTAATGTATCATAGAAGTATTTCTATAAAAACTTTCCTTTTTTTCAATTACTGCAGTAAAACTGCGGCAAGTTAGAAGTGAAAATAAGTGCTTTAAAAATGTTGAAATAAGTTGATTTGAAAAACGTCTGGTATCTTATAGTATAATAGTAGAAATGTGCGGACTAGACTTAAATACACTCACAAAAGTTTTACAGTAGAATCTACTGAAAAAGACTGTAATTTCAGTTTAAAAGACGACAAAGGCAATTACAGTTAAAACAACTAAAAATGTAGTTGTTTTTAACTGTTAAAAAACATCTAACAAATATGATAAAAACAACTACCAATGTCGTAAAAACAACTGACAATTTTTTAATACAAACATTTTGAAACAACTGTAAAAATTAGTAAAAACTACTGTTTTTGAAGGTTATTTTTTTTGGTATTTAAAAAAAAAATTCAATTTTTTTTTCTTCATTCAATTACAACAAAATTTAGTATTTCCAGCATCTTACTTAAAGTATCAAGTCAACATTCCAAAACTACTGTTAAAAATTTTAGTAGTTTTCGTTAGTTGTTTTTGAAAACAACTGTCAAAATAGTTGTTTTGCATTATTTCATACGAAAACAACTGTAATTACAGTTAAAAACAACTACTACTGATTACTACACAAACAACTGTCATGTAGTAACTGTAAAACTTTTTTGAGTGTATCCACATTTAAAAGTTTTATTGACTACACTATTTTATCAAAATTCCACAGATATCATTTTTATTTCAATAAACATCAGTAAAGTTTGTTTAAAAAGTGCTATTAAAGTAATTTAAATGTTTTTTTTTCAAACGTTCTCAGAAAGTTTTGGATTTGGTATATTGCATGCTTTGATAGTACTTAGTTTTTTGAACCATCATGAATTTCTGGTTGGGTATATACGCTCTTTTTCCACTCCCAAAGTGGGCTCCCATATGAAGATTTAAGTTCCACTTATGAACTAATTCATGCATATCCTTCATATATGCTCTTAAGAGTTCATATGTGATCATATATATAAATATTAGCTCAATTTTTGTTAATGTACACTAGGCCGGGTCGAAAAAAAAATTTGTGCCGGTCACCCCCTACAATTAAAGATAATTTGAAGAAGATTTGAAAAAAAATTTTTTTTTTTTTTTGCCGCGCCCCTTGACCCCGCGCATTTGGTTTTTTATTTCCTGTGGCTCCATTTATAGTCCGATTGTAACGTGTGATATATCATTGTTTTTGGAATGACAATGGCTACATTCTCTACATTGATCACTTTTGACTCCGACGTCAAATTCTAAAAGTGACTTCTGGAAACTCGATTTCTACCACCCTAACTCACGAGTTTTTCTAAACGATAAAAAAGTTTTTTAAATTCCATGAAATTTTGTCTTTTACAGTATATATATTTATTCAGTAACAAAAAAGTTACGAAGGTTTAAAAAAAATCAATTTGAGTTTTATTCCAACAATCGTTAACAATAAGCTTTGGTCTTTTTGTGGCGCTAGTGTGCATTTGTTTTTGCACTATGATAATGTTCTCTTTTTCGTAATCTCACTAGTTTCTCTATTTTCTATTATCTTTCTCCTCCACATAGTACTCTTTTTAACCGTAATCACAAACCGATTCAGCTGGCAACACTTTTGTTAAACATATTATTAGGCCTCGGAACTTCATGTAAATACATGTCTGTTGTCGTTAGCTAGAGAGCAATGTTAACCAAATATCTTTGCGAATCATTAAAATTTGCAACAAATGGCATCGATTTGTTAGTGCATATTTTTACATATTTTGCTATAAACGCATATTTTACTATAAATGCATATTCTTATGCATATTTTGTATTTTTTGTTACATATTTTGCATATTTTTACATGTTTTTGCATATTTTTACATATTTTTGCATATTTTAGCAAATTTTTTTTTGATGTTTTACTAAAAATAAATTTTTACAATTTAAATTTTTTTAGAAATAAAATCTTATCAAATTTATACATTTAATTTTTTTTATCAAGAAATGTTATATGACAGAAAATTCAACTACAAACTTTAAGAAGATTTTTAATTGCAATTCTCAATTTTGTAACGGCTTTTTAAAACAGAAATTACTAAAATTTAAAAATTATATAGAAAAAAATGAAAAAATCAATAATAAATGCATATTTTTAAATTTTAAGTACATATTTTACGATTTAAATACATATTTTATGTAAATAAAACACAAATATAATGCATTAACTTCCGAGCCCTACATATTATTATTCCTCTTCAAGTGTTCGCGTCTACAGCTGTAGCTTTTTGATAAAATTAGTGTAAATTACTAAAATATTTTTTTCCTTTAAAAATATAATTAAATTGTTTTTAACAATATGCATTTTCAATCATGTGATATTGATAAATCAAAATTACAAACAAACCGTGAAGTTATTCAATATTTTTTATATTTAAAAAAAATGATAACAAAAAAAAATTTCTCTCAACAATATTTGATAGAAAAATGAGTAAAAAGAGAGTACTTTAAAAATGGCCACAAAAACAATAACCACAAAAAGACCAAAGCTTATTGTTAACGATTGTTGGAATAAAACTCAAATTGATTTTTTTAAACCTTCGTAACTTTTTTGTTACTGAATAAATATATATACTGTAAAAGACAAAATTTCATGGAATTTAAAAAACTTTTTTATCGTTTAGAAAAACTCGTGGTAGAAATCGAGTTTCCAGAAGTCACTTTTAGAATTTGACGTCGGAGTCAAAAGTGATCAATGTAGAGAATGTAGCCATTGTCATTCCAAAAACAATGATATATCACACGTTACAATCGGACTATAAATGGAGCCACAGGAAATAAAAACCAAATGCGCGGGGTCAAGGGGCGTGGCAAAAAAAAAAAAATTTTTTTTCAAATCTTCTTCAAATTATCTTTAATTGTAGGGGGTGACCGGCACAACTTTTTTTTTTTGTATGGGGTGCGACCCACTCTAATGTACACATATGACAATGTATGGAAATGTATGAAAATGCCTGATTATATATGTATATTTTACCTCAATTTTCGTTAGTGACACAGATTATCATATATGATTCCTCATATGAACATATAAGAATGGTTTATGAGCACATATGAATCACGTATGTAGGCATGTGGGCAAGTGTGAATCATATTGTTTTCATGTATGGATCCATATATATCGATTTTTATCAGGGTTATATAAAATTTTTCCTTACTGCTCTAACTGTGTCCCTATAGGAGTCAAATGTATGACCAACCCCAAATATATATTTTTTTTAATTCCAACATTTTTTCGAACATGTGACTCTTAGCGAGAGAAGATAGTAGCTATGTTTTAAAAAATGTTGGAATTGAAAAAATATTGGGGGTTGGTCATACAATTGACCTCGATAGGGACATTTTATATTTTGTAACATTTGCTCCCACCTCTCTAAATATCTCAAGGGGGCCCCTAGACGAGTCAAATGTATTAGACCCCTAATATTTTTTCAACATTTTCTCAGAACCTACCTATCCCATATATGCACACCCTAAGGGGTTTCCATACAAAATAATATTTTTAAAAAATTTGCTCCTCTAATTTGCTCCAACTGCAATATTTTTTCAATCCCAAAATTTTTTCCGAACTTACCTGCCCCCTATCACCATTCCCTAAGGGGGGCTTTGATACAAAATTTAATTTATATCAAATTTGCTCCCACTGCTCTAAATGTCCCCACAGTGCCCTTAGCAGAGTCAAATGTATTACCGACCAGCAATATGTTTTCAATCCCAACATTTTCCTTGAGCATACCGACCCCGTCTCACCAATGCCAATGTACAGAATTACATTTTTATAAAATTTGCTCCTACCTATTACTGTCCGGACTGCGTCCCTAGAGGAATCAAATGTATAACCGACCACCAATATTTATTTAATTCCAACATTTTCTCAGAACATACCAACCCTCTGTGTCCACTGGCTAAGGGATGTTACATACAAAAATTAAATATTTTTAGTAAAATTTATTCTCACTCCTCTACGGGCACTTCTGGGATAGTTAGAGCGGTGTGAGCAAATTTTATAAAATGTCATTTCGTATTGGAGATCGCTTATGGAGTGTATGTTCTAAAAAATGTTGGTATTAAAAAAATATTTGGTTTGGTCGTACATTTGACGCCGCTAAGAGCACATTGGGACAGTTAGAGCAGTGGTAGAAAATTCTATAGAAATATATTTTTGTATGTGAGCCCCCTGAGGGAGATACGTGGTTGGTATGTTAAGGTTGAACAAATATTGGGGATCGGTCATACATTTGACTCGTGTAGGGGCACCCTTGATACAGTTAGAGTGGTTGGAAAAAATTTTACAAAATGTTATTTTGCTTTGTACCCCCATTGGGGAGTGCCGATATGGGGTAGGTATGTTCGGACAAAATGTTGGGATTGACTCGGTTATACATTTGGCTCTGCTAGAGTTCTTGTAAGGGCCACCTTAGGGATTTAAGATAGCGGGTATTGCGAAGCTCACAAAATAAAGCGTTCCAGCGCATCCAAATCTTGTTACTAAGAATCTCTATACAATACTATCCCATACCTAATGTATATACAGTAAGCGAAATTTAAATAGATGCATGTAAACTTCTTAGATTACTTATTTAATACAACCTTAAAAGCGTGCTCCTTCGTTGCCGGTATACGAAGAGAATTATCTACATGATATCTATGAAATTTTGTATTAAATCTATGAAGCGACACTGGTAATCGTCCATTAAATTAAAGAAGTTTTTCATGAAAATTAATAAAAAAAATATCATTTTATTTATGTAAAATAGTTTACAACTAATAAAATAGTTTCATTAAAAATAGTTTCATACAAATTATGAAGCTTTTTAATGAGCTATAAGAAATATTTCATTCACTTTGTGAAGAAAACTGTATAATTTTAATGAACAATTTCTTTAAATCTCGTTCAAGAAAATTCTCATTGCGCAATTTTATATACCGAAAGATATTATTAAGAAACCCAAATTATTTTTTAAGAAATTTCCTTCTTTAATAAATTTGTTTGAACTCTTGCAGTGGATGATTTTTTTTAATTCCAAATTTCTACTTAAAAGTTATTGCATACGTCATTAAAGAGGGAACTTCCTTATTATAAACACATTAGAAATGTACAAAAATCCCGTCCAAGGGTTAAGTGATTAAAAATATATTCCAAAAACATATATTTCAACACTATCACTTTTAGCCATATGGATTTACGCGGGACTAGCGGGTTGGCATTACCTTGACATGTAATACTCAGGCCGTCTAACGGCGACTTTTGCCCTGTTTGCCTCTCCCCAAAGAAATTTTTAAAATCATGCACACAGGGAGAATTTTTTGGACGAGCATTAAGTGAAAAAATTTGATTCAAACTCGTCCAAGAAATTCTCTCTGTGTAATGCAATGTAATAATTATTGCGGCAGTGCGCCCCGGTAGGCTAGTTGGTAGCGTGCTGGCTTATTTGTGTGAGGGTCGTGGGTTCGATTCCCACCAGGGGAACAGGTCTGTTTTCGTCACAACGCGCCGAAGGCCATAGTAGCTAGTGCTCGGTTAGGGTAATTTGTAATTATATGATTATTAATTTAAAAAAAAAAAATATTACGGCAGTAAATGTAGATTCCTTAAAAAACAAAGTTTACTTATTACTTTCTATATAAACTACAATCAGTTACTGTTAAAAGATTGTGAGTGCACGCTAGGGTGGATCAATTTAGCAATTGACATTGTGCCATCGATTCTTCGATAGCTTATGGCATGAGGAAAAAAAAAGTTCAACTACGACATATCAAAAAAAATCTAGGCACCCAAATTTCAATTTTTTTACTTTTTCTCAACTTTTCTTTTTAAGGTTTTTTTAGTAGGCAGTAAAAGAAATTCGGCTGATTTAATTTTTTTTTTAAATATTACCTTTCCAAGGTGACAACAATATATACAAATATACATTGCCACATACAATACAATATAACATATGAGCGCGTGAGAATAGAAATACGACTGAGAGTATTCTTTTCTTGACGCGTCCTATATGTACGGATTGTTCCTTTATTTTTAACTCAGCTGAAACTTTTTTTATTAAACTGCAAACAGTAAACTACATAATATTCTGAGTTAATATATGCTCCTAGTTAATGTGGAGTGTACGTATATTTCAAATAGCTCAAAGTATTACTTACAATTTATAAATATTTCAAGTTAGGAATCTGAGCGTTACAAAGAAAAACTAAATTGTTCCGAAATAATCATTGATATTTTATATTAAACTTTGCATATTTATATAGCATCCTACGACAACTTTTTTTAAAGAAAATTATTCAAATACTTGTACTCATTAAATAATGCAAAATATATATCAGATGAAATATCATAATCTTTGCTATTCTACAAAATTATTTGTGGCAATTGTTTGGTATCAACAATTTTCAAAATATCCTTTACATACCCATCAATAATTAATTTTATATCAAAAGATGAAAAATAAACTACCATATTAAATAAATATGCATATAAAGGGTCCGATAAATAACATTTTTTTTTTTGAAAATGCTATAAAAAAAAAAAACTACTGAATATTTTCTCAAATTTCTTTTTTTATTTAAAAGTACAATCCTTCCGGTTAATAATGGAAAATAATTTCATTCAAATGGCAGCCTCGGCTGGCCATGCAGTAGAATAAACGATCGGTCCAATTTTTAAGCGCATTATCGATTGTGTGCAGCTGTATTTCACCAATGGCTTCACGAATATTGTCCTTTAAAGCGTCAATTGTATCTGGCTTGTTAGCGTAACACTTATCTTTGACGGCACCCCCACAAATAATAGTCCAACGGTGTCAAATCGCAGCTCCGAGGTGGCCAAACGACATCAGCTCTGCGGCTGATAATGCGATCTTCAAAAACAGGGCGCAAAACATCGAGTGTAGCTTCGGCTGTGTGGCACGTAGCGCCGTCCTGTTGAAGCCAAATGTTGCCAATATCCTCCTCTTCAAATTTTGTGAACAAAAATTCGTTCAACGTGGCCCGATACCGATCGCCATTGACTGTAACGGCCACTAATTGCTCATTACCATGATTTTCAAAGTAATGTCGCAATATTTCCCAGCGTTGATCAAATGTATACACAACCATATTCGTTTAGCGGAAGGATAAAACTAATTATCTGTCAAATCAGACATGAGCTAGCTGTTACCATTCACGAAATAAGCACTAGTTGAAAAAAAATGGAGAAATGGCGGACCCTTTATTTAAATTACTCTGACTGTATAACACTCATGCTTACACTGATACTCTCACATATATTAGAACTTATGGCACTTTTATAGTAAAATGTTTTTGACTATAGTAGAAGATAAAAAATAAAAATACTTGACGAATTTTAATCCTCCAAACAAACGTTGTAACTAGAAAAACAAAGTTACTGTTGTTTATCATTTTCTTTAGTTTTTATTTAGTTTTTACTGATAAAATATTTGTTTTTCGCCTAAGCGGGATAGTAAACTTTTCTCAATTCAGTTATAAAATTTTTAATATTTTGACAAAGTCATTTTAAAAACAAAATATTTATACTGTATTGTTTTTATATCCTTTGAAACACTATGCATTAGGATGTATTTAGTTTGCTGTTCAGTTAAAAACTTATTGAAAAATAAATACTTATAAAGTGGTATAAATCCCATTTCCATACGTGAAACAGTAAACAATAAATTTTAATTTGCACATCATACATGTATATTATAGTGGAACGATATAAGATTTTCTTTTCGTTTTTAGTCTCTAGGTACATAGGAAATCTTATGTTATAACAGTTTTTAATTAAAATTTCAATCCACCCTAGTATGCGTTAAATATAACAGTAAATTAATAATAACAACAGCAGCAACCGCAACAAAAGATGGTAAATAACAAAACAAATATTGTATTAAATCATGGAAACGGATATGATAACATTTACATATACTATTCTTACATTTACATATACTTCATAACTAAATACACACACACACAATGAAGTTAAGATAATAAAACTCTTGCATAGAAAAACACACGCATATATACAAGAAACGTGCATTAGGCGGTCCCAAATAGCAAAAAATTACGAATTTCCCAAAAAATGTATAATTCAAAAACTTCATTTAATTTATTAAAAATTGCATACGCTTGATGAAAAATATTTATTAAAAATAATTTCACAAAAATAATGAAGTCTTTACTAAAGTGTAAGAAATTTTTCATTCCCTTTTTAAAACATGTTCCATTAGCTTAATGAAAAAATCGTTAAAACTCGTCCCAGAAAATGATATCTGTGTTGAAACAGTAAAAAACAAATTTTTCTGAAAAATGCACTTCAAAACTTGTCGCATACACTCTATATTTCATAAAAATGTAAACTAAAATTCAAGGGTACTAATTTTTTGCTAGTGGAAAAAAATAAAAAAATTACTCGTTTTACTTCGTTTAATGTATATCTGCATGATATGATTGAATTTTTGAAATAGCTTTGGAATTCGTGCATTCATTAACTCTTTCATTAACCCTCAAACCGGCCTAAGCATTTTTGCAATGCAATTTATATTATTTATACGAAAATGTTTTGTTTCTTGCCCATTTGAGGCAATATGGTGCCAAATAAGGTTTAAGCAAATCTTAAAAACTAATTCATAGAAATGAATAAGTCTAGGCACAAATTGTCCCTCTTGCCAATATATAACTACAATAAAGAAATTGCATATTTTGTCCTTTTATTCAAAAATTAAAAGTGATTTTCGTTTTTCTAAAAACCCGAAATTATGCAAAAACACACTTTAATTTCAATACATATTGACCAAACTTAAAGGCTTTGCTACTACTACTGCTAAATATTATCATTCTGCCAAATTTCGTAAATATCCGTGCAATTGGTTTCCAGTTGCGATGATATCCTTTAGAGGTATCCTAATGGAATCCTATCCTTGGACCAAGCAAAGAATGTTTTTTAAAAATGTTTGCTCAATCTCATTTTTTGTTATTTACTACCTACGGGTTCTAGTCAAAGTAAATATGTTTTTAAGATTTTAGAAAATTGTCTTCTCTTCACTATATTTACTTTTGAAAATTGTACGACATTTTAAACTTTAACTCAGGCTTCCAACCCGTGCACTGCACACAAAAAACGATTTCACAAAATATTTTATAAATTTAGTTTTCTAACGACACAACTTAATTTCTTATTATACAACACTAATTTGGCGCATTCATGACCAATTTAAAATACCTAGTCTGGAGGCGCCCTTTATTGGTCCTGAACCATTCTGTGGAATACCTGCGGGGTATGTTAGGGAAAGGCTCAGGGCATGGAGAGAGTCTGAATTCTCTAGTTACTGGGAAAACTCTCCTGGTCAGCGCCAGGCTAAAAGATTGATCTCTTTTTCCAGTAGGGGGTCGAGGCGACTCTTGTCGCTTGAAAGGGGGGTTTGAGGACCCTGGCGTCGTACTTAACTGGACACTGTAATCTCAGATACCATCTGCACAAGAAGGGTCAATCGGACACGGATTTGTGTAGGTTTTGCGAGATGGTGTCTGAGACCTCGGAGCATGTTCTCTGCGAATGTCCCAGGCTTTGTGATAGGAGACTTAGGTTTCTAGGTGATCGCTTCATTTCGCCTTCCGACATCACGAACATTTTGCCTAATAGGATAATTGGCTTTATAGGTAGCTTGAATCTGTAGGTAATCTTAGGCAGCACAAAAGACCTACATTGGTCGCGGTTGCATAGTGCCTTCTGATCTAATCTAATCTAATCTAGTCTGGAGGCGGCCTTCAAAAAATTCTTTTGCATTTTTTCATAAAATTGTATGAAAAATATAATTATATTTCATTTCGAATTTTCAGGTTTGAGATCATTATTAAAATGTTACTATTATAAATATAAAACACAAATTGTTAATAAATATAAGAGAAAGATGAAAAAATCTTGTGGGGATCAGCGCTAGAAAGAGAGCCGCACTTTCGACTACATCATCATCAGTCTCACTCGAATCCAACACCCACAAGAAACTCATTGGTTGGATCAGGTATACGAGTATTTATATATCAACCAACCACAGAAACAAAAGTGATGTTAATTGATTACCCGAACAATAAGAGTTTTTTCCTCCGTTTAGTCAAAAGCTTTAAATATTAAAGAATTGTATTTAGCAAGGTTGCCAGTCCAACTGCTAGTGTTACCATTACTAAGAACGAATTGGGAATCCGTCATGTATAGTAATATTTAAACACAACATAACTAAGAAGCCAAGAATGGAGCAAAATTTATTATTAATATTGTTTTTGTTAAAGCTATGCCTATTAAGGAGGCTCTAGCTTAATAAAACTTTGGGTTCTGATGAGATCTTTAGTCAGATCGGAATACATTTTAACATACGGAAGTTAAAAGCTCGTTATAAATTGAAAATAACATAAAAATAATCTCGATGTATATAAAAATAAGGAAAACTAATAAAACTGTAAACAATACATTTTAGTTGATTGTTTTCCTATTAGATTTTATATTGCATTGCACCTGCATGGGAATTTTGTATGTATTGCTGATCTTTTAAAATTGAGTAAATACATACATATCGTTCATTTACTTCAAGAATGTCATAACTCAAAAAACATGATTTTTGAGTTAATGACGCAGAATTATTCGTTATATCACATAACATATTGTGCAAAAAAATCGTATTGATATCTTGTATACTCACCTCTTGAGAGAAAGTATGTCGTTATATTTTTCTTCCAGGTGGGAGTAAATTGAAAATTTTAAACTCGTTTTCTACAAAATCAAAATTTTTGAGTTATGACGTTATTGAAGTAAATGATTTTATTCATTAAAAGCTTCATACACGCAAGAAAAATGTTTCATACAAATAATGAAGCTTTTCATAAATTTTAATAAAATTTTCTTTTATTTTGTGAAGAAAATGTTCATTGATTTATTGAAAAATTCACTCTGTGTATACGAGTTTTATAAATATTTTTAAGCCTTTAAGACTATTATGTAAAATTTTGCACTTTAAGGGCACCCTAACGTGCAAGTGTAATCGTTCATGTACATATACCGTGATTTACGTTTTAAGCTAATTACAATTATCTACATGTCTTTAGATTTGTACGTAACTTAAATTTAGGGTGGCAATTATAGGTCTTGAACATTTCTTTTTTACATTTTATTAATTATTTTATTAGTTTTTTTTTAGGTTTGTTAGAAACTTATAAAGCAATAATTTTATATGATATTTTATTTACTTTTTAAATACCAACTTTCAATTATTTTTTTATGACAAGCTTGAACACATTATGTATAATTTCTGATTTAGAGCCATGAAGATATTAATTTTACCATAAAAAAATATCATACCTATATTTCAGAACGAAGTTCGAACATGATAGCCTGTTTAACTCACAAAGTTTAGCGACGTTAGTTACAAAATTTTAAATATTTTATAAATAATTCAGAACTTTCTTTCCTGTCGGTCGTATTACCATGACAGTTCACTCACCTATAGCAAAAGTAATTTCGATCTAAAGTTTTGACGATTAAATTCACACATACATTGGGAACTAAGCCATTACGCTCCGAAGTAGAGCACGTTTGCTTTAAGTAAATTTTTAAAACTTTCCAATGTTTCCTTTTTTAAATCTACTTCACTCATAGAAAAAGCACGAACAAATAGTTAAAAATTCAGTTACGCCTAAAGAAAATGGTATCTGAATTACAGTCAGCTAAATTAAGGTGACATAAATTGTAGAATAACTAAATTTAAGTTGGCAGTTGTCAACTGAAATCCACTGAATTTTTAAGCTGAATCAACAAGCAATTTCTGCTAAAATGATCTTTGCGTATCTGACCAGAGGCAGGTCCATATTTATTACCGGGAGTATAGGTAGTACATAACGACAACTTAGTAGGTATTGGTTTTTTGTCAATTTTGCCCTATCTCGCTTAGTTTCCGAGATATAGCATATTTTTTGATTTTAAAATGTAAGTTATGAAACAACAAAGCCATCTACAAGTGCGACTGATAGTGGAGACACATAAAAATAATAGTTCGAAAAAAATTGCGGTTTACATTAGCTGGTAAGATTTGTAAATTTGAGAATAACGAATTGCTAAATTTTAGGTCGAAAAATTATTTCAAATACGAATGAAATTTGTTCTTCTGGAAAATTGAGATAAATAATAACTTTAGCTAAATAACTGATTTAAAACGAAAACAACATTGCTCAACTGAATTAAAACGCGCTTACCAGACTTTTGAACAAACTTTTTTATGAGTGTACAATTGCCTTAGGAAAACATGAGTTGTATCTTAAATAGGCGCGGATGCTGGGGGAGGTAAAATGGAACATTTGCCCCCCAAAATTAAATTTGTCAATACAAAAATGTGAAAAGAGTTAACAAGTTAATTAAAAATACTTTAATTTTCCTACCCAAACATTTTTTCTGGATCCGCGTCTGATCTTAACCCATTAATGCCCAAGGCGATTCGCAGTCGAAAAAATTGCTAATCTAGCACTCAAAAATTAATTACGTCTAAACAACTGGTTCGATCTGAATAGGAGATTACTTAGAAAGATCACGGTTTCCATAATAATGTTGTCAACGTCATGGTGGCAAAATAATAGATGCACCCCAGAATTTCAAAGTACCCACTTTTTGAAAAAGAAAAAATTTTGAAGGCGTGTCACTTTTGTTTTCGTTGATGTATTTCTACTTTTTTTGCTATTTATAATCTCGAATAGCGCATGCGGACATAATATATAAACATTTTACTGTTGCAATTATATTTAACCTCAAAGATGCCTCCGTTTTCAAAAAAAGTATTTTTATTCCAAAACTGATTTCTCATAACTCGTTTGCAACAGAAGAGTTTGGTTTTTTATATAACTTTTATACTTTATAACTTTTAGACGCACACATACATTTTGGTGCAATTTCCAAAATGCACAAATATATTAAAAAATTTGTGTGAAAATGTCTGACTCCATAAAGTATGCAATTCAAAATAACCTGAAAATACGAAAAAAGTGGTCATATATGGCCCCAATATGTAATACCCTAAACATTTGATTGGGCCAATAAATTCGTGTCCTTTATATTTTTTTCTAGTTTATAACCTTTTTGAATTTCATTAGGATCGAAGAGAACCCATCCGGAGACTATCCTTGTCAGAGAAATTTTTTATATTGTGTTGAGTAAAAAATTTCGAGTTCCGAAAGATGGGTACTTTTTTGTTAAAAAAAAAACCGTCTAGGTTATTGCAAAAATGCAAAACTTGAATTTTAAAACGCGAATTGAAAGATATAACCCTCCTAAGTACACTCATAAAAATATACCTGTGAAAATTATGTTGCAGAAAAATTTGCTAAAATTAGCTGATTTAATTGCTAAATATTAGTAAAATAAGAACAATAAAATCTTAACTATTAACTTTAAAAAATTTTAGTTATATTCGATTTGAATTTTAGTTAATTTAAAGTGCTAATTTACTCTGATAAAATCATCAAAAACTTTTACTAAATATTTGTAGACTAAAAACATCGAATAGAAATTGTAATATCAAGAAGATTGTTGCTACCTTAAATTTTGTACAATGCAAATAACAATATATTTTGCTAAAATTAACAGAAAGTTTTTGCAAAAAAAATTGTAGTTTTCTATTTTTATAACTTCAGAATTTTATTCTGATTAAAAAAAATAAAAAAAAATTCCCAATTTCCCATTTTTTTAATGATTAGTATTGTCTACTAATATTTAGCAAATTTTTTGCTGATTTGGGCAGATTAATTAGTAACATTTAGTTAACTAAAATTTAACTGAATTATAACTAAATATTTGTAGATTCAACAGATATAATTCTGCTACTCTTATCTTACTAATATTTAGCAAAAAATTTTGCTAATTTTATCAGTTCTTTCTGCATCGTCATCTTTTCTAATCAGAGTATGAGCGTTTTTGTAGATCTTTTTTTACAAAAATTTATCGTTTTTTTAAATCGATTTATAAATAAAAATTGACCAGGCTTTAACATTTTTGCATACGCAATACTTTGGAGACTAATGACCAAGGTTATGGTGGGTTCATTGGTAAAAATTAAGCTATGGGTGTATGAAGTCGGTAAGAAATTTCTAAGTTTTTTCAAAAGTATTCCAAGTTGGTGTATTGTAAGTTTTTTTTTTTATGTACATCTTTTTCAAGCCAATTTTTGTGTTTTTAGAAAAATTATATTACAAATTTTATAAGCACATAAAATCTGACAAAAGTTTTTACTTTCAAAGCGATGTAATTTTGGTTCTATTTGGAAATTCGTTGGAAAATGTTTGTTTAGTATTTTTGTGCAAAAGTACTATCGATTTATGAGAAATCATTTTGTCATGTTTGCGAAGAAAAAGTAAAAATTTTCCAAACGATTCTAATTAATCATCTGTTAAATTCCTACGAACAAACTTCATCCCAACAATAAGGATCCTGTTAGATGAGAAAATAATTGCTTTAATTATGTATGTATTACTTTTAACTTGATAAGAATTTAAATTTTACAAGTGCAAAAAAAATGTCAAAGTATTAACATTTTTTTACAAGGTACAAGTTAGAGTACCCAAAAGAGGAAAGCTGTTTTTTTTTCTTGCTCCCCGCTCATTTTATGATAGATTGGTGTTAAAATAGACCACGCCGTTTTTACTTTTTACCTAAAAAATGGACTAATAGATTTATTGTTCTACAGCTTTTAAAATAATTCATTTTTAAAGTATTATTATGCAAAATAAAACAACAATTATTTTTCTCATAGATACTTTTGACCAACATATAAAAGTTCGTGATGTTTTTCTCGATAAAATTCAAAATGTTGGAGAAAAAATTTAACTGCTCTTATTATTTTTGGGACGCGAAAAATTTCAGCTAATATAAAAATGAAATTGATGGTCATAAGATAACAAAACCCAAATAATTTTTTTTTGCTACTTGAAATAAGAATTTCCTATAACTTATACCATAAATTGTAAAAAAAATGTTGTCACTAACAAAGTATCCAATTATATAAAATGATATTCAAAATATGTGTTAAGTTGATATTATTCAAAAACTCACTTTTACTGAAAAACTGTAATAAGAAAAAACTAACATTTTAATAATAATTACCTAGCAAATTATTGGTGTTAATGAAAATTTTTCACTAAACTAATGAAGTTTTCTTTACAATGTGAATCGAAAATTTTCTTAAACTTGAAAAATCTTTATCGCTTTAATGAAACTAAAGTAGTAGTAATGAAATTTTTTTATTAATTCGCTTAAATTTTTATTAAAAAAAATTTAATTTTTCATTGAATTTATGAAAAACTGCATTAGTTTAATGAACGGTTTCAAAAGAGTTGTTTTAGTGACACTTCATAGATCTAATGCAAAAATTCGAAACATTAGTATTTTTCGCGTTGTCCAAAAAGTAATAGGTACTGATTACCCTATCACTTACAAAAACGGGTATAATCATGAATACCCATCACCCTCCCGCTAACAAAAATATTAGATACACATTACCTTTGTGACATTGTAAACAAAAGTAATGTTGCAAGTTAATAGCCTGGTAATGAGCTGAAGTCGTATTTTTGCTGGGTTATTTTTATTTAAAGAAAAGTTTTTCTTATAACGAATATAGTTTTTAGCAACAGTTTGTTTTAACCCTCAAATGCTCACTGTATCTTTAAAGATACAACCATTGAAAAAATTTCTACGGCTTTATTTTGAGCTTAATTAAACGAAAACTTGACTATTGTCTTAAGAAAACCCATACGCTCTTTAAGAAAATACATAAATATTTAGGACTGTGGGTCTTATTAATCACAAAAGTCAAAAAAATTAAAATGTTGAAAATTAATTAAAGACTTCTGATATCGAAAAAAAGTAAAAAATAATTTTAGAAAGTTTAATTAAAATACACACGTATTTAAAGGCAAATGTAAGCATTCAAATGATATATTTTTTTTGTCCCTTTGTCACTTCATTTTTGTGTTACGGGCAATTCAAAATTGTTTAAAATTTTTGTTTTTTTCGGTTATAAAAAGCGTAAGCAAATTATTTTAAAAATCGTGGTGCCCAGTTTTTGTTTATTTAGCATTTCACACCACAAAATACATTTTCATTCAAATCGACATTGTTGAGCATTTAAGGGTTAAATAAAAACCACTTAAAACAAATTTTGAATATCATAAATGAACACTTTTTTAGTGCAATTTTTTTTTTACATTTTATGACATAAGTTATATGAAATTCTTATTTCAAGTATGAAAAAAAAATTAGTTAGGTGGTGTCATCTTATGACCATCAATTTTATTTTTATACATTTAAAAATATGTAAATAAAAATACAATGTTGGTCTATGATATCTATTTTTTGAAAGTGTAATAATAATATATGATTCAAAGTGTAATTATTGACTAATTAACAGTTTGGTTAAAAACAGATTCAATTGAGAATAAAATCCTGACTTTTAAAAATGTCCAAAAACTATAATAAAAATTGTAAAATATATATATAGCATTCCAGATTACACAACAGAATATACACCAAAAAAAATATCTCATTTTAAGGTTTTTGCCATTTCGTCATGGAATAGATGATATATTTTAAGAAACCAAACATTTGCTGAAACTGCAGGTATGTTCTGTTATCTGTTGTGTAGCAAACAAATTTATCGCCTCACAAAAGTTAATTTGAGTCGTTCAACAATTTTCTTTTTCAAAATTTTGATGGCGAAAAACATTGCGAATTTTCATATGCAGGTTAAAAGTATCTATGAGAAAACTAATTGTTGTTTTTTTTGCATACTAATACTATTAACACTTTTTAACGAAAACACATTATTTAAATGTTGTAGAACAACGATGGTAAATTTTTTTATGTCAAAAGGCCTGATTGAGCGATAAAAGTCCAGTTGTTTTTTCAGATTTTCTTTTTTTACTCAAAATCTATCATAAAATGAGCGGGGAGCGAAAAAAAACAACTTTAGAATTTTCATATATTTTATGGGTACTCTACTACAAGCACATCGAAACAGTAATGTTTGTTTGTAATTGTATATATGAATAATGTTCGTCGGTTAAAATTTCTACCAAGTTACACAAACACGCTAATAATCATGTATACAAAATATTTATGTACCTTGAATATAAAATAAAAATATTTGGTTGAGGCGTTTTTTCTTTTAACATATTATGTATGTCCAATAGGGATATAACTTTTAATATTAAAATCGGTGAAAAGATTGTTGTCACATGACAACAATTAATAACTTTATATAAAATGTTATCTTTATGGCAAGGTACCATAACTAACTTTAGGTTATACCCCTAAAAGTAAAAATTTTTTGTTGTCTTTCTTATTTGTGTTTTTGTTTCGAACAGACAGCTAGGGGAACTGACGTTAACAGCTAATAACAAAACATTTAACAGTAGATAAAGTAACAACAAGTAATTTGACATAAATTAAATGAACAATTTTTTTTTTTCATGTTTTACTTATTTTCTTCTTGTTATACTTTTGCACACACGACTTGACTACACCCCAAACAAGAATGATTGTGTGCAAACGAGTTAATATGTGTATGTATGCATAAGAAAATTTGCAAACCAAATTTTATACAAACATTTTTGTGTGTGTATGTATTTATGGTTTATATGACTATTAACAATGTCATATGTTGTTACAGGTTGTTATGTTTTTTTGTTTTTTCCTTTTATTCAGGTATAATAGCCAAATCTACAGGACTAGTTAAAGTGAAAGGAGCTTAATGAGAATGGACAATCATTTATCACTAGGCATTTACGATATACTAAAAATAATCTTTTATTTAAGAGAGTTCGTTAAAAAAGATGGAAGGATATTGTTACTACCCATAATGAAGTATAAATGAGATGTTATTAGTAAAACAGACTGTCACTCAAAACAATTAAAGGTTTAAATTTAATTGAATGTTCTTTTCTAAGTTTAATTTTCAAGTAGGTTTTGCTGATGGCAAATAAAATCTGTATATCGATTTTCATTTTTAATAGTAAAACGGACTTTCAATCAAAACAATTAAAAGTTTAAATTAAATTAAATGTTACTTTTAACTTTAATTTTCAAATAGGTTTTGGTGATGGTAAATAAGAATCTGTATATAGATTTTCAAAATTTAAAGTGGCGTATCCCACGCTAAATTTTAAATTTTAAATTTTAAGAACTTTAATTTTTGCTTCAATAACCCAAAAAATTGTCTCAAAAGTTTCATGGTAACCAAGTTACTTTTAAGCTATTTTTCTGACATGTTGGATACCCAGGCAAAACCCACATTACCAAATAATGGGTAAAGTAATGTACCGACATAGGGCTCCACGCATTACATTATACCTTACTTCACTGATGAATTTTACAGGCGATGAGCCTCAAAGTAATGGATGGACTCATTACCTTGTAGGGCATAAAGTAACTGGTTACTTATATGGTCACATGTTTTGAAATAGTAATGTGTCTATAAATAGATTTTCATAAAAAAAAAAGGTAAAAAAAAGTATTACAAAATTTAGTTTTTTTGTTAAATAAATTACGTGGTCACGCTGAGATCCGAACCTGGGGTCTCTGGTTGTTAGCAATAAGTTATACGATAACTCTACCAGCTGAGTTATCGATACATATAATATTACTTAGAATGTAAATGAATTGCTGTGCTTCGTGTTTTCGTTCGTGATATCAAAAATATAATACATCTTACCCTCATGCTTACAAAAAATCACAAAACAATGTGTCTATAAATAGATTTCCAAAAAGATATTTTAATAATTACTTTAAGTTTATAATTCATGAACTATGTAATTGAAGATCGCTAAGTCATAATTTTATGTGTTGAAGTAATGTAAAAAAGTATTGAGGTATCATTACAAGGTAATACATGAGTGTTCAATTATTGGTAACTCATTAGCTTATGTTTCGAAATAATGCTGAAGGTGAGTAGTATGCATTACAAACTAATGCAATATATAACACATTATCGGTAACTCACTGCTTTTTGTTCGAAAATAATGATTCTGGTAAGAAGAACACATTACAAGGTAATACATTAATTAATCGCACCCATTAGCAAAGTTTTCCTGTGTACTTCATTATACATTTATAATAATGACAGTCGTCATTAAAGAGATATTCATTTTGTTTGATTTCAAATCGGTAATTTAAAACTTTGTTAGATTTGAACAAAAAAGAGGCATTGTTGAAAAAAAATACAACAAATATATAATTGACATATTTCATGGTACCATAGTTCTTTATTATACTCCAAACTTTTCGAATTGATATATTTTCGTACAGGGTTTCCTTAGTTTTTTATATTCACTTGATATGATTAAGGTGTATTAACAAAAATTTATATTTTCTTAAATTTTAGGTTAGTGTAATATTCAGCTACATTGGAGTTAGTATTGTACTATTTTTTGTTTCCCGATTTTCACCATATGAATGGCGCATTGTTCAATATCAAACTGGTAAGTAAACAAATTTTAAAATTCATTTAAACAAAATATTTTTAAAGTTGGTTTTTATATTTTAGTAAAATTAATTTACACTTAAACATCGTATTCAAATAGAATTGATAATAAAATTTGTTGAATGGTGTGTTTTGCCCCGTAGTATACTTCCTGCTAAAAAACAAAGTTCAATTATACCACTTTGTATACGTACCACACATTTTGTTTTTTTTTTTCATACCCAGTAAAAAAGTAATTTCGGTTCTGCAACTGGTTTTTTTTATATGGGGTTTGTCCTATTTGCAATAGGTTCTTTACATCCAAACAAGAACAGGTTGCTTTAGAACCGGTTCTAGAACCAGTTATATAGAACTGGTTCTGGGACAGTGGCACCTTACATTTCGACTCTCTGGAACCTGTTATAGAACAGGTTGGATGTAACCGGTGGTAAAAGAAGTTGTTCTAGAACAGGTTCAGAGGTAATCTGTTCTAAAAAATTTTGTTATGTAGAAAGTTAAGTAATTTAAAAAATTCTAAAACTACTGGATATTGGAATAACACATGATTTCTATAAATAAAACAATGTAATGTTGTTTATGTTCTACTACTGTGGTATGTGGTATTATAAAGCAGTTTATCTTTACCACGGCCAGTGATTGCACAAAAATTTCATATAGACGCAATCAAATAATAAAAATATAACAAATATTACTGTGTATATCAGAATCACTGATGAAGGTTAAATACCTGAAAATGCAGCCTGATTGAATTGTAAATTGATGAAGTAGTTATGTTTTTTAGAAATGTTCCATTATAGTACAAATTGCTGTTGTGTAAAAAACACGTTAAACGCAAAAACTCAAACTAACATTTGGAAAAGTTTTTCTTAACTTCAAAAGTGTTCTTGGAGCGTATGAGTTATAGTATATTTAATAATAACCATGTGAAAATGACACACCAAATATCCGGGACACTTAAACTTAATTGTAATGCCAACAATGATGACCGTAAATTTTTAAAATATTACAATTCAATTATATAAAATCCGGGCTGAATTTCAGTTTATGGGGGACACCCCTAGAGAAAAAATCTGAATATGCCATCCCCTTCAGAATGTTCCCAGGAGTACGAAAATCATAATGAATAAGGGGGCTCACGCCCCCTATGGGCGTGGCAGTCGAAAAACGACCCCTACGTAGACAATATGGGTATCAAATGAAAGCTAATGTCTTCACGATTCCAAAAATAGCCATAGTTGCCAGATCGGGCGGTTTTTGCAGCCGATACGGCCATTTTTGTTAAATAGGGGCGGGGGTGAAAAACGACCCATGCCACCTACTTAGGCAATATTGGTATCAAATGAAAGGAAATGTCTTCACGATTCCAAAAATACCCGTAGTTGCCAGATCGTCCAGAATTTGAGGAAGATATGTTAATTTTTATAAAATGGGGGAAGGACTTTTTTTTGTTTATTTCTTTTTAGCTCGGCCAGAGGCCGAGCACTCGAGATCCCCGCCATCTAGAATTAAGACATACTGGAGTTAAAAACCCCTAAGCCCGGCCGTAGGCCGGTCACGCAGAAAAACTTTACTAAGCGAAGCCAGTATAACAAATTTTCATTAACCAATCAGAAGCTTTCAAGAGTTTTCCTCGTTTCTTAATTTTGTACTTATCCTCATTTATGATTTGACTCTTGACACGAGAACATCACTAAATATGGATTGCGTTACTGCCTTTGCCTTACTAAGCAAAAAAAAGGAAAAAAAAAATTCCCCCACCCCAAATTTTGCCAAAATGGCCATATCGGCTACAAAAAACGCCCGATCTGGCAACTACGGCTATTTTTGGAATCGTGAAGACATTAGCTTTCATTTGATACCCATATTGTCTACGTAGGTGGGCCGGGTCGTTTTCGACTGCCACGCCCATAAGGGGCGTGAGCCCCCTTATTCATTATGATTTTCGCACTCCTGGGGTCATTTAAGGGGGCGTGGCATTTTTTTTTTTTTTTCAAGGGGTGTCCCCCATAAACTGAAATTTTGCCAAAATCCGAAACGTAAATGTCATAACCCAGTCGGAAACTGTCAGTGGTACAAAAAATCAAGCACTGGTATACCACTGGCTAACCGAGGAATTGTAAATAAACTACTGGCAGAGCACTTTTCTAAGACTCTTTAACAGCGTTTCCAAAAAGTATTTTGTTACTATTTGTTTTACAAATATTTCAGTGGTCTACAGCAAAGAATTTGCTGACCCCACTCTGCCAACGTTGGGAAAAATTCTTTCGACAGTGCTATCCAGTCATAAATTACGACGGTTGAAAAGTATGAACGTTTTTTTTTTTTTTATAAAAATGATGAAGCTTTGCTTAAAAAAGTTTGTAGTTGAAAGGTTTGGGCCCGGTTTAAGGCAAACATTTCCTTGTCATGTTTAAATATTTTTTTCATAGATAATTGAAGTTTTTGTTTCTGGAAAAGCTCTTTTAAGACCAACTTTTTTCTGTTTTTCCAACGTGCAGAAAAACTGCCAACTGTTATCCAGCTATTAGCATTTACGTTTACAGATGTCGGCTACTAATTAGATTATAATCTATCGGGCGGGGTTCGAATCCCGGCGGGACCAAACAAAATTATATACAAACTTTGTTTAATTTTATTACGAAAAAAAAAAATTTATACCACCTTTATCAAGACTTTACCAGCATTTTGCCAACGTTGAAAATTTTGTTTCCCCTGTGATTGCCCCGCACTTTTTGAACAGACGGATCTTTTGTGTAATGATATTGTCATTTCGGGCTTGGGAAAGCACTTGTTACCAGTGCTAAAGTGCCGTGCCAGCGGTGATCCGTTTGTCTTTTTCTGACTGTGAATCTTTGACTTATATTGACATCTGGTAGTTCACTGTCATATGGTTCGGATCTTCAAAGTTCATTAGAAAGCATCATCTCTTTGTCTTTAAGTTCCGACATAAAAACAATAAATAAAGTAATTTCAAACGAGATGTTAATGCATTCTACTTAAAATACACTCAAAAAATCACTTGAGTCAATGCAAACTTCAAATTAAAATATTTTTTGACAACCTAAAATTAAGTTAACCTGTCCCTCGGTTTTGGGTGTCATTTTAAAAGGTGAAATTTTTTTACGTGTAAACATACGTCGAAATTTGTAGAGAGACTTAAACATTTAACTAAATGTAACTTAATCTTCCAGTGACTTTTAAAAACGTTTAAGCTTTTTAGTGACTAAATTTTTCTGTAATTTGTATTAAAATTATAAAATTTTGAGTTTGTTTTTATAAAAATCAATATACATTTCGCAATTTAAAATGGCCCTAAAAGCTTTAGATCACGTATAAAAAACTCTTATACTCTTTAATTTGTATTAACATATAAACGTGTCATTCATTTCAGTTAAACTGAAAAAACTTGCTGTATTCTGGAATACGTAGACATTTTGCTCGTAGCATGAATACATTTCTTAAATGCAAACGACTTTAACAAAAATAACGAAAATAATGAAAATATATCAAAAATTCAAATCACTCATGTTTAAAAGAATTGTGCTGGTATAAACATGTGTGCGATTGTATGAGTACTATATACATATACCAACAAAAAGTACATAAGCGTGTCCCGTTAAAAATATATAAATATATGGAATAAAAGCTCTCGAAAACAAATGTTGGATATGTATGTTGTTCCCCAATGTAATTGTTTCCAATTTAGTTAATCGATTTACCGATAACTCTATTTCGGTTAATGTCGAAACAAATAATTTAAAACTCAAATAATTATTCGACCCGAATGATCAGGTAAAATAGGTCGATTAACCGGTTAAAGTTTTTTATGGATTTTTTCCCAAACCTTTTAAATTTTTAACCTTGGCTAAAAAAATTCCAATATATAGCAAAATAGTAAACTTTTACAAAACCACAAAATAATAATTTGTGTGACGAAGTCAAAAACAAATATGTAAAACCACATACTTAAAAAACCACCTCGTTGAACAAAAATAATGAATTTTGAAACCGAATTATATGCAGTAGGCCTAATTGTACTGCTTATTATTTAGATACTGGTAATGAGAACCCATTTCTGAGATTTTCTTGGGTTCCCCCGAAATAAAAAACCAAGATTCCACGCTCAAATAAAAATAGTAGAATAATTAGTAAAATGTACTAATTTTTAGTATAAAATCATATTTTAGTAAAAAATTTCTTATTTTCTATTAACAAATTACTAATTTTCGTTGCTGATTTTAGCAAAATATTTTACAAATATTTAAAACCCGTATTGCTAAAATTAGTAAAAAATTAAAGTTTGATATAATTTTTATTAAAAATATAAATTATGTTTATTTTTTCGACCTTTAATTGTGCAATGAAAATGAAAATTATTTAAGTTCGAGGTCACACTCTATATTTCTTTATTAGGATATTGTCCCAACAAATAATCTATAAAGTTTTTGTTTTCAAATTTATTAATTGACCCCTTCAGGAATGTGTTGATAGATCTATTTCGGAAATTTTCTACACACAGAGAAATAATTTGTCAACCGAATGAAAAAGTGTAGTTATAAATTCAGTTCGTTCAACGATATTAATATTTTATTTCTAAATATTATGGGCCTAACAACTAAAATTCAGTTGAATTAAACGAACTTTGTTGTGAAAACTAATTTTCACTTTTACCAACCGACTGAAATTCGAAATAACCGAATTTGAGTCGTAGTAAACGGATCTCAGTTGGCAAATAGCTAAATTTTTCTCTGTGTGTAGGTTCCCATCATCAGAACACGTTTTGAAAGAGGTAACAATCCCATGCAAAACATCAAACATTCATATAAACTAGTTTACTCACTACATGAGAACTACAATATATTATATGAGCTTGAAGTAAAATATTATCACCATTGATCAAAACTTGTTTGTTATGTGCAAGGTCCACCTCTGGTGGACATTCAATACACGTTTTTGTTTCTTTCCTCCTTTTTATTTTTGTTTAGTTTATAAACGTTTATTTTTGTTTCGTTTATAAATGATGAGGCAATCTGTTTTCTCCAAAATGGAACATTGTTTTGCTTAAATATTTAAGATTAAGCCCTAAATTATAAAGAAGACTGTCTTCAGCAATAGTTTCTAGCATAAGAATGAAGTTTGGAGTAAAGCTTGTAAATTTTAAATTCTTTTCATATATATAATATCGTTGCAGCTTATTGACTTCTTCAAAATGTCTAAAGCCCCATACCTGAGCCGCATATGATTGTTTTGCTCTACACACAGCGAAATAAAGTTCCAACCGAATTGAAAAGTGTATTTTATTGTTAACAACTAATAAATTCGTTTAGTACAACCATATTGAAATTTGATTTCTGAATAATTTGGTTGTTGCAACTAAATTTCAGTTGTATTAATCGAATTTTGTTGTAGCAACAGAATTTCAGTTGGCAAATGTCTAAATTTTTCTTTGAGTGTACATACTGCAAGATAAACCTTCCACTTCATTCTTAAATTTATTTCACGTTTTACAATCAAATCTTGCTATGTTGTGTTTATCGCGCTTTTTGCTTGTAGGCTTCTTTTTTCCAAATGTTTATTAAACTTAAGTTTCGGCTTAAAGATTACTCCCAGGTAACTAAACTCGGATGATATTTTTATTTATTGTCCTTTAAAAACATGTTTCATTAAAACATCGCAGGATGCTTTGAATAATCCTCAACACCAACCATACCTCTAAAACGAATTCTGATGTCCCGACTGTTGACCCGCAGGGTCAAATTTAGAAAAATCCCACTTTGAAAAATTTAGAGTGCCCCAATCGAATCCAACCCAATCGAATATAATTTTTACATTCATCTGCTAGAGCGTCTTCCGGAGAAGAAATAGAGACCCTAATCTTAGAAAGACTCCTCCTACTTTCTGATATATCTCTATCCCGAGATTTGTACATTTTGCTATAAAAACACGGCTAAAAAGGCCCTCATTCAACTTAAATTTTAACCCCTTAACGGTCACCTAGAATGATGATTTATGCATTAATCTGCTAGCGCGTCTCCAGGAGAAGAAGTAGCTCCTAAAATTTTGGAGAGATGCCTCCTACTTTCTGAAATATCAAAGGGGGCTTTTTCAAAATTTGACCCTACGGGTCAAAAGTCGGGACTTCAGAATTCGTTTTAGAGGTATGGTTCTTTCGGCAAAGTTTCTTATTTTGATCCCTAGAATACAAGTTTCCTTGTACGTTGAGCGATTTTTTTGCCTCCCTACAAATCGACCCGCCCTACTACACAATGTACAGTGAGATATATAACAAAATTGCTGGAAATATTTCGAACATTTCTTATTTAATGGTTTGATGACAAACCACAAAAGTAAGGCACTTTTTGTATAACAAATTTTGAGTGCACGCCATTTTTTTTTTTTTGTTTCTAATCCGATTTTCTAAAAATTAACATGCAACCTGCTAGTAGAGACTAACAAAAATTTTATTTTTTTTTGTTTGAGTTATATAGTTACCGAGATATTCCCATTTGAAAATGTAAAATTCCAAATTTGGTATGACCAGTTTGTTATAAATAACGGGACGAAATCGATCGAATGTCGAAAGTATTAGTTATTTAACCAAATAACTTCTTGATTAAAAAATAAAAATTATAGTTCAATATCTTGTTCCACTCAAAAACGACATTCGAATAAATAATATTTTTGAAAAATATTAAATTTTAGCTAGTTTTTCCCCCAAAAAGCACGAACATTGTTTTGCCTCCAGATAAATATTTTCTTTCAAAACATATAAAGTATGCGTACTATTCTGAAATATTTTTTATGTAAAAGCGAATACTTTTCCAACCAACCGCTTCTAAAATTGCCACATTTTTAAGAAAGATATAAACTTTAACATACTGTTCTAAAATTTTGACTCCCCTAATCATGTAGCGGTTGTAGATACTTCAATATGTGTATATCTAATTTATTGTGTAAGTTTCTTCTTTCTTTCTAGACATCTCCGCAAAAAATGGAAAAATTCCAATTTTGGAAATTGAAATATTATTTTTGGGAGTTGTGGGATTGTTTACAGCAGATCATAAATTCTAATATTAATTTCAAATTGCTTACTTTAAAGTCTATTGAAGTCCAAAAATTCATTTGAGGATGTCTATTTATAAATATTTTATTGAATAGTGAATAATTACGTATTAACAAAAACCGCAATTTTAAATCTCCTAATTGGATTACCCAAGTTTTGTTCTATCAAAAGTGCTAAATGGCATTCTTTTTAAAAATATAGTAGTCCAGACTTTTCTTTCCAATTTTACCAAAAACTTGATATGTTTATAACTTCTTAACATGAACTCTTCAAATGTTACCGCTTAGGTAAATATTTTTTTTTTGTGAGTCTTTGTTTTCATATCTTACATCATTCAAGGCAAGATAAAAATGAATAAAAAAGCTCATAATAAGAAATATAATAAATTTTTGCCGAATGCGTAACTTTTAAAGATTTCCTATTAAGGAGTCATAAATATATCAAACAAGTGTTTGGTATTTTAGATTTCGATATTTTTAAATTTGTAGTACTTAAAGAAGACGAAATTTATTTAAATACAGAAATTAGTTTGCTTATTATCTAAAAAAATATTGGAATTCACTGATAATCGATTGAGAAAAAAATTAAATCACAATATAGAATGCTATAAAATCTCCTAATAAATTTAATATAATTATATTATTTTTGAAAAACTATTTATAACAGATATTATAGAACATTTTTTTGGATAAACTGGCATTAAAGAAACATTTTCAACTTAAGGAATTAGCTCTATTTGTGCAACTCGTATTAGCTTTTGTAAATCATATATATTTAAAAAAAAAAAATCCTACCCACTATTTTGAACATTTATTTGGCTCTAAAAGTAAACCTTAAGGGGTATCGAAACTATTTAAAAAAAATCCTACCCATTATTTTGAACATTAATTGGACCCTAAAAGTACCCCTTAAGTATTAATTTGTACCAGTATTTGTAAATCTGCTTCAGCTAAGTGCTGTTAGTTAAACCATATGAAAGAATTTGCATTATTGGGCACCCTAACATACATAAAAAAGAATATGAAGAATTTCAAAAGTTTTCGACACTTTGAGGCAAAATATTTTCAAATTTTATACTTTATGACAAGTATAACCTTTTTTGTGTATGTGTTAGCCAATGTGAAATGGCGCAAAAATGATAATATTAATATTACAGTTTTTGCTTTGATTTAATAAAAGTTCCATCATCTTATAGATCTCATTACTTATTGCATTTTAAAATATATATTACACCCCAAAAGAATATAACAATAAACTCAAAAAAAAACGTTTATCGTATATAAGAACTTGAAATGACAGCCGCTATTATTTTGGAAAACACGAATTTTTTGACGGTTTTATGATATTTAATATTTATTATTATATTTAGGGTTAATTTTTAGCATGAAATTATATTAAACTCGCAAAACTAAAAATGTTATATAATGATGCTTTTTGTTTGCTATACAAATTTTAGAAATTAAGCAAATTAAATTTTTTTGTCTGACGTACGTTTGAAAGGAATTTACACTGCGCTTTAGTTTTTGCAAAGGGAAATGTTAATGGAAAAAACTGTCGCTTCTACTTTAGTATTTAAGTAAGGAGTGAGATTTTACGTTGTGAACTTTGAAAATATCCCTAAATGGTGTGTAAAAAGTACGTAGAAAATATATCAACCTAAGATATTCAATAAAGGACTTGATTTGAATGAAATATGTTTCCAAACATTAATCAATTAATATTTTAATTGACTTTTAAATATATAAATACATATTTTATTTTTGACATAATTCTCAAATTATATTTTTATACACTGTATGTTAATTAGGAAAGTTACGGTACGATATACGGATTCTAGCGTTTTAAAAAAAATATAATGGCACTCGTATTGTTAATAGAACTTCGTGAACCGATATTAAAAACGGAATTTCTGAGCATAGCTTGTCATACAGAAAATCAACTGTAAAGCCTACTTCAGAGTTTTTGGTCAGAAAAGTTTAAAAAATTAACGCTTAAAATCATATAAAGTGCAGAGCCGAAATTCCAGGTAGAATATGGAGGTTCAAAGAAGGAGCCAAAATACTGTGTCGCAATGTTGTAGTAAAACATGATTATTGAATAATGGATTACGAAATCCAAGTCCTTAGTGAGTTTCCGCAGCTTCCAAGGCAAGATATCTAGAAGTTCACTGAAATATTAAAATATTTATAAAAAACAAATATTTTTTAATTCTATTTATAAAATATCAATTTGGATAGAATACTATTTAATAAACCGCTATACTTATAAAAAGTGATTGATTAGTTCAAAAATTATAGTGATTTATTGATGCACTAGTTTGACTGATCTTACTCCTTATGATCTCAAATCATGTAATTTATAACAAATTTCCCAGAATTAAGTTAGAATATTGTTCTACCTCAAGTCCAAAATTTAATAGTCTAATCAGTTTCATAATAAACAATACAATTCTTGCCTGGGAATCGCCCCATTCTTCGGCTGTAAGCACATGACTGGAACATGATGACTTTCTTAACTCAAACCGCAGACAAAATCAACTCAAACAGTAGACAAAATCAACTCTACGAAAATTTTGTCTGCTTCATATGTTTGACTGATTGATTTGGTAACGGAGTCATAAAATCAAAACTATTTGAAAAGCAAACATTTTTAAATATACCAAATAATGTTTTTATCCCGTTTTTGGTGCACTGGTATTAACTTGGTATACCTCAAACTAAAACTCAATTTCATTGAACCCCTCAAAAATACTTGGAAAATTTTAAAAATCATAAAATGTTGCTGTCATTTTCTACTAAACAGCCACATGGAAATTACTTTTTTAGTGAATGAGTCTCCACAGTCATAAGGCTACAATTTGTAATAGTTTGAATCCGAAAATGAAAAGCAATGAGCAAAAAATTAATTGGAATGAAAAATACTCTTGTAAGTTTTAAGTCATTGTTTTCTATTTTCGACTTTTAAATGGCCATTATTTTTTAATAGTTTTATTAGTATTTTGTTTTTATATGCATCGAGATTATTTTAGTGATATTTGTAATTTATACCGAGCTTTCAACCTACGTATATTTACAAAAATAAAGTAAATCAAACACATTAGCTAGGTTGATACTAGTATTTCAATTTCGCTAAAGATCTCATCAGAACCCGAAGTTTTAGAAAAGCTAGAGCCTCCAGAATAGGCAGAGCTTTAACAATAAACCTTTTAATCATAAATTTTACTCCGTTCTTGTCTTCTTAGTAATCGAACACGTGGCTACGGTCTTTTCCTAACAAGCATCATGACGTTACTAAACTTTGGAGACCAAAAAATCTTACTCTGGCTCAAGTAATATTTTTTAAGTTTTATTAGTTTTTTGTTTTCATATGCATCGAGATGATTTTAATGTTATTTTTTATTAATAACGAGCTTTAAACCTCCATACATTTTAAAAATAAAGCAAATCAAATATATTAGCTAGGTTGGTAGGTGAATACTTTTCAACTTGAATCTTTGCATCACCTCGCTTTATCCCAGTAAACAATTTTCGTGTTTTTAGAAGCAGGATAAAACAAATGAGCTGAAGTAAGTGCTCTTATACTGAGAAGCAGCAAACGAAACAAATAATGTTCGTATAAAAATAAACAAAACATTTTTTGAGCTTACCATTTTTCCTTACAAGGATGCTGGTTGTAAGCAGCTTACGCTAATCCCTTACGAGGATGCAGGTTGTATTGGAGAAAGTCTTATATCGTGAATTATAAACGATCTGTACAAATTTTCCCGAAAAGAGAAACAACACTCAGGAAATTCTTCCTATTAATAAATGTGTTGCTTTCTTTGGAAAGGGGACAGTGGAAAGATGAAAGGTGGTGAAAGATGAAGGGCTTCAAACATGGCAACACTGTAATTGCGAGAGAACAGTTCTTGCTCGCCACCTGATGTAGAGTTGGCGAATTTATTAAAGCTTTTTATTTCATAGCCCTGATTCATTATTTCACTTCGGTGGGGTTAAGTGGGCGCTGCGATACATATAAGTGATAGATAATTCATACATGTTATATTTCTAAATTGATGTTGTCGTCACCGGGAATCGAACCCGGGACCATCTGTATAACAGTCCAACGAGCTAACCATTACACCATTTGAGTTTGGTGTTACATTTCGATTGTGTTTGGTGTTTTCGAGTATGTACAATAAACTAATTAGTCATTTCACTGCTCCTGAAGAGCTACCACATGGTGCGGTAAAAAAATAAAATTATTATATTAATATTTCTAAAATTTATATCTGTAGGATTTTATGTGAAATAAATTATATATTATTTACATTATTACTTTTAATCGTAATAATGTAGACATGAAATATGACTTTACTGAAAGCCATTATAACACAGGTTTTTGGAAGCTCTAAACCAGCGCTTATTTTCCACTAAAGTAATGCTTCCAAGTTCATAGTTTCTCTGAATTAAAAAAAAAAACTCGAGAAATAACACCCATCTAAAGTCAGTATCAACAGGTGTCGAAAATTTTTGAAATTCTTCACATACATGTGTGCCTTCATACATGCAAATAAACTATATATGGTAGTATGGATATATGCCTTAATTTAATTTTTGCGTAAAAAATAAATAGCAAAAAAAACGAACAACAAAAACGTCTCTTTTTTGTATGCCAAACATCGTGATAACCTCGAAAAAATAAAGCACACAGTATGAATACATATCTTTGCGTATTTAAAAAAAAAAAAAAATATATGTTGGATAAATTCCCCAACAGAAAGATATGTGTAGTCATGAGAAATAAAAAGTCAAAGGCAAAGCCATCAAATAACACCACATACACCATAACAACATAGGGGTAAGTCATAGAGTGGTACTAGTAGTTGTTATTGTATACAAAAAAAATAACAAACAATTTAAAAAAAAAATGGTAGCACAAGATAACTACCAACACCAACAAAGTTGGCCAGAATATATAAAACAAACAAAAAACGCACCAACAATATTGAAATCAACAAAGAATAACATACACTATGCGAACTTTATATAAGGGCGATATTTAGTTGTTTGGATTAAAAAGTAGATCCTGGTTTTGTATTTTTATAGAAATTTTGAAATAAAGGGTCCGCCATCTAACGTTTTTTTTCAACTAGTGCTTATTTCGTGAATGGTAACACTTAGCTCATGTCTGATTTGACAGATAATTAGTTTCATCCTTCCGCTGAACGAATATGGTTGTGTATACGCTTGAACAACGCTGGGAAATATTGCGACATTACTTTGAAAATCATGGTAATGTTGCAGAATGTGTGCGAAAATTGCGTACGGATTTTGGAAGAAGAGAAGCACCGTCAGCTCCGTATGTTTGTTATCTTGTGAAAAAAGTGAAAGAAACTGGCATCCTCACCGATAAACCAAAGCGTGAAAAGCCAAGCGTGAAAAGCCAATTGACGCTTTAAAGGACAATATTCGTGAAGCCATTGGTGAAATACAGCTGCACACAATCGATAATGTGCTTAAAAATTTAATCGATCGTGTAGGCTACTGCATGGCCAGCCGAGGCAGCCATTTGAATGAAATTATTTTCCATTATTAACCGGAAGGATTGTACTTTCAAATTTGAATGAAATTATTTTCCATTATTAACCGGAAGGATTGTACTTTCAAAAGTAGTTTTTTTTTATAGCATTTTCAAAAAAAAAAGTTATTTGGCGGACCCTTTATAAAAGTGTCTACAGCAAAAAATTTCCCATATTTTACTTAAAAAAGTTAAACAGGCGAAAAGTGGAAAGGTGTCAAAATATTTTCGAAAACCCATAGACCCAAAAAACCGACTCGGTAGTGGGTATTTTTTTTCAGATTTGTGCACCCAGAACTTTTTGTTTGTTTCTTTATGTCCATCTTTGGTTAGTCCTGTGTTTAAAGCAGGAAAAATTACCCCCTCTTATGACAAGCCCATGTTAAAGTTGCCAGTTGTTTACATAGGGTAGGGCTTAGCAGAGGACCGGTCTCTGGCACGAAGGGACCGAACCTGTGGCACACGCAGTGCAAGAAGAAATATGCCCTAAAAATCGTTAAAAATGCCGTAAAAACAACACATGTGCTCTTTGAATTTGAAAAATATGTTCTTAAAAACACATTTTTCAATTAATTTAAAACTTATTTTTCACTACAGTTGGAGTTACTTTCGTAAAATTTATTTCAATTGCTAACAAAAAGATGATATAAAACGTATATTATACCTAAATCGGTACAGTCATAAAACACAAAACTAAAATTCGTGAAAATTTGCTGAATTTTCAAAATCGGTGTTGCTAGCACTAGAATTTTTTAAAAAATGTTTTATTCAAAAAAAATTGTTGTATAACGAAAACTGGTAAAAAGTTAAAAATATGCCCTAAAAAATGCTTTTGTTTTATAAAGTTCAAAAATGTGCTCTAAAACTAATTTTTATCAAAAATATGCCCTTAATAATAATGTATGCAAAAATATGATATTAAGAGCAAAATATGCAGTAATATGCTGTAACAAATCGATACCAGAATTCGTCAATTGTTCCGAAAAGATAAATCTCATCCATTTATCAATACGACGTACATAACAAACATGATACAGCATATTTCTGGATGCTCTCCTTATTCAAGTTTGTTTGGAAACTTTTCATTTTGTCATAAATGGTAACCTGGTCGTTATCGGTAAGGCGTAACGATTTTTCAATTATTTCGTTAACGGTTTTTAAGCGTTAACTGTACTTTTCTTATTTCGGTAACGTTATTTTACTGATAGCGGGTTTGCAGTTATTTCGGTAACGAGGGTAACGTTATTTTAGTTCTTCATGTAATGTCAATCCACACCGAAATTTTTAGCCCCGTTATGCCCGAGTTCTAATGACTGTCGAGTTTATGATCAAGCGATTACTTATTCTGATTTTGTCAGCTGATATCGATAACGATATTTCAAGGATAACGGTATTTCAATTATTTTGGTAATTGTATTTTCTCGGTAACGGTATTTTTAGGATTTTTCTATTTTGGTTATATCGGTAACAGTATTCGGTATTTAAATTATTTCGGTAACGATAATTTAGGGATAACGATAGCTAGTTAATAGGGTTTTGAATAGATAGTGGTATGTTAGCGGTATTTCTTGCCATCCTTTCCTTTGCAATATCATTAATTCTTAGATACTTTTGCATGTATAAATTAGTGTACAATTCTGTGATTCATTGCGACAAATCAGAGTATTAATACTTTTGTATAGATAAAAGTTTTTAAAGTTTTAAGATTTCATTGTTGAAGAAAATCATGAAAAATAAAAAATTTTAAGAGTTTAATTTTTCCCACATTTTAATAAACTTTCCACAAACTACTCACAATTATAGTGTTTTCTTGCTAAAAACGGTTTGCAGTTGTAAGTGTTTTTCTATTCTAAATTCTGCAAAAATTAATGCCGGAATACGAAAATTTAAAAACGGATAACAATTTTGACAAATTTTTGATCAAATTCTGTGAAGATTATATATATATGTAGGTAAATTTTTATATTTTTATATATAGGTAAATTTTTTACATTTTTAAATAATTTTGATGACTGCCGCCTTCCACCCCATGTGGCTATAACCGAACCATTCGAATGGTTAAATATATGGTTGCTACGACCGAGCCTGTTGTCTTTGTGTAGCTTTGTTGGTAAAAATTCAAGTTTGTTTTTCTTGTTGTAACTTTTTTATCCATATCATCTGGCTGCTCTAGCAATCTCCTACCATTACCTGTTGATAATTTCTAGAAGTTGTTTAAAAACCAAGAAACAAAGAAAAGCTGGTATTACACTTACGTAAAATAAAAATTAAATACTACCCTTATTTATTTAAAACTTTCCACACATGCACTGAATAGTAAAATCATACATATGAACTATTTGTTTTGAAAGTGGTACGGGTCCACTTGTTTTTAAAATGAGATATAAAGAGCTTTGCAGTTCAAAGTTTTTAAAACTATAAAGCAAAATTGTAGTAAAAAATAAACAGACATTTATTTATTTTTCTTTTTTTAAATAAAAAAAAAAAAATACTTTATAAAACGAATGCTAAATCATAATACAGTAATTTGATGTGGTTTGTTTTTTAAATGAACTACAATTATAGTCAAAATTGAAATTTCTTCTATAGATGACTGTTTTTTTCAGTTAATAATAAAGACACTGTGTTACAACACAAACAATTACGAATATTTACAGCATAAGTTCCCTGAGTGTATGTTTTGATCATCAATTATATTAATTATACTTAAGTGAGCGTTTGTCGTGCCTAGCCGAAGTTAGTAAGTATAAGTAAGCACTTATAGCGACTATAAGAAATATGTATTTTTTTTTAATACAACAATTTGGTGGAAATGTGCTGTTTAGTACGAAACTTCGATTTTTAGTCATGAGTTTTCTTCGGAAATAAACCTACTTTGGAATTGACGGCGATGGCATTAGCATGACAATTTCAATGGCATTCCTATGTTAGTTCAAGGCCCTAATTGGAAAAAGCCATGTTGAATAATCACTCCTAAAATATGCATTATTTTTTTAAGTCGAAAGTGGAATTTTTTTTGAAAAATGTACTTCTAAAATAAGTTACGTATTCCTTTTGGTGCTGGAACAACATGTGAATCCGGAGTACACAAGTAGATTAGTGAACCCTTACAATGCATTTTCAATGATAAGGATCTGATATACATACATACATACATACATACATACATACATACATACAGATACATACATACATACATACATAACAGATACATACTACATACATACATACATACATACATACATACATACATACATACATACATACATACTACATACATACATACATACATACATACATACATACATACTACATACATACATACATACATACATACATACATACATACATACATACATACATACATACATACATACATACATACATACATACATACATACATACAGACATACATACATACATACATACATACATACATACATACATACATACATACATACATACATACATACATACATACATACATACATACATACATACATTACATACATACATACATACATACATACATACATACATACATACATACATACATACATACATACATACATACATACATACATACATACATACATACATACATAATACATACATACATACATACATACATACATACATACATACATACATACATACATACATATACATACATACATACATACATACATACATACATACATACATACATACATACATACATACATACATACATACATACATACATACATACATACATACATACATACATACATACATACATACATACATACATACATACATACATACATACATACATACATACATACATACATACATACATACATACATACATACATACATACATACATACATACATACATACATACATACATACATACATACATACATACATACATACATACATACATACATACATACATACATACATACATACATACATACATACATACATACATACATACATACATACATACATACATACATACATACATACATACATACATACATACATACATACATACATACATACATACATACATACATACATACATACATACATACATACATACATACATACATACATACATACATACATACATACATAAAAGAAACTACGAATGCTGAAACTTTCATGCATATTTTTTATTTCAAAACAAACAAAAAAACGCGAATAAAAACATGGCTTTTTACAAATTTGAGAAAATAAAAACACCAATCTTTAAGTAGTTCTGTATAGTTTCTGCGAGGAAAATATACTTTAAATCGTTTGACCCAAAGTTCGATTTTGGCCGATTCATTGTGGAAGGTCCGATATATTAAAACTTAGAATTCCAATACATTTGGTACGTGAGCTTTTTAAATGATAGGGAAAAAGTAACAAAACATTCCCAAGCAGTTTTTTATGCCCTACCCGAATATGCCATGGTAGAATAGATATTTTCAAAATATGCTAAAAGTTATATCCCTATTAAATATTAGTGGTGTTCACTCTTGATAGCACACTACCCTTGCAGACCTTACACAGCTCGCAGTTCTTGTATAAATGCTATAATATGCAAGACCACAACAAAAAAAGACATTAAATAAAATATGCTAGACTTCTATTTATATGCAAGACTTAAAACCTATTGCATATTCTGGTCTTACAAACTTACAACATTTAGCATCTGATTTTTGTGCCAGTAATCAAGAATAAGGAAAACGAAAAATTAACAAACCTGTTTTTCCTCGTTTAAAAAAATATTAAAAAATGCTTTAAAAATTATTGAAAATAAAAAATAACACAAAATAAGAGAAAAATACAAATAAAAGATTTTATTTTATGTCTTCTTCTTCAAAATTTAATTTATACAAAATGACAACAAGGGTGAAAATTCACTGCGAACGCTATTTTTAAAAAAAAATCTACTTGGAAATCGTTAGAAAATCCGTTTTTTTAGCGAAAATAGTTATTAGTCGAATTGACTGCTTCGCTTGGGTTGTAAACTTGCAATACATATAAAAAATGCGTTCACGCATTGTAGCATAAAAGCCTACACAAAGAGAAACAAAGTTCCAACCGAATTGCAACTGAAATTCTGGTGAACTAACCGAACTTTGTTGTGAAAACTTATGTTAAGTTGCGCCAACAGACTGAAATTTGTAATCATCGAATTAAAGTCGAAATATCTGAATTTCAATAGGCAAATAGCTAAATATTTCTTTGTGTGTAGCATTTATCTTACCCTTGCATATATGCTATCAAGTGTGAATACCATTAGTATTTTTAACGACTCATTTCATACAAAACCATCAAAACAATATTCAATTTTCGGCGGTATGAAACAAGACCCCAATGAAATAAGGCCCCAAACCGAAAATGAAGTAAGGCCCCAAAAATTTCGTTAAAAAAATTGGGGTGTTATTTCATTTTTTGGGACTTTATTTCATAATGAAATTAGGCCCCAATATGAGAAATGAAATAAGTCCCCAAATAATATTTTTGGGGTGTTATTTCATTTTCTTAAAAAGCACAATTTTTAAGTAATATAAGCAAATAACCGTTATAATTACTGCATGAATTATCAAGTTATTAATGTAAATAGTTATTTGCTATTAGTAAGTGAGATTATACCGTGTAGTAATTTTGAAGTTTCTTTTATGTCGCAAGCAGAAAAAAACTTTATTTCGCGAAGCCACCTGCCGCTTTCTACGGAGGAAAAAAACCCCTAAGACCGGCCGAAGGCCGCCACCCAGAAGAACTTGTTTTTCAAATCAGATGTCTAATCCGTTGAAATCTTATATTTTTAAGACATCAAGTAATTTGTAAAAACAAGTTTTTCAGTGTGGCGGCCTTCGGCCGCTCTTAGAGGCTTCGCGAAATAAAGTTTTTTCTGCGTGCGATTATACGATTTATAAATTTAGTTTTATTTTGTGATATACTACTAAAAAATATTAAAATAACTGTATTGATATACTAAATATTATTAATCTTTTTATTTTAAAAAGGCTGAAAAAAAATTCGCACAATTTTTTTTTCAGCCTTTTTACTATGTATTAATTAGGAATAAAGAAATATTTCAAAGTAATATATAATTTTGTTTTTTTTTTTATTGGGGCCTTTTTTCATTTTCAAAATGGGGCTTTACTGCATTACGAAATAAAGCCCCAAAAATTGGGGCGTTTTTTTCGGGGTATTGTTTCATAATGAAATAAAGCCTCAAAAAATGGGGCGTTATTTCATTTTTGGTTTGGGGACTTATTTTATTGGGGTGTTGTTTCATACCGCCCAATTTTCGACCTCTCCAAACTTTAATTTTAATAAAACTTGCAATTACATATGTGTCATCGTACATCATTTTGGGTGGAAATATTGCGTTTTAAAATATGAAAAAAAAAAAACAAATCGAAAATTAAACAAAAGTGGTCGTACTTAATCGTACATATTTATTTAACGGTTTAATCGACGTAAGTCATTGATATCTCATTTTATAGCCACAGTTGTTTAAATAAAATAAGCGAAAAATAATTTTTTGAAGATAAAATGATTTTTTTTTAATCGCTGCTTAAAGACCTCCATTTCAATAAACTGGCTTTTTAAATTTCCAAAAAAAAATTTATGTTAATTATAATTTATTCCCTTTTTCCTATACCGTCACCAAATCCCTCTGGGTACCGCAGCATGTTTTTGAGTTATAGACTTTTAAGGTTAATTTTTTCACATTTTTATTCATAACTCAGGATACCTTAAGAGCTCTGCATAGGGATTTGGACACGACATAGACAAGTTATTTATATTTAAAATATATATTTTTAAAAGTTTAAAAACAAACTGTTTTTGCAATACAGCTTTTTGAACCGCGGTCTTTGAAAACAATACATTTTGCCGTCTAGAAGTGAATAATTTGTGTACTCAGTTGACACCACAATTTAAATAGCTTTAAAATGAGGTACTCTCATTACTTAAGCTGTTACAAAGATATGGAATATTATATACGACTGCTGTTTTTTAAATTGTTGAATATTTTTCATATTTTGAAACGCGATGTTTCAAGATCCGCTGGGATAAGCTGTCCTACATTTGGACTAGGTTATAGTTGTATGATGTAAAACTTCTATTCCAAATTGGGTTGAAATCAGAAAGGGCGGAGCAAATCAAGTGGTTGGTTTTAGATGTTTTTTGTCTTAGTTTTATTCAAAATTGTCTAATAAAATTATACATTTTTTTCACATGAATACTACGAGTATACATATAATATTCTGTAAACTGTCAAACTATGCTTGGAAAAATTAATTTTAAAAATATTAACGAAATCCCAAAAACTGTAAGTGATGGAAAAATTCAAAGGGCAGCAAGAAGCAGACAATGCTTTTATGTGAGGAATATGCGTGTTTTTTAAAATGACTTACACTACAAAAATTCCGCTGAAATTTCATTGATCTTTTAAATTTTGAGAAACATTTTTTGACCAGTGTATAAAAACCATTGAATAATATGGTACTCCATCATTATCTACATTTTTTGGAAAATGGACTTACACCACTTTCGAAATAAGTGGTTCATATGTTGGTTTTTAACGAAGCTTTTTTTATAATACATTACAAAGTGAAAATAAATACATAAATTCTATGGTATGCGTGTATCTATGGCTATACATTTGCAAAAAAAAGACGTGCTGTATATCTTTTCATAGAAATGTTGGCATCATTCAATGTAGATATTATGCATGCCATTATATTTGTTACTGTCTATTGAAATGATAGAAGAAAAGAAAATCTAGCACATTTTTCATGAACTCAAATTAAATTTCTTTCTGCAGCTCCCCTTAAAGCATTTAAGTTATTATTTATTTTGTTCATTGTCCTGCTTTAATTTCAGATACTCACACTCATCATGATCAATTGTCCAACCAACAACCACCTGGAATTATAGGAGGTGTTCCGGTACCTGGACCTATGACTGCTGTTAGCCCGGGTGTTACAGGGCCAACAGGTGCTCCTCTTTCCCAAACTTCAGCAGCTGCTGTAAATGATTTTAGTATTTTAAATTCATTTTGGTTTTCATTGGCCGCCTTTATGCAACAGGGTTGTGATGTATCGCCACGATCAATATCTGGTCGCATTGTTGGAGCCGTATGGTGGTTCTTTACGCTCATACTCATCTCATCATATACAGCCAATTTGGCTGCATTTCTTACTGTCGAACGCATGGTTACACCCATCAATTCACCTGAGGATTTAGCCATGCAAACAGAGGTACAATACGGTACTCTATTGCATGGCTCAACATGGGATTTCTTTAGGGTAAGTTGGCATATAATACCATACGTTTATATTGTATGTAGTATAAGCTTTATGATGACATGGGCTGGTTCCTTTGTTGCAAAAATAAATTCCATAAATTCCATTTGCAAAATCTATCTGCCTGTCTTTCTGTCATTTGCCTTTAAAGTCACAATCAAAATAATTTCTTGCTTATTTACGGCTGTCATTGCATACAAAACAATTTGCATTTCATCCATATTTACGATATAAAATGTTTTATTCTTTTATATTCCATTAGTGCCATGGTAAAAGTGTTTGGAAAATAGTAAAAATTGTAAAAAAAAAAAGAAATCTTCCTGTGACATTTGACTGATGTGCGACGCAATTAGTTTTGACAAGGAAATGCATACGACAATCTCTGCTCTCAGTTAATGTATGCTCTGACACGTATCGCATCTCTAAAGCCTATATACATTTTATTTAACTGCAAAGATACTGCTAAAGTTTCGCCAATAAAAAGTTTTTATAATGGAATACCGAAATAGTACAAACAAATATTTATGGGCTTTTACAGCAGCAGATAAACCTTTAAAAGGAATTTTATTACATAAAGAAATTGATTTTTTTGATATTCCTTTTGATAGAAACAAATGTCGTTTTGCTCATTACCTATACATACGTATAAGTAACATAGAAATATTATAAATAATAAGCCTGCACACAGAGAAATAATGTGCCAACCGAATGGAAAAGTGTATATTAATGTTATCAACTTATACATTGAGTTAGTACAACGATATTTACATTAGATTGCTAAATATTTTGAGTGTTGAAACTAAAATTTAGTTGTATTAACCGCACTTTGTTGTGAAAACTAATGTTAAGTTGTGCCAACCGTCTGAAATTCATAATAATCGAATTTCAGACGTAGTAAATGAATTTCAGTTGGCAAATAGCGAAATTTTTCTCTGTGTGCACGCACCCAGACATTATTGCAAATGGATATTTAATTACAAAAAACAGAATTTTACATCGTGACTTATAAAATTACATATTTATGTTAATATTTTCCAGATAAATATCTACATATCCTTAAGGAATTTAATTTTTTAATATAAATAGATTTTTCACTTGTTTTTATATTTTGCTAACGTAAAGCCCAATATTTTTTTTACCTGTAGTTTTAAATAAATTTAGAAGAAATTTGTTTTTTTTTTTTTTTTTTCTAAAAAACATAAAATTTACAAGTTTTATTAGTTTTTTGTTTTTATATACGAACTTCCAGTCTACGTATATTTAAAAAATGAAGCCATCAAACATATTGGCTAGGTTGATACTAGTATTTTGATTTGTCTAAAGATCTCATCAGAATCCGAAGTTTTATAAAAGCTAGAGAATCCATAATAGGCAGAGCTTTAACAAAAAAAAATAATTCACTATCAATTTTGCTCCATTTTTGGCTTCTTAGTAATCAAACACCTGGCTAGGGTCTTTTCCTAACAAGCATCATGACGTTACTAAACTTTGAAGACCAAAAATGTTCTATTTATATAAAAAAAATATTAGTTTTATTCTGGCTCAAGTAATATTTTTTACAGTTTTATTCGTTTTTTTTTGTGTTTACATACATCGAGTTATTTTTAATTTATAACGAGTTTTCAACCTCCGCATATTTACAAAAATAAAGCAAATCAAACATATTAGTGAGGTTGCTACTAGTATTTCAATCTGGCTAAAGATCTCATCAAAATTTGTTTAATATATTTGTAGTGCATATTTAAATTTTAAGCTTCCGTTTTGGATGAAGAAGAGGATTATAAACACATACCTCCAAGCATTTTGAGTTATTAATACCTTCTATTTCGACGGTAAAAAATTGAATTTTTCTACTCTCGCTAAAGCAAAACAAACTGCCTTTCAATTCAATACCACCTCCCTACTTCTCAATCTATTTTTTTCCTATTGAGTCGAGTAAGATCGAAATTCAATAGCCAGTACATATTATCATCAATATCCGGTTGAAACCACAAAGTACATCTATAAAACATTCAGGCAAGATCATATAGTCAATTTTAGCACCGTCGAGAAAAGTTTAGTGAAAAATTTCATTAAAACTTGTCCAAGAAAATTCTCTCTGTTTACGAAAATTTTCTCAAGAAAGGTGCAACTTGCTTCATTGTGCATTAGGGTTTTAACTTTTTGCATTTTTTGCAAATATCAGAAATTATATACCATAGCCGTATAGATCTTATTTTTCGAGGTGTTTAAAAAAGTTAAAGTTAATAATTCACATTTCTGTAACATCACATGATATCAATGAGCAAACATCTGAAAACTTTGAAGGAAATCTGCTAATAATTAATGAAGCCAAATTGTGTTTATATGGGAAAAAATTAAGTTTTTCCAGTTCTTGTAAATTTTTTGTTTAATGCCACTAATGTGCCAAATACTACTTGACCATGAAATTCGAGCACACATACTAAACGTTTTTTAAATTGATAACTGCAACATAATTTTTTTTATTTAATATACTCATATATTGTGAGGTGTGAAATATGTTTTTTTAGAATGTCGTTAACATGTCCTAAATCTCCAATTTCAAATTTTAAAAAATTTGCTTCAACAAAATCAGAAAAAAAAAAATAGATTTGAACGTCATGAACTTGTTAAATACATTTTACAGAATGAAAATAAAAAATTTTAAGAATATACCACTGTGCACTTGGGTAAGGAAGTGATTTTATTTTTGCGGATTTCGTGAAAATTGTGATATTTTTTCTTAGCAACAATACTCTAGTTTAAAAATAAAAATGTGTTGACATCATTAACCCATGTGAACCTGCGGCCCAAACTTACCCCAGACATATTTACATCAATTCACATACACAATGTTAGCTTTTCTTACTAAATACTAATGAATTTTAAGAAACGTAATACGAAAAATTATTAATCAATGAGTGAAGCTGCTGTGCTAAAATTGTTGGACAAATTGAACAACGTTAGCGCGTCACGTTCAGCATGGAGCTTTAAGGAGATACTGCGGAATTATATGTATATTTGAACAAAAAAGTATTTAAAGTCGTTTTTATTTTACATATCTGCCCAAAGTCATTCCTTTAATCGACTAAAAAGTTGTTCTGAACTAAATTAACCCATAGTTGCTATTGGTGTCAAAATGACTATAAGCTGAAAATTCTTAAAAAAAAAAATACTTTGTTATGCTGATACTTTGCTACTAAGGGTCAGTAGGAAAATCAGTTTTGAAAACAAAAAAAGACAGGCTTTTAAAAACTGGTTTCTGTGCGGAAGGTGTTTGTTCCAAATTGATTAAAACAAACGATATTTATTATTAGTACAATGTTGTTCATAAGATATTGCCCTGTAATTTTTTCGCAACACTAAAGTTATAACCCAACTGGTCATACTGGTACTTAACTTATTACAAATTGTTTCAATTAATAAAATGCGTACATATTTATGTATGGCAAATGAAATAAATTAAGTACAACGAAGAAGTAAATACTAAATAAACCATCATATTGCCCGCAAGAAGCTTATTGCACAAATGATAGATTCAAGACTTACAAGATTATTAAAGTGATTTGTTTGTGTATTTAGCGTTTTATATTTTATATGTATAAAAAATTGAATGCTAAGTAAATAAGTACTTATATTTAAAGTTAAAATGTTTTTTTATATGAAGTTTTTCTTCACACGAACGAAAAAAACAATAACAAAATACATGTAATACAAAAACAAAGTACATTTAGAGTCACTCATTCGTGTAGCGGCGAACGTCTTGTAAAAATCAGTGCTTATATATTGAATCCAAAGAACGCTCATATATTTAGCCTCAAAAATTACACAAAAAATAATCCAATTTATGAAGAAATTTCTCTTAAATTATTAGACTCAAAAATGATCAAATTATGAGGGAAATATCTCTTGACCTTATTTTTTTAAGTCATGTTTTAGTCCAAAAAGAAAGCCCTTTTGGATAAATCACTTTCATACAAACATTTAATATTTTTTGAGGCGACTTCTGTCTCATTTTTGACCCCACTTCAAAAACTAACTTCTCAGATTTTTCAGTTAGCTTTATTCAAATCAGAGGAGACTTCCCTTATTAAAGTGTTATGGCATTACCTTAAATATTGTGAAACCTTATCTGTAAACAGTCTTTATATTACATAGCTACCCAGGCAGAAAAACACAATAGGCACAGTGTTGGCAAAAAGTCGGCAACGGTCAGTTATGCGTAGGCAGAACATGGGATTAACAATCTTCACAGAATTGTTCTGTTACCCGATTGATAACAGTTGCCAACCGTTGGTTTAAACGAACTTACCACTGTTGGCATAACGTATGGTAATTCCAAAAAGTCTGTGCTTTTAAAATAGCTTAAATTAAATAAATTTTGAGAAATATGTACAATAAATCACATTTAAAAAGCAGCAATACAATCGGTCTTAGTTTTATATTTAAATGTGTGAAATATAACAAAATATAAAAAAATGCTTCTAATTGGTTGTAATGGTTGAAATAACCAAAATCTAACCACTTCGTTTTCTAAATAATTATATATATCTGTAGTAACTACCAAAATCTAAAGAAAAAATTAATTAGAAGTCGATTGGTAAGCAAAATATCGCACGAGACTTTTATCCACTTTTCTGGTTGCCAAATCTCATTTAGATTTAAACTCTTCTACAGTTGACACCGTCATTCCTGTCTTCTTTAAAGTTCCTTTTATAATTGACCAATATTATTCTATTGGACATAGTTCTAGACAATTTGGTGGATTGTTTTCTTTTTGTACAAAGTCGACTGTGTTGTTGTTATACCACGCAATTGTGGTTTTTGCTTAATGACATTTGGCTAGGTCTGGCCAAAATATCGATTTTGTATTGTGAGATCTTACAAATGGTAACAGCTGCCTTTTTAAGCATTCTTCACTATAAATTTTACCATTTATTGTACCAGTTGTAAAGAAAGGACTTGATTTTCTCCCACAAGAGCAAATTCTTTGCTAAACCAAGTAATTTTTTTGGTAATTTGGACTTGATTATCGCTTTACATTGAATACAAGCTGTGTAAAAGTCTTGTCCTGGACTGTACCGAAAGTTTGCAAAAGTAATATGTTTCATCATCCATTATAACGCAAGTATATTTTGTTAATTGTTTTTCGTAAAGAAGAAAAACATTTTCGTTTCGCATTCCTATCTGGACACACACAGAAAAACCAAAACCTGGTTTAAATTAAAAAAATGATTGAATCAATTAATATTTTAATTGATTTAATGATACAATAAAACTTTTATTGAAAATTAAGAAGCAAAAAAAGTTGTAAATACGAGTACCTTCTACATAAAAAAAATAAAATATGATACAAAAAAAGTGTGTGAACGATACACTGGTATTTGTGTTTTTGGCAATTCTGAGTCGGTTTGTATGTTAATTGATTGTTAATTGTTGTTAATTGATTTTCATAAAGACGTCGACTGTGTGTTTTTGTTGATAAATTTTGTTTTGCATTCCTGTCTGCACATAGCTGAACTTTATAACACTTGAGTTCATTACGTTTTTTGAAATTCTAAAAAAAATTTTGCGATTTCTTCATTTTTCTCGAGACTGATCCAGTTGAAATGGTAGGATCCTTTTAAAAAGCTTCTATTACCTTTTCAGCTGCATTTAGATCCCTTTGGCCATGCTCACTACCATGTCCCCAATTTCTTTCAACTGACAAGCATTCATTAAAGTTTTTAATAATATTTCTTACGGTAATTTATGTTAATTTAACATTTTTTGCTATCAAACGTATGGAAACACTTTTATTTTTTATTATTTTCGTGTACAATAAGTTTTCGTCGATTAAGCCCTGAAGCCATTTTTTAAAAAACTTTATTAAATTTCAAAAATCTTTTTTATTGAAATGAAATAAGAAGATAATAGCCTACTTAAATCATAAATTGTAGTTTTATTAGTCCAGTAGTTTGAAGAAAACAAAGATTAAAAATGGTTTGATATTGGTTATTTCAACCTTTAATATTGATAAAAACAATATTCGCAAAGAATTTTGAGTGTGGTACAAAATTTTATTTTCCTAGTATAATATTAGTTGTACCTTTGGTAATTATTAAGACGGTGGGGTTTACAAAAATAGCAGTGCTTTGCCAGTACTATTTTCTTGGTATGGTTGTAAATTTCTATTTGGGTATCATCAAACAGATTGTATTCATTTATTCGTTTGTTCAAATGTGTATATATCTTCAATATGTATGCACAAACAAACACATGTATCAAGTTGACGTTGTCAACGACTTGTCGTTCTAGGCCTGTCTATTATTTTATTTTTTTCTTTTCCAGCTCAATTTCTTTCTTTTCATCTTGTTGATTTTATGTTTATTCTTGCATACATAAATATTTCATATTGTCATCAAGTGTCCTGTAGGATTCAGTTTTTTACATTTCCAATCCCAATAACTATTTATGTTTCTTTTTTTTGCAAATTGACACATTTTCCTATCAAATAGTTGTTAACGTACAACAAGAGCACAACAGCAACAACAAACATTAGTACAATATACAATACAACACAGCAAAACATGCGTGAATCAATGATGTGTATGTAGAGTGTTGTTGTATTAATTTTAAACAACTTTCATCTACTATCATCACCCTTGTTCTTGATATTTGTAGCCGAGTTGATGATGACAGCAAAAGTGAAAACATTTATACATATTTATATTTACATAATCAAACATTGTCTATTGTATTGGAATTAGGGATCCCGGTATTTTCGGGATTTATATATACCGAAATCCGGGAATTTTTCCAGGAAAATCCCGGAATTTTTATGTTTTTAATTTGTTTATTTGATTACTTTTTGACACGCATTTTAAACAACGGAGACAAAAAAAATAAAAAAAAAATAAAGCAAAATGTTTATTTTACTTTTGTTAATTAAAAAAATTACAATTCAGCTTTTACAAACAGTTCACAAAACTAATTAAAACTAATTTGAAATAAATTAAAAATTGGTTGAAATAAAATGTAAAGCGTTTTTTTTTTGGGAATGTCACAACTTTGAGTTGGCATCACTGCTTTATTTGACCACCCGTTTAACAGCTGATAGTTGCTTTTTGTTTAGATTGCTTTGAAATTTCATTATGAATCGACTTACACCAGAGCAACGCGTACAAATTGTTGAAATTTTTAATCAAAATAATTGTTCTATTCGTCAAACGCATCGTGCACTTCTTCCATTTTATGGCGTACATAATCGTCCTTCAGAGCGGCTAATTCGAAGAACAATAGATCGTTTTCGGACCACATTTACTGTTACTGATAATGTGCATCCCGTGAGACGCCGAACAGTGCGCACTGAAGAAGCTGTAGCCGCTGTACAGGAAAGCATTGACGATGGTCCTAATCAATTAATTCGTCGCCGTTCTCAGCAACTGGGGTTGTGTTTTTCCACATTATGGAAGATTTTACGAAAGGATCTTGGCTTAAAAGCTTTCAAGATTCAACTTGTACAGGAATTAAAGCCAAACGGCCATCGTATGCCACACAACGGGCGCTGCAATGGATTTACTCAAAGAAACTTTTGAAATATAATTTCACGTAATATAATGAAAAATATAATTTCACGTAATGACCCAATTAGCTGGCCACTAAGATCGTGTGCTTTAACCCCATTGGATTATTTTCTTTGTGGTTATTTTAAGTCACTTGTCTGCGTCACCCGGAAATCAATATTCGAAGAGTTATCGGCGAAATATGGCAGCAAATGCTGCGAAAAATTGTTGAAAATTGGTGCTCCAGAATGCGCCTTCTACGCGCTAGCCATGGCGGCCAAAGGGCAGAAATCCCATTTAAGCATTAATTTCATAAAATTTTCTTTCCAATAAAGCCCGTTTCATTGATATTAAAAATAGATTTCCTTGTTTTATTATGATTTAAACTTGTGTTACTCTATAAAAAACACCCGATAGTAACTAAATATTTAATATGTAATGAATGATATTTTAAAGAAAAGTTGGAATCATTTATTAACCTTTCAATACGGCTTAATTAAAATACTTTTGAATTATTAAACTGTCAATCTCCAAGAATTATTATCTGTTTTTTAAGATTACTAAATTTAATTTTTGTATAGTTAACACACTAAAGATGTGTTAAAGGCCCGCTTGTCAATTTTGCTACCAAACTTTGCAAATATATAGAAAAATAAAGCGCCCCCCTGTTGAAATTATTTGCAAAACAAAGTTGAAATTTTGACCGAATGTTAATCCTGGCCGGCTAAAGATATACAAAATTGATTTAATTATTTTAATTTTGTATAATTTTGTGACGCAAACTTTATTTTAAAATAACCTACTTTTTTAATTTTTTTTGGAAAAAATATCATTGACTATTTTTTTAAATTGTCATATGGCAGCTCTGACATAATTTCTATACATTTTTTTAATTTTAATAAAAACCAGCCATTATTTATGTTTTAAGTGAAAACGGAATAAATTTTATAATATCTTAGACTTTGTGAATTTGAAAAATTCATGGTCCGATCGGTCAGATTTTTTAAATCTAAGCACAATTGATAAAATAATTTTTTTGCAAAGAAATACATTTTCACATTTTCTCATCAACATAATAATCAAAAATATATAAGATTACACTTAGAATACTATGTAGGTAAAGACCACTGCAAATGTAGTTAAAAACAAATGAAATTTCAATTAAAAAAAAGGACTACTTATATTTCAGTAAATTCAACTAACAATGTCATTTGTTTTTGAATGTTTTTCCATATTTTGAAAACAGAATTTCCCTGAGTGTAGGCTTTTCTATAATTTTTGAAAAAAGTCCTTCAAAAAATGTACAAAACAACTCTGAACAACAATTTTCTACAAGGAGTTTATCCAGGTTTTTAAACCGCTTAATTATCTTTGTTAATTAAAAAATATAAACGCTTAAAAATACGGGTTTGAAACCTGAACACTTGGCCAATAATGAGTTAATAGTTTTTGCTTGTTTTGCATATTTCAAATTAGTCCCGAAATCCCTGCAACGCATATTTCCAAACCCCGAATCCCGGGATTTATGAAAATCAGTCCCGCGCAGCACCCCTAATTGTAATCATTTCAATAACGATTATTTGTTCATGCACACACGCATCCACACAAAGGGTGTAAATTTATTTGATTGAGATAAAGTTTATTTTTGTTGATATGTGGGTAAAAATTAAAGTTTTAAATGTTTTACATATAAATAATATGTGGTTCAATAGATTATATTGTAAGGGAATGTTCCCCATTATGGCCTATTTTCTACTTTGGATTTTTTGTTTATTTTTTTTTTCGGCCGCTCTTAGGGGTTTTTTCCTCCGTAGAACGCGGCAGACGGCTTCGCGAAATAAAGTTTTTTCTGCGTGCGATTATACGATTTATAAATTTAGTTTTATTTTGTGATATACTACTAAAAAATATTAAAAAAACTGTATTGATATAATAAATATTATTAATCTTTTTATTTTAAAAAGGCTGAAAAAAAATTGCGCAATTTTTTTTTCCAGCCTTTTTACTATGTATTAATTAGGAATAAAGAAATATTTGAAAGTAATATATAATGTTGTTTTTTTTTTTTATTGGGGATTTATTTCATTTTCAAAATGGGGCTTTACTGCATCACGAAATAAAGCCCCAAAAATTGGGGCGTTACTTCATTTTGTTTTGGGGTGTCGTTTCATTTGGTTGGGGGTTTATTTCTTTTTTTTTTTTTTTTTTGGGTATTGTTTCATAATGAAATAAAGCCCCAAAAAATGGGGCGTTATTTCATTTTTGGTTTGGGGACTTATTTCATTGGGGTGTTGTTTCATACCGCCGTAGTGTAATTAAGTGGTTTTATTTTTGTAAATATACCGAAGATGGAAGCTCGTTAAAGGTGGAAGTAGTAACATAAAAATAATTTCTATACAAAAATAAAAAAACTGTGAAGTATTAAATCATTCCCTTATATATAATAATGGAAATTATAATGAGAGAACAGATGCGTAATCATTTAGAATCAAACAAAGTGATATAAGATTTTCAATCTGGATATAGATCAAAGTATAATACAACAACTCTTACAATAGATGTTACGGAGAGAATAAGAGAATGTATGGATAGGGGCTTACAATCAGCTGTCATATTTCTTGATTATAGTAAGGCATTTGATGCAATATGTCATAAAGTTTTAATAAAAAAGTTATACGAATCATTCGGCTCTACATCGTCAGCGTGCAAGATGACATATTCTTTCTTATGTACCCGTAAACAATTTGTACAATGTGGCGCATTAATGTCAACTCACTTAATAAGACACAGAGGAATCCCACAGGGATCAATTTTGGGTCCGCTATTTTTTACTATGTATATGAACGATTTTTTCCGCTGTTGTCGATTTAGTATACCTCATATTTTTGCGGATGATGTGCAGATTGTTGGTGTATCACATTCTAATGATATTCCGCGTTTTGCTGACAGAATGAACGAAGATCTGAATAGAATATCGGAATGGTCTAAAGCAAATTTTTTGAATTTAAGCCCATCAAAACCAACGGTTATATTTTTTTTAATAAAATTTCGTCCGGAATCACATTGAGAATGAACGGAGAACAAATATTAGAGGTGGACCATTACAAAATCCTTGGCTTTCGAATAGATTGCAACATGACTTTTAATTATCACATTAATTTCACAATAAGCCAAGTATACATGGTTCTTAAACGACTATAATAAACAACAGATTACCATTTTTTATGAGGAAAAAGTTAGGACACACCCTTATAATGCCTTTATATTCTATATGGGTTAGAAGTTTAAAGTGGATCTTCCAGGGATAAAATAAAACTATGTTTTCACATTTAATACGATGTATATATGGTATAGGATATCTAGATCGTAATCACATAACCCCGTTCTTAATTAAGTTTTAAGGTGTAGATTTTGATAACTTTATAGATCTACGAATACGGCCTCAGTTTTATAAAACATTTAAGTATGGTGCACCACAATATCTTCTAGATATATTTAGTTTCGCCAATTCAAGTAGAGTAAGGGGTTTGGTATTCCCTAAATTTTAAACCTTGTTGATGCAAAGATCGTTTGCAGTACGTAGGGTTCGATTATGGAACTCACAAACAGTTATTCCTTATGATGAGAGACATTTTTCACATTCAGTAAATAAATTTAAAGAAATAGTGGTGAAAAACCTACAGCATTAATTAACATTATTTCCGATCGTGTGTTGAACTGACAAATCTGTCTTCCTATATATCCATTATATTATTTCTATTATTTGACTCCTCCGGTGTTCGTATCAATTTTTGAAACAATTTATCCAGATGGCATTGTTATTAAATTGTAAAACTTTGTTGGTAGTGTTTGAAATGTTATGTATAAAGATTTAGTTTTTTATTTAAGGTATTAATAATAAAATTAGCCTAAGTATGTATTCATGTCATTGTAATTACATATCTATCAATCATTAGGCCTTATTGGCTTTGGATTGATTAATGAAATAAATAAATAAATATTTAGTCATATGATTCATATTGGGTACAAAACTACATAATCGATTACATTTAAGTAAATAATAAACAAACAAATTAAAGGAAATAAGACTTAGACCTGCTAACCTATCTCCAAAGAAGAAGGCTTAATCATAGTTATAAATGTCAGATTTATATGAAAATATATGTGATTAAATTTAAACTCTCATTATGTTTAGAAAAGTTACTTGCCCCAATTCATTAAACATCGGATTATACTGCCTAACACAATATTTAACTGTGAAGGACCTTGTCTTTCGGATAACCAAAATATCCGATTTTTGATGCTAATCCATAGAAGCATTATGTTTGTCAATATTACACTCATACTACTAACCTCAGTGGAAAAACGTATCAAAAACCTTTTTTTTTTTTAATATAATTCAGTTAAAAATGTCGACCCTTTCTTAAATTAAATTTTCTTCTTTATAATAAAGTTAAGCATACAATTCTAAATGTGTCAATAAATTTCCGCCCATGGAATTTGTTTTAAATTAATTTCTTATGAAAAATTTCCGAAACAAAGTAATTGTATTCCTTAAAGAAATTATAAAACATTTGATTCATTTTATAAATTTATTTAAATTTGAATTATTTAATAAAATTTTAATATGCTGAACTTGAAGGAAATATTTCTTGTCTATAAGAAAAATAAAAGGGATGCTTTTACATTTGGTAAAAACATACCAATAAACATATAATTTAGACATACCATCATAAAAACAAATTAAACAAATATTTAAGAAAATTTAACAGCAAAATAAAAAGAAACCTTAAACAAATGAACAACATATAAAATTACAAACCAAAGAGTAGTAAGAAAAGATTTATAAAACCATTTCCACTTACATACACAACTTACTAACTTACGGCAGAAAGGGTACAAACACATACAAAAAAAAAAAATATTCTCCCACCACAGCCACACAACAAAAAAAAAAAAAAAAAAAACATTGAGGATCATTTTAATTTAATTTGCCTGCCAAACCAAGCACAAACACTGAAGATGAACATCCGCTTAAGTAGAATGGCAGTTTCCGTTTTATGTTCGTATGTATGTTTGTTGGGATTTAGTTAGTATGTACTAGGGTATTCAATCGGTTAACTGTTACTCGATGAATTTTAATCAAAAATTTGTGCAATGTCCAATTTAGAGTAACGAATAACTCGAACAATTTGGTAGATTAATCGAGTAAATGGAGTACAAAAAAAAAACCTTTAATTGTTTCGTATTTTTCAAAAAAAGATTTTTTTACATAATATAAAGCAATGCACCAGTTACCGTTTTAATTTACATATTACAGTAGTTCAATAGGGCTATAACTTTGTTACGTGGCACCACGAATTGCACAATACGGTACTGGTAAAAAACTATTTTTATTTTTTCCGACACTAATGCCTAAAATAGCACATTTTTAAAATATCCTTGAACAGTGACATTATTATACTCAAATGAAGGGTCGAAACTATAAAAAAAAAATTTACACCTAAATGCCCGATTTCCAGAAATAAAGTGAAACATTTAAATATCTAAATATTTAATAAAAATCGCAACAATCTCAAAACTATTACAGTGTGTTTGCAGCTCGGATTGGGTGTTTCACTCTTTTCTTTCATTCGGATCTACATACAACTTAATCAAATAAATTAAAAATTATCAATTTGAAAAAAAAAAAAAAATCAAACAAAAATCCGTCATCCAAACTTCAGCGCATTCGCTGTGGATATTTTTTAACGACAACGAAAAATAATATAATTTTTCTTTATGTTTTTTTTATATTAAATTATTATTATTCTATATATATATACGTATATGTATGCACAGCGCATACTATTGGGGCATTTATTCGTTCCCCCGCATAGTTTAGGGACATTTGCTTACTTTGGATACTGTCCTCAAAGTTTTCATACATCTAGCGTATAAGATGAGGACAATTGGTTCGATACACCGCATACTTAGGGGACAATTTTGGGTGTATATACAGATGTCCCCATAGTATCCGCTGTCGTACATATATATATACATACATATATATATTAGGCCGGGTCGATTTGTATGGAGGCAAAAAAAATCGCTCAACGTTCAAGGAAAATCGTATTCTAGGGATCACAATAAGAAACTTTGCCGAAGGAATTATACCTCTAAAACGAATTCTGATGTCCCGACTTTTGAACCGTAGGGTCAAATTTTGAAAAATTCCACTACGATTTTCCTTGAACGTTGAGCGATTTTTAAATCGACCCGCCCTAATATATATATATATATATATATATATATATGTATGCACAGCGCATAGTCCAGAGACATTTATTCGTTCCCCCTCATAGTTTAGGGACATTTCCTTACTTTGGGGACTGTCCCCAAAATTTTCGAGCCTTTTCATACATCTAGCGTTTAAGATGAGGACAATTTTTTCTATACACCGCATATTCCGGCGTCAATTTTGGCCATGTCCCTAAAGTATGCGCTACGCATACATATATATATATATATATATATATATATATATGTATGCACAGCGCATAGTTTAGGGACACGCCCAAAATTGTCGCCGGAATATGCGGTGTATGGAAAAAATTGTCCTCATCTAATACGCTAGATGTATGAAAAGGCGCGAAAATTTTGGGGACAGTCCCCAAAGTATATGTATGTACACCGCATACTCTAGAGACATTTATTCATTCCCCCGCATAGTTTAGGGACATTTGCTTACTTTGGGGACTGTCCCCAAAGTTTTCGCGCCTTTTCATACATCTAGCGTATTAGATGAGGACAATTATTTCTATACACCGCATATTTCGTGGACAATTTTGGGCTTGTCCCTAAAGTATGCGCTGTGCATACATATATATATATATATACATATATTATTTTTATATATTATATAAAAGCTATATTCCTAATGATTTATTAAAGTCGAACTTTTGAAAACGTAAGAAAATAAAGCAAATCACCTCAGTTGATGCTTTTTATTTTAACCTAAAGTATATTTTTTATTTTAATAAAATGCATTTCGGAAATCCTGATTTTGTATTTATTTTGTGATTTATTGGGTATGTTTAAGGAAAAATTAGTGAAATAAGATTATTCAAATTATTCGAGTTACTAGAGTAACTTTAAAATCGCACTCGTTTAATAGAGTAAGTTAAAAACCTCAAAATCAAGTTATTCGATTACTCCAACAAAGCCAAACCTGAGTTATTTGAATACCCTAGTATGTACTCATGTGTTGGTGTATGATAGGGAGGAGAAGGTGTTGCATAGTTAGCAAGTGAAATTATAAGAGCAATTTACGAAATGAATTTGAGCCGTATGAATACAAACATACATAAAAAGTTGAACTCATGCTTGTTTGTAAAATCAAGGAATTTATTAAAATCCTATGGAATTTTTAAGTATTTATAATTTTTTTCTTGTCGTTTTTTTTTATTTTCTGGAGAATTTGTATAGTATGGTACCGGCGTTCATGTACGTTCAACAATGTAGGTTTATCAGTATAAGAAGCATTTATTTGTTAATGTGCTTTAGAAAGGCAGTTTTTTTGCGGGTTCGATTTTTATCAAGTATCCAGCGAAATATTGTAGCATTATGTCTGCATCTTATATACCAAAAACGTAAGCCAATTTAAAGAACTCTTAACGGTGACACACGACAAGCATTATTTAAAAAAAAAAAAATAATGGTACACTGAACCAAAAACAGCGTTGAAATCAACTAAATACCATGTTAAACTGAGGAATGGGAAATGGATCACTATACAACCAATAAAATCTGTCCGTATTTCAACAAGTTATTTAGTAAATATATTTTTAACGTTTAATAATTTGCTAATTATTATTTTGACGAAAAATCATCAATTGTTCCATCAGAAATTAGTTATTTTAACAAATTTATTTAATCAATTTGAATAAATATTTTGTTGTTTTAACAATGCGGTTTATTCAATTTAACAATGCGCTTTATTTAAGCTATTCGTATTTAGTAGATTTATTATAATTTTTAATTTTATATTTCTTTATCTTTTATTTTCTATAAATTTAAATTTTTAATAATATGCGTCTTTAGTTAGTATATTAAAAAAAAATATTGGGTATACAAGTTAATAATATATACTTTTTTTGCTTGAAAAATGCATTTATTATAATAACAAAATGAATTGATACATTATTCAAAGTATTGTCCATCGTTAGCCACTACTTTTTCCCATCTTTCTGGTAGCATATGGATTCCGCTCCAAAAGAACTTCTCCGGTTTTGAGTTAAAGAATGAATCAAGCCAATTTCTGATACCCTGTTCTGAAGTGAAGCGTATTCCAGTAAGGGCGTTATGCATCGATCGAAACAAATAGAAGTCAGAAGGGGCAAGGTCTGGTCTATAGGCGGGTGAGTCAAAACTTCTCATCCACTGTTTTCCAAATAGTTTTTGACCGGTCTTGCAACATGTGGCCGATAGTTGTCATTATAGAGGATTATGTCCTCGTGTCTGGTCGAATATTCTAGTCGTTTTTCGTTTATTACTCTCTTTAAATGAATCAATTGTGTTCAGTACAGGTCCCCTGGGATCGTCTGTCCAGATTTCAACAGCTCATAATACAAAACACCCATCTGATCACACCAAATACAGAGCATTACCTTGGCGCCTTGGATGTTCGGCTTCGGCATTGATTTTGCCAGGCTTTACATATGACTTTTTGCGCTTGGGGTTATCGTAATGTATCCATTTTTCATCACCAGTAACAATACGATGAAAAAATTACTTCTTTTTGTAGCCTTCAAGCAGCATTTACGACATGCAAAACGTCTCTCGGCTTCAATTCATACGTTACCAAATTTCCTTGCTTTTGGCTTGTTGTGTGACTTTCAATAATAATGCAAGTTCTTCTTGAGTTTGACAACAATCTTCGTGGAGTAATGCTTCCAATTCCTCATCTTCAAACTTTTTAGGCTGAGCAGGCCTCTCCTTGTGTTCTGTGTCGAAATAATCACTTTTGAATCGCGCAAACCATCGTTTGAGTTGGTGCATGTTGACCGTAAGCTTCTACTAACAATCGATACTTTTCAGCAGGCCGTTTTCTTCTAATGAAAGAACGTTATCAGACTTCAATCAGACTGCAAAATATATATTTTTAGGCACAAAATTCGACATTATTATAGCGATTTAAAAAAAAATGTGTGTTTACACTTTGGCGTCTATCGAATACTGAATTATAATGACAGATGTTTACCCTCCAATGACACCAGGACACAAACCATTTGTGATGGTTATGCCATATGTTGTCCAAATCATTATTAACTTGTATACCCAATAATAAAACTAAAATTACAACGTAGTACGTACCCAAACCCCAATTTTTAAAACACATGAAACATTACATTTACAAAACCCATTAATTTATTTAATATTTAAATTAATAATTTATTAAATTTTTATATTCACATAAATAGTTTTCTTCACTATTACAGGGGATAAAAAAATAAAGTAATGACCGTAATAAAAGTTTACAATTTACATAAAGCAGTATGAAATTATGAAAACTTATTTAAAAATAATCAATAGTCACACATTTAACTATCCACTATAATTCACTGAGTTTAATAATTCACAATTTTTTTTGTAAAAACCCATTTAATATAATTTTATTAATTTTTACAAAAAAAAAAAAGAATTGCAAAATATGACATTTAGTATACGTAGCCCAAACCAGGTATTAATAATTTATTTTTAGTTTTATTTTATTTTATTTTATTTTTCTTATTTCGAGTAAGCGATATAAAGAACAGGAAATCCCATAAAATGGCAAATTTGACTTCTCTAATAATAGCTAGTAATTATTAAAAAAATATATATATATAACAATTAAGAGGGGCTTAAAGCACAAGGAGTTCAAATGCCATTTTTCGAAAACTGAGTTTACACATGGAATTAGTGGTTGAAGTTCTGAGAAGGTGAGAGCACAAGTGGTCAATGTCGAATTCATATCCGGTGAGCAATTCTAGCACTTCTCATTAAAATACCTGTTTTGCTTGATGCACAAGGGGTATAAGAGCACTTAAACAACATTAGCTACAACCAAGTTTTAAAATTAATTTTCCACATGGACTGAGTGAACTTTTGACTAGAGACTAATAGTATCCACTTTGTGTACTCTCTATGCACTTATTAATGGAGTGTGACCAAAATTTTTGAATTATAGAAATTACAAAAAAAAAAACAAAAGTAATTTATATCAAATTTATGTACCTCAAGTTAGGAAAAAGCTTTATGGCACATTCAAGTAAAAAATTTATTGTTTTCATTAATGAAAAATGAGGGCTTTATAACTCTGAAACACGTCCAAGATTTTTCAGAAATAGTGCAACGGGCATCTGAAAAAGTCAATGGTTACACTTCGGTACTTCTCATATAAAGAATATCTCTTACGATTGAGAAAGAAAACTTCACCAGCGTAAACATCAAAATGCCGAAATGTTCGCCCAGCCGTGCAGTTACTATTATAACTTCATCCAAAAAAACAGCGTCAAACTACTGAAGTTTGCGAAACGCAAGTTACTATTACAACTTCATCCAAAAAAAAGCGTCAAACTACTGAAGTTTCCGAAACGCAAAAACCCTATGATCTTCATTGATATGTATTACCACTTCCTCACGATAGAATGTAAAGAATCGAAAACCAAGGTGAGGAAGAAGATTAGGTCGATGATGTCATGGAATTTGACTATGACAACTAAAAAATGTAACAAGGAACTAACTGATATTTAAAAAATTTCGTCTATGTGGACTTCTTAGTAGGTATACTAAACCTATTTTAGATTATAAGTGCATTTATTTTAAACATTTTAAAAAAAAGTTAGAGCACAAGGGATATAAGTACGACTTTCTTTACTTCAAATGTTATTTTTGAGTATGTGTGTAGTATGTTAAATATTACATTGTTGGAGCGTGTTAGATTTAAACATAACTCAGAATCTCTCTTATTAAAAATGTTATATTAAAGATAGCATCTAACTTTAAGCTATTATCTTCTCTTTCTCAATATTAAACATTGGTCACTTGAACCCCTTGCTCTTTAAGCTCCTTATATAATAGCTCATTAGATTCGGCACAGGTAACAAAATTTTTATTTTAGAGGAATTTTTGAAAATTACAAAATAATTTTAAATTTATAAATTTAAATATATATTCACAACTGGTGAAAACTGAAACCGTGCATACCCGAGGTGAAAATTACACATTTATAGAAATTGTTTTGTATTTTTTTTTAATTTCTAACTTTTAAATCTAAAGGCAGAATTAGTTTATACGTTCTGTTCTGTTACGAATCAGCTGTTTTGTTTCTGTTCAATTGAAAGTCTGTATGTGTGGTTAGTTTTCACTTTGTCGTTCTGTTCTGTTGCGGACAATTCTATTGAAAATAGAATTCAACGTTAAGTGACAGCCTAAAGTGCATATGTATTGGTTTGTTGTGAAATTTTTTTTTCAATATTTGAATCAGGAATGATAAAGTTGGTACTATGGTACTTTTAATGGTACTATTTGAACCTCAAATGCACCATGATACTCCTATGACTCATTTAGTACGATTTAAAAATTTTTTTATGTATGAATTTCTTGGTCCCTTTAAAATTCAATAATTATTAATTTGATTTGCAGTCCTATATGAACAATGAATTAATTTGGAACCAAATGCTGTGAATTCAATCACATGATTTCACTGAGTGCGACTGATTACAGGTGATTATATTAGAGTTTTATTAACCAATTAAACCAATTATTGAATTCAATCACTAAGGGTTATAATTATTATTAACTAATTTTGATTTTCAAAAAAAATAATAATAAAAATCTTATAAAAATGTGAAATTGACTATTAACTGCGTGTTTTTAAAATCGAATGAGTTCACGAACAAATTTGTTTGCTACCAATCACAAGGATTGATTTCGCAAAAAACTGTGAGAAACGTAATTGAATACAGCAAAAATTAATAGGACGTTCAAAAAATATTAAAAATTTGGTGAATTTAAGAAAAAATCTCAAAATTTTAATATTTTTTTAAATCAAAATCAGCTAATTTTCTTAGTACGCACTGCTCGTTTTTACATAGCTTTATGTACATTTTTCCGAAAAGTTTGGTATTGAAAATGAGCAAAATCGGTCCAGCGGTTCAAAAGTAATTAGTGACAATGTGAAAGTACCTCTAAATTTTTCATACAAATTGGTGTATAATGCACTGTATATTATTAGAATTCATTGTAGTGTCTGATGTATAAAATATAACGTCATATTTTTCCACCAGACGCTAAGAGGTGAATAATATTTAAAATTCACCGCAAAATTTTTTTTTCTCTACAAAAAAAAAATTTTTTCAACCTCAAAAATAGTTTTGTTACCTCAAAAATGTTTTTCACGACACAATTTATTTTTTTACAGCCAAAAAAGTTTTTCACCTCAAAATTTTGTTTTCCCATCTTAACATATTTTTTTTTTAATATATTTTTGTTGTTTCATTTGTAATTGTTCATTTTGGAGGGTACAAAGATTTGTTCGTTAATTTATATTTATATTTAATTTTTTTTTTTTACTTTTGATGCCGAAAAAGTACTATTTTATATGCAGGTTGGTACTATTTTAAAATCGCATTTATCATCCCTGATTTAAACGTTTTTGGTTGGAGTTTCTTTTACTTTTGAAAACAGCTGATTCCTTTCACAGAAAAAGTAATTACAAATATTACCTACAGAACAGAACGACACAGAACGGCAACAGAAAGTAAAAACTAATGAGGCCTTAATACTATCGAACGACAGAATTTTTTTTTACAAAAAACTGCCACTCTGATAGGCTTCTAACAAATTTTATACAAGCTAAATGAATGTAATGTTCTTGCTGTTATTTGAGGTCTTATATGAACTTATTAAGCTACATATAGGATATATATTAGGGCTATAACGATTTTTCATGTTTGAAAAAAAAACAATTATGGATTGCAGTTATATTTTATTATATAGTTTTAAGTATTAGACCAGTTTTTGCCGATTTTAAAGCTAAACATATATTTAAGAGCATATTTTCTTGAAAATATTAAAATATATTAGAACCCAGATATGCAAAGAAATGTTAAATTTATATTACAGACTAGCGGCTATCTTTTATTAGTTTGCTTTGCTGTCTATTTCAACTATTTCACAAATATCGAAACAAATTGTCAAAAAAAAAATATATATAAATATTTAGTTCGGCATTTTAACTTAAGATTAATTTTATTGTTTTTGTTTAAAAAGATTCAAATTTTTTAAGCAATTGCAAAATTGTAACAGAAATTTCAGTTTGAAATTTTAAAACTAATTAATAATGATAATTATAAAGGCCGAAAAACCACTTCATTAATTCGATGTGTGTATTAAATATTACGGTCATGTATTTTAACCCTATTTATGGCCACTACCAGAGGACTATTGGCCAATTTGCTATGGGTTTGCCTAATTTAATATATTTTTTTATATTAAAACATTATACATAGGGTGATCGGTTATTTGACATTTTTCGAAAACCGGTTTCCGTAGTAGAAAATTAAAAAAACGGTTTCGGTTTCTGGAATTTAAAAAAAAAAACAAGACCGGTTTTTATATTTTACTCAATTGTGCTCAGAAATTGAAATTTATTTTATATATTAGAATAATTTCAGAGTTTTTGTGTGAAAAATTGTTATTTATTTTGGGAAAGTTTTTTGTAAGGTTGATAACATTTTTCTGGTGGTTTCCAAAAACAAAAATACTTTTTAAAAATTATTTAAAAATTTTTTTTTTCAAGTTTGATAAAATTTTTATTAAAAATAAAAATTATGTATTTTCGACCTTTAGTTGTGCAATGCAAATGAAAATGAAAATTATTCAAGCTCGAGGCCATACTCTATATTTCTTTATTAGGATATTGTCCTAACAAATAATCTATAGAGTTTTTTGTTTTAAAATTTATTATTTGACCCTTTCAAGAATGTGTTGATAGATCTAGAGATTATTTGTTAGGACAATATCCTAGAAAACTCGATAGATTATTTGTTAGGACAATATCCTAATAAAGAAATATAGAGTAGATGGAAAAAACATAATTTTCATTTTAATAAAAATCATATCAAACTTGTATAAAAGACAAAGTACAGTCTAGTTTACTCCCCCTGTGTTGTTTATAAACTAAACAAAATATAAAAAGGAGAGCAAAGCAAAAAACTTGTATTGAATATCTACCAGAGGTGGACCTTGCACATAACAAACAAGTTTTCAATTTATTTTTTGATCAATGGTTATAATCTTTAACTTCAAGCTCATATATTAGTTCTCATATAGTGAGTAAACTAGTTCATATAAATGTTTGATGTTTGGCATGGGATTGTTACCGCTTTCAAAACGTGTTTTGATGATGGGAACCCGAAATATATCTATCAAATAATAAATTTGAAAACAAAAAACTCTATAGATTATTTGTTAGGACAATATCCTAATAAAGAAATATAGAGTATGGCTTCGAACTTAAATAATTTTCATTTTCATTATTTAAAAATCTTATTTATAAGCGCTACGAAATTGTTTCCTGAGAAACACCATTTAAATTTAGTATTCAACAAATTTAATAAAAAAAACATTCATTATTGAAAACGACTTAAGGAAAAACTATTTAGAGAAAAATATTGAATTAACAAAAATGGAGTAAAAATGAATTGGATTTTATTTAAACATATTACAAAAAAAGAATTAATTCCAAAATTATTCAGAAAAATAATACTTTGTATGCGTATGGAAAATATTAAAGCCTTTTGTAAGAGTCGTGGTTAAGGAGCACTCCTGCATGAACCATATAAAAAAGAATGATTTTAAAATAAATTTTCAGAACATTTAAACAATAAATTTTGTGAATCTACAGTTTTTTATATATTGAAGCTCAAATAGAACGGTTAAGAAAAAACCGGGTATTAGACAGCAAAAAACTGGTTTAAATCAAAAAATTAACTTTTTAGAAAAATCGAAAACGACAACATACAAAAAATCGGTTTTTAAAAACCGGATCGATCACTCTCATTATACCCCTATCACACGTTACAGTACACTCATAGAATTAAACCTGTTAAAATAGCAGAAAATGGTACTAAAAATGAGTTAAAAATTATCTTGTAGAAAAAACTGCTAAATTAAGCAGATTTTTTTTCCCTAAATATTAATGAAATAAGAACAGTAAAAATACAAAATTTTCGTTATATTCGATGTGACTTTTAGTTAATTGAAAATAGCATTTTAGTCTGTAAAATTAGCAAAGAAGTTAAATAAAATATTTGTTGACCAAAAATAGCAAAACAACGTTGTGAAATAGAGACGGAGGAGATTAGAAAAATAAACAAAAGTCTAATAATAGAATATTCGTGTTTGTTAGTGTTGGTCACTTCTGAGTATAATATACAATAAAAGAAAAAGCTAATAGAAAAGAAAACTGCAATTTAGAGGCATTACATACTTGGGTGTGATCGCTAAACGGACTTGGTATTGTTACGTTTGTAATGTTAGAAGAGCGCAGGTTTGATTCTTACAGCCGCAGGTTGTTGAAAAAATTTATCATATAAAATCTGAAATCTAAATATCTGATAATTATAGGACACAAATAACAATACAATTTAAATGGAAAATCACTGATGATGCCTGTCCATAAAAAAGGCATAAACTATTGTAGACTGATTTATAAATTTATAGTGTTTACAATTTTTAGAGAAAAACGTTTATTCTTCTTCTTAACCTCGACATTTCTAAAATAAAATCAACAGAAATTTTTGCTAAAAAGTTTTAGATTACTGATTTCATAAGAGCAGACTTTTATTCGCATGAAAAAAAAAACTGAAAAAAATACTTTAAAAATTTCACATTTTTAATGATTTTTTTGTCTCTTACATTTTGTTGATTTTAGCAGATTATTAGGATACTTTCAATTCACTAAAATTTAGCTTAAATATAACTTAATATTTGTAAATTCAACAGATTTATTATTACTATTTTTATATTACTAATATTTAGAAAAAAATCTGCTAATTTTAGCAGTTTTAAAAATGTTTCTGCAAGAACATTTTAACTAATTTTAGTAGCTGCTTTTGCTATTTTTACACGTTTATTTCCATGAGTGTACATGTAATACAAAGAATTTTTTTTTTAGAACAACATTTTTTAATTTTGTGTTTTGCTTTCTTTTTCTTTGATTGGTATTTTTTCATCTTGTAATCATTAAAGTGAAAAATATGCTTATTTCAGATTTTTACTGCTCATTTTCACGTAAAACTACAGAATTACACATACGCATGTAGTTATTTGCCATTAAACACAAAACAGTATTTCAGACTTCTTTTTTAAAAACATTCACCCTTGTATACGATGAATAAAACACAACTTCCTACTAACGCATTCATTAAATTTGTAAAACGTCATATACCACGATGATGTTGATGATGTTGTTGTTGTCGTTGATATAGAGGATATTGTTATTGTTCAAGTAATAACTGTAATTTTCATTTGGATAACCTTTTTTCGCTTTTCTCGTAATTCTACTTACAGAGATCCCAAATTGGTTTACATAATAAAATGTGGGAGTATATGAACTCACGCAAGCATGTATTTGTTAGTACATACGATGAAGGCATAAGACGTGTTAGAACCTCAAAAGGCAAATATGCCCTACTAGTTGAATCACCCAAAAATGAGTATGTAAATGCACGAGAACCCTGCGATACAATGAAAGTTGGACGAAATCTTGATACTAAGGGATTTGGTATTGCTACACCAATTGGATCACCACTTAAGTGAGTATACAACAAACAAACACTTAAATTTACTTTTATGGTACAACGGAACACATTTGAATGTATGAATATTGTACGTAGTTAGTGTGCGATAACTGGGGTAGGGAGTTACGGCAGTATATATTAGGTTGTCCCAAAAAAAATAAAAATTTGGATTTTCTCGGAAGATCTTTCCTAATTTGGATACTCATAAGGTAAAGTATTTTTGAGAATTTTATCAGATTTTTCGGAAGTGGTTTAGAGGTCGCGCAAACCGATTTTGTTCCAAAAATCGAGCTTTTTGGGCTTTTATTGAATTATTCTTGAAAATTGCTAAAAAATCGGTCATTTTTCGGCTTCTGAGTAAATATTCTTAAAGAAAATTTTCCGATCTTTAATTTTATGTGCATAAGTAATAAGTTTCGTCAGGGGTTTTGCACATTTTGATACATTATATAACAGTTTTTGTAAATTTTCAACAAATATGAAAAAGAATGCTTTATAACTTTTAAAATTTGTATGAAGACTAAAAAAACTAATGATGCAGTTTAAAAGATTGTGAAGTTTTAAATAAATTAGCAGAAAAAACAATATAATTTTCTCTTACCGTTCTCGAGTTATACCCTTTTAAAGCTTTGCACCCATTGTATGAAATTTTTAGTACTATAAGATTTGGGCATCCGATTGTTGTAAACTTTAGATTATGAGATTTGAAAATTTATTTATTGTATGTCAAAGTTTAGTTTTAAGTGTTGTCAAGTTGTGGACAGCAAAAAAAGTAGCCAAAAAGCCGTTATCACTAGGTGGCACTGATATGGCTCGAACTAAAATTCATGATTTATTGGATTTAAGGCAACTACAACCCTAATTTTTGGCAGATAGTCTATAGGTTTAGAGATAACAAGTCAAAATACAATTAAAATTTTTGTAAACTGATAAGTGGAAGACGCTTGCTTGAGATTGAGATAAATTTTATGGCAGTGTCCCCGATACGCTCCACGCAATGACCTTAGACTTTTGAAACAATTGTATGATTACAAACGCTTTAATGAAAAAGTTACACACGAGACTCTTTAAACCTTTCTGGGTCATCAGTGGTACCTTTCCGAGAAGTTGGCTGCCTTATCGTTTTTTGATGAACATATAGATACCAAAACTTTGCGTTTAATGCTTAGAATCCTACATGAACCAAGTAATAACAACGAATTAGTGAAAGGAAATTTAACAGAAGACATGATTGAAAATAAACAAATTCAGTGTTTTTTTACAAAAGCCAGCCTAACTTTTTTTGAAGCCTGCAACATTTCTACTGATTTTTTACAAACGGATCCAGAAAAATGGAAAAACAACAAATCATTTCAGGAAGCAAAACAAAAAGTTCAACAATTGCAATTTGTAAATGATGTCGCAGAACGTGGTGTGGCCTTGGCTAATAATTATGTCAATATCACAACTTCTGAAACAGACATTCAGAGTTTACTGCAGGGGGTAGAGCAGCATCGCAAGAACTCTAATAAATGATTTATAACAAATCTATTTTTCTTTGTTTTTAATATAATTGTTATGTATGAGTGGTAAGTAACTATTATTTTATTTGTAAAACATTTTCTAAATCCAATTATTTAAAGTTTAAACCAATGCAAACCTAGTTCACACCTTATAGTATTATACATTTCATACAATGTGTACAAAGCTTTAAAAGGGTATAACTCGCGAACGGTAAGAGAAAATTATATTGTTTTTTCTGCTAATTAATTTAAAACTTAATAATCAATTAAACTGCATCATTAGTTTTTTTAGTCTTTATACAAATTTTAAAAGTTATAAAGCATTCTTTTCCATATTTGTTGAAAATTTACGAAAAACCGTTATTAAATTGTCAAAATGTGCAAAATCATTGCCGAAACTTATTATTTATGCACATAAAATTAAAGATCGGAAAATTTTCTTTAAGAATATTGACTCAGAAGCTGAAGAATTATCGATTTTTTACCAATTTTCAAGCAAAATTCAAAAAAAGCCCAAAAAGCTCGATTTTTGGTAAAAAATCGATTTGCGCGACCTCTCAAACCACCTCCGAAAAATCTGAAAAAATTCTCAAAAATTCTTAGCCTTATGAGTATTCAAATTAAGAATGATCCCCAAAATTTTTTTTTGAATGGGACACCCTAGTGTATATGTGTATAATAGGATTAAGGGCAATATTTTTGTAAAGAGCAAAACAAAAATAGATATGGTATAAAAAAATAGGGCTGTACATATATTTACTCATGCCCAAGGTTATCAGGTCTTGATCATCATAAAAATCAGCAGTTTCCTAATTATATTCAAATTTAAACAGTAAAGAGTAGTTTGCATCTTTTTTTTCATGGGAATCAAGTGAATTTTTAACCAATATGAAGTACCCGTGCTTCCTAGAACTGATTTGACAATTTTCGTATACAAAATATATTAAAAAGCATCAATAAAAATCTTTTCTTTTTAATTCTCTTATAGCGTGCATTTTTTAACCTTGTCTTAACTGTTTTCAGTGGCGAAAGTATCTCAAATACTTTTAATTTTTCTATTAAATAAATGTCTTAGAGTCAGAGACTTTTTTCTAGAAAGATAAAATAAAAACCTTAAAAACATCTACAATTAAAAGGTTTTTTTAAATCTTTTACAAAATCTTATAAAAGTTGACTTGACTTTTAGTAAAAATGTTTTAAAAAAAAGTAAACCAACGGCTTTTTTTACAACAAAAATTTTTTTATTACAAAAATTTCTTTAGCTTAAATAAAATCGACTCCAAATAACAATTTGGGAATTTTTTTGATATAATTTTTTTATTTTTTAGCATTTGAAGTTAAAATTTTAATTTTTCAGTGTTAAATTAAAAATACTTTTAATTACAGAATATTTTATAATACAAATATTTTAGATTTAATAAATGTACATTAGGGTGACAGAATTGTGTCGGTGTCGGAATATTGTGGCACTTGGTCTAAAACTGTAGTCCTGAAAATTTGAGCAAAATTTTTTTTTGAACCCTAGTACCTCCTTTGGGTTAAAGTGACAAACAAACTATATAATCGCTAAAGTCTTTTTAAAAGCCATTTTTTATGGTTAACCCCTGTGACATAATTTGGGTCAAAATGATCTAGTTACAATGGCAAAGTAACAAAAGATAAGGAACAGAACCGACAGTTAATGAAAGTAACTATCTATTTTTATTACTTGTGTGTTAAGTTTCTATGTTTTATCGTGTTTTTTTATAACTTACAGTTGGTACAAAGCTACCCAGCAAAACCACACATTACCAAATCATGGGTAAAGTAATGTATCGACATAGCACTCCACGCATTACATTGCACCTTACTTAACTTATGAATTTTACAGGCGATGAGCCTTTAATTAATGGGTGTAATCATTACATTGTAGGAGATAAAGTAACTGGTTACTTTTATGGTTGCTTGTTTTAAAAAAGTAATGTGCCTATAATAATTTTCATAAAAATAAATTTATAAATAAAAATTATTACAAATATTTTTTTTAATTAAATAAATAACGTCACCCTGGGATTCGAGCTTGGGATCTCTGCTATTTTGCAGTTAGTTAGGCGAGAACTCTACCAACTGAGTTATCGATACAAATAATATATTATTGTTTAAAATGTAAATGAGTTGTTGTGCTTCGTGTTTTCGTTCGTGATATCATTAATATATACCTTACCCTCATGCTTACAAAAAAACACAAAGTAATGTGTCTATAAATAGATTTCCAAAAAGACATTTTAATAATTACTTTATGTTTATAATAAATGCACTATGTAATTGATGTTCGGTAAGTCAGTATTTTATGTTTTAAAGTAATGTAAAACGTAGTGAGGTATCATTACAAGGTTATCCATGAGTGTTCAATTATCTGTAACTCATTACTTTTTGTTTCGAAATAATGCTGAAGGTAAGGAGTCTTCATGACAAAGTAATGGATTATGTAACCCATTATCGGTAACTCATTACTTTTTGTTGGGAAATAATGATAAAGGTAAGGAGTATACATTACAAGGTAGTGCATTACTTTGTCGCACCTATTACCTAACTTTTCCTGGGTATAGGCTATAGTACTCAAAAAAATTCTAATTTACAATCTCTGCTAAAAGATTTTGATATATAATTTTTTTTATGTAATTAGGAGTGAGTATGCGTTAGCCAAATTTTTGCGTGAGTCATTGTGCGTGAGCAAACTTTAACAAAAAAAAATGTTTTGTCATTAAATAAATCACGCGTGAACACGCTTGAGTTTGATTAAAATCTGAATTTACTCACGTGAGTGAGTGTGAGTAGAAAAAAATTTTCGTAAGTCAAAATTTTCTCTAGTGAACGTGAATGAGTTTGGGTCAAAATTTACTCGATAACAAATTATTTAATGTAACTTATTTACAAAAAAAAAAATTAATTTTTAATTTTTCAAATCAAGTTTGTGGGGTCACCTTGTCTAAGAAAATTAATAATATTAAAGAATTAAGCGATAATATAGTTTGTGCGTCACTTTGACCCAATAGACATACTAGGGTTAATTTCCGAAAAAAACTTTTTTACTGTTCTTTTTATTAAAATAAATAAATCTACATATTTTCTTAAAATCATGTAGAAAGTTAACGAGTTTCACAAATTTATATCATATAAATATTAAAATTTGCATATATCTGACCTTTGACCTTGATGGTCGTCAAAAAAGCGTTGTCCGATTTGGCTCAAATTTTCAGCACTGAAGTTGTAAGCCTAGAGTCACAATATTCCGATCCATAAAAATGTTAACCCTTAGAAACAGTTGTCACCCTAATGTACATGAGAGAGACTCATTTTGAGGCTTTTAAAAAATGCAAGATGCTCCTCCGTAAAATAGAGATTAGCAAGTTTTATAATGAGTCATAAAATATTTCTGCTCCAACGATAGCATCCCCTGAGCTAAACCGTTTTTAAAAAGCCTCCAACAAACACTCTATTCTGTGAGTAAGAAATAAGTTACCGCACTTTTTGTCAAAAATTTGCTGAAATATAAAAAATTGTATTCTTCTTCTTAATCTCAGGCTTTCTAAATTAAATTTGTCAAATGCATATTAATTAAAAAATTAATTGCGATTGTCTATATGATTTTAAAAAAACACTGTACTAAAATACATTACAAAATTTGCCCTATGGCTAAGTCTCAATATAAGCGCAAAGTTGTCTACACTGAACGAAGAAACCAAACGTCAATCTGGTAACGTTGTGGAATAGAGACGGAGGAGATTAGAAAAATAAACAAAAATCTGAAAATAGAATATTTTGTTTGTTATTTTTGGTTACTTCTAAATATAATATACAATAACAGAAAAAGGTAATAGGAAAGAAAAACTGGAATTTAGCTGCATTACATTCGAGGCTATACTTGGGTGTGATCGAAAACGGTAATGACTTGGTAATGCTATGTTTGTAATGTAAGAAGAAGCGCAGGTTTTATTCTTACAGCCGGAGGTTGTTGAAAAATGTATCATATAGAGACAATCTGACAATTACAAGATTCGATTAATAAAACGATTATAAGACTCGAATAATAATACTGATGACGCCTGTCCATGAAAAGGCAGAAACTAGTCTAGTCTGATTTGAATTAATAGTGTTTTATAATTTTTCGAGAAAAACGTTTATTCTTCTTCTTAACCTCGAACTTTATAAATCTTAAAAATTCTGTTTTTATAAGAAAAATTTAAATATCTGTCATTATTTATCCGTTTTTCATTTTGAATACATCTTTGACAGCCGCTTATAATTTGAATATAGTTAGTTATGTTCCTTATTGTTCAAAGATGTTTTCAGGATATTCAGTGGAACTAGAAAAATAATTTTTTTTACATTAATGCCTTTAGTTCTTAACGCAGCAAGCAGATTGGGTTTTTTTCTATGTAACACGTAAACTAGAAACTTCAACTACTAATGTCTTGTACTAAAGTTGCGAAAGCGTTAAATTTTCCTAAAATATTTGGAAAATAATTCAAAACTTACAACAAAAATTTATATATTTTTAATATGAAAACTTATATTTTATTAAACAAAAAATAATTTAATGTTGTATTGAAACCCGAATTTATTACAGTCCAGGTGTTATTCAGTTACCCAAGTCATTAGTGGCTTTTGATACTTTTCGATGATGTGTTAAAAATGAAAACTAGTGAAAAATGGAAAGTTGTTAAATTTTTCACAAAAATTCCAGAAAAGTCGTGCAAAACGTTTTATGTAATAAGCTAAACTTTTTAATCTTTTTATATTTGAAAAAAATTTTGACAAAAGTTGCTGTAACTGCGTTTTTATAATATTGTAGGGATCATCATAAAACATGCTTATTTTTAATTTCAGGGTTGGTTCATCATGTATTTATTTTAATCACTCTAAAGCAAGAATATTCGCAAATACAAGAATTCCAATTTCCACCCAAAACAATACTTCTGTAAAACCTGTCTTCAATAAAGTTTTTTTTAAATGCACATGTTTACAGGGCAATTAAATAAACTAAACATAACTAACAAGGAAGGTTTTCCCATCAATTTCCTTGAATTTTGATAAGAGCAATAGCGGATGCAATACAAAATATCATTTCCAATTTTAATTAGCTTAATTTAACATTTGGGTGTAAAATGGGGAATGTAAAATTATAGTGTTTTGTAATTATCCATATTAATTACAACCAAGTTGTAAGGGATTCTTTTCGGTTTAGTCCCTTTCAAACCAGCTTGCTGTGCCTTAACTCGTTTTTTAAAGGGCTTTTGCAGATTTGCAAAACAAAATTCCAAAAAAAATTCTATCTTTGTTAACCAAAATTACCTCATGAAATATTTAAAAATTATTAGTGTCGCAGTGATTTCGACGCTGCTTAATCGATAAGACAATTTAAAATCAAACAAACTTAAGATTTGTGATTTCTCAATTTTCGGGAATTTCAACACGAATATTGGTCATACAATTTGTTTCCAACATTATTTTATTTCAATTCAATCATCAATATCTAAGTGGTTTTTGAAATTTTAAAATTTTTTCTTTTACATCTAAAAAGATCCCCTAATTCAAGTCTTAACTAATTTTTTTTTTTAATCGACTCATTCCACTTTCAATATAAATAGTTCAGACATTCAAGAGATTTATTTTTGCTATTCTTATCTTACTGATATTTAAAAAAAAAAAAAAAATGGCTAATTAGAGCAGTTTTTTCATCAACGCCATTTTGAACTAATTTTCAGTAGTTTTAGCAAAAATTTGTTACTGATTTGTTTCTATTATTGTACGAGTTGAACCAATTTGCTTAGATTGTTTTTGTTTATTTCTATACTGAATATGATATAACAACTTTTTGTCTTTAATAGAAAATTTTAATGGAATATTTCAACTATTACCGAAAGTCAGTATTTTTGTTACTTTTGTTTATTGAATAAGAGACAGAAAGTTAAAAAATATATTTCTTTGGTAATTTAAATGTATATTCCATTGAAACAACCCTGCGGGAAACGAAGGGTCGATTGATCCAAAGTGACAAATATGTGATATATAAAACTGTGTTGCACTAAAAAGTGTTAATTTTGGTGAAATGACCAATTACGTGGTTATAGTTATGGTGACAAAACATTCACTGGTTGCTACCAGATATATCAAGTAACTGGAGAAAAAGTAAAATAACATCAAAGTGTACTGAATGAAGCAACTAGGGCCGTTGCAATTGAAGTTATTACTGGCCATTGAACTGGTTCAAAACCATTAGCAGTGGATGAAAACATGGCAATGAGTGCCAAAGAATTCAATCACTTGACTGCTACAACAGCAGACATAACACTGAAGGAAATTTTTCTGTTCCGACTATGTGACAGTAGAAATGAAGGCGTAACACTCCACTGGTTTAAAAGAACCGAACACGGAACTGTTGCCAGATTTGGCGATTTCTCGCCAAACGTAGCGATATTAAACTTTACGCAATATAGACAAAATAAGCTAATTATAAAATTGATTTTTGTTGTGCATTTTTTAAGGTTTTTTGAACAGGGGGTAGGTAAGACACACTGTTTTTAAAAAGTGCAGTGATTGGTTTTACAAAACACATGTCGCTTAATATGTGACGACTTTTTCTTCAAAAATTGTTCTCCAGTTCTAAGATACGTACCATGACACGCCCATGTTAAAAGTACCGGTCACTTTCATATAACGGAACCGAAACTAGGACAGGTTTATACACACAAAGTTCTAGCCGCATGACCATACCAGTGACTGGTCCAAGAAGATTAAGGTTTAATTCTATTTTTGATGTACCACTACATCGTACCAATTATGGGCTTAATAGCATTTTAACCCGTACTTTTATTCAAATGAATGAGATTAATAATAAACAGCTAATTACTTTAAAGCAACAAATTGAGTTTTGGACATCAAAAACTAGCTTTAAACAACAATTAGGATTTAGGTATTTAAATGATGGATTTAGGTATTTAAATAAATAATGTAAATATTAAGATTATTATAAAATTGTTATATCATAGTCTGTAAGGATTTATGTATCCATAGACTGAATAAATTGAAATTGAAAATTGAAATTTCCCGCAGGGAACTTTACCGGTTACATTTTATTATAATTGTTGATTTTTTATGTAAAAGTTCTTGTGCCTGTAGCTTTTTCGGTTATTTTGAGTGTATTACGTAATAATCTTTTTTTTTTAAATTTCTACAAAATTTATTGTCAAAATAAATGCCACATCATTGGGTGGCTGGCCTAGTTCTTAAGTTTTAACACATCAAATTGTATGGCCATTTGTAGGGCTGTTGCTTTATAACAACAGAAAAAAAAATAGACAATTCTTTTAACAAAGTAGTAACAGCAGTGGGATACGTAAATGAAAGAAGATTAATGCAAACATTTTGTGTTGGCATTCTTTCTTTGTTATAATAGTAAATTCCTTTCTTTATGTTTTGTCACATGTACAAGGATCATCAATTAAAATAAGAATTTTTTTCTCGTTTCATTCAAACAACGTTTCACACCCAAAATTCATTTGGAATTCCTGTGTTAAATTAACGCCTACAATAACACATCGTCATAAAAATGCTGAATTTTTGAATTGTTTCTTTCGATGTGGCTGTATATGACTATATGCAATCAAATTACGTGGCTGGTTGGAATTGCAAAAACAAAAAAAAACAAAAAATCATAAATTCATATGTGTATTGTTAACAAAACCACTATACTACCACACTAACAACATGACTTTATATGGTACAACATAACCTATTATTATACATCTTCATCGTTGACGCCACATTCTCTATGTCCTCATCGTCATCATCATCATCTGCATTATTAACACTGTCTATGTATTATTATATGGGAAAATATACATATTACAAATGCCATTTTACTTGGGTCGTTGTAAACACTACTTTTATATATAATGTCTATACCACGATGACTACATTTCCCAGGGATCCAATTAATTTAGCTGTACTTTCGCTTAAAGAAAATGGTGAACTGATAAAATTGCGCAATAAATGGTGGTATGATAAAACCGAATGCAACCTCAACAAGGACAATCAGGAAACTTCACACAATGAATTATCACTGAGCAATGTAGCTGGCATTTTTTACATACTGATCGGTGGTCTGCTGGTGGCCGTTTTTGTGGCCATTATAGAATTTTGTTTTCGCAGTAAATCGTCGTCAGCGTCCTCATCGGCAGCAACAAAAATAAATGGTTCAATGTTAGGTTCTACATCAACGTCAACACATCAAAGAAATTCATTGTCGGATGCCATGCATTCCAAAGCAAAGTTGACTATTCAAGCGAGCAGAGAATATGATAATGGCCGTGTTGGGGTAAGTTTCTATTCTAACATCCTGTTCCAACTACATTCATCTATACTCGTTTTCTAAAATTTTCATTTACTTTATTTTTCTATTAACTTTAAAAAGTCACTGAGTTTTCTATTCTATTTAAATGTTTGCATTAAAGAAGGTAAAGGATGTAAACAAATTGTTTTCACAATTTTAAACGCGAATTAGGAAATTTCTATTAAAGCCAGAATAAAAATTTAAATATTTTGGAATCTTTGAACTTTATAAAAATATAATTTTTTTTTTTTTACTATAATCAAACTTGAGGTCTGTATTGTTTTTAAAGTATTGTATTTATATAAAAATTGCTTAATCAAGCCAATATTTCGAATGGCGTCGCTATTCATCTTCAGGGCGGGCATTGAATGTTTTCACACTGAACACTAAAATAAACTTAAGCTATGCTTGTTTACTCGTAGTCTTTATCCAAATATTGTCTAAAGAAGAAACCCAACAAAAAAAAAGTGTTTACCCAGAAGCGCTTCCGGAAGGCATTATTTAATTACGAAGCGCTTACAAAGCAAATCCAAAACGCATGATTTTTGTTCGCGATGTCCCAATTGGGCAATAATATGCGCTTTTTTGTATGTTGACAACATTAATGCTTCATGGCATGCATTCTTTATTGCTTCATTGTAAGCATTATTCAGTGCTTCAAAGAATGAATTTTGGGAAGCACTACAGAATGCTTTTCCTAATTGCTTTATAGTATGCAAGGCTGTGAAACACGATTTTGAAGAAATACAACTGTAGTTATTGCTTACCAAATCCAAGTTATTTTTTGCTGGAAAAGTTCAAAAATTAATATGAAAAAATTTCTACACCCAAAAAACAGTCTCAATTGTGGCAACCGAATGTGTTGCCAATCGAATTCTGGTGGTTACGGCAACTAGCTTAGCGTTATATTATATATCTAGTCGTGAAAGCTAATATTAAGTTGCATAACCCAATATTAAACTCCAAATAAATATTATTACGTTGCACAAAATTTTATTGAAATTAAAAAACTTTTTGATTTTTCTGGTATTGAACAGTGGCTTAAAAGTACTCTGTCCTACTGATTGCACAACAATAACTTTTACTTTTCATTGCCTTATTTAAATATGTTATTTTGCTTTTCCGAGATGTGAACTCGGAAGTTTGGAGTACAAGGAAACTCTCTACCCACGACACCACAAAAACTCTTAGAAATGTTGAATACTAAATTTGAATTAAATAATCTGTTAGGAAAAACAAACATTGTCTCAAATTTGTTACCAATACAAATCATTAGTTGCTGCCATGAATAATACAATCCACAATTCGGTTGGTACTGCTGAACCTCTAATTTAGTGACATATTTGATTGCGAATACCGTAATTGCAGTAAAAAATTTGATAGATGGTACCAATTCTCTTGTATTATCACAAAATAAATGCTTGCTTCTACCGTACACAATTACTAACCGAATTTTATTTGAATTGCAAATACCAATAATTGGATAAATAGATTGTTTTTTAGTTCCTTTTCCCTTTTTTAATTCCTAGTACTTTATTAATCGATTATTGGAGTTCCAAATAAAATAACGTCCTCTCAAATAGATTTTATTGGTTTCGATCGAATTCCAACCAATCCTTTTTCTGGGAGTACCAGTAATACTGCTCGACAAGTTTACTTTTTCGCAGAACCTGTCTTTGTTTTTATCAGTTGGGATCACCAAAGTTGTTTTAACAGTTTTATATTTTCCATTTTGGTATAACAACCGGAAATTGATCAAATAACATTTCTGACCAATATTCGATATAAAATTCTTAGTAAAGCATTAATACAAAATATTTGTTGCACTTTGGGTTTTACTACTAACATTAAATTACAATAACTAGAATTTGACAAACTGAGTACCATTTTAAAATTACAATGCAATTGCAACTACAGAATTGATTTAAAACATTTTATGTTGATCTTAATTGGCTGCAAAGCCCAATTGTTGTTGAAAAGGTGATTTTCAGTTAGTTACAATATTCAATTTTATATCATCAACACAGAGTTTTAATTTACGCAATTGATTTTATTTAACTGATATTATAATTATATTGTAGTGATGTAATCATAGCAATTAGAGTTGATTTCCAACAGAATTATTTTCTGTGTGTATAAATTTTATATATGCTAAAGCAATTTAAAAATTTCCAATCGTGAAATATTGAGAAAAGAAAATTTTTATACAAAAATCATGGAGTATAAAACGTAAATATAAAAACCGCGATATTCCAAAAACTGCAACTGAGAAAAAAATATATTACCATACTTATACTCTGCGTAAATAAATCTATTTGAAAATATGTATTAGAAAGACAAGCAAAATGTTGCAAATTCTTCAGAAGTACAGTTAGGAAACTTCTGCTTTAAAAATATGTAGTTGTTTTTGTGGGTTGAAATACAGTTTCCTTATTTTTAATGTAAATATCAGTCATTTGTAGAACAAACTTAATTTTTACTAACCTTATAGGTTATTGAAAAAAACCAAACCACATCAAATGACTGTTTTATGATTTTACATTAATTTGTTACAGTCGTTTTTTTTATTTAACAAAAACAAAAAAAACTAATGTTTGTTTATTTTTTACTAACATGTCGTTTATTTTTACTACAATTATTAGTCATTTTTAAAAAACAAATGACAATGTTAGTTGAATTTACTGAAATGTAAGCCATCTTTACTTTAAGTGAAATTTCATTTGTTTATAGCTACATTTGCAGTGATATTACCTAGTATTCTAAGTGTAATATTAATAATATATTTTTAACGTATGCGGAATGAGATATGAATAGACTTATATCCACAGCTGCAAAAATGAAAACAAATCACCATAGCAAAACAAAAGATGAGAAAAAAGCCGGTGATATACTTTCAATTGTTTGACAAAAGATCAGGTAAATAGATAGAAAGTTGGCAAAATCCTATCGGGAGTTTACAAATATTAATAATAATCTCAACGAAAAGACTACACTAAATTATATATCAGGTACAAGAGTAGTCAAATATGCAAAAAATTCCGTCTAAGAAAGTCTAAGAAAAGCAGTCGTAACACTCAAAACAAAGAGTACGTAAAGTAAGCAAAAAAAAAAAAATTAGTTAAGTCAGCAAAATTTTTGCGTGCAGTAAAATTTCTAACATATGCAAAAGTGTTAGCAAAAAATTCGTAAATTTAGCAAAATGTTTTGCTGACAGTTAATTCAATGCAAATGAAAATTGACTTGTTTAAATCAACAAAATTGTTTGTTTGGGCTTAGTACATTTGAAAAAAATATGAAAAAACTTACAACAGCTTCGTTGCTATATCATCTAGTTACTGAAATTTTATTATCTTTTTCAACTTAAAACTACTTAAAGATATTTTTACAAAAATTATAAATCTGCCAACTATGCAGATTTGTTCTTTAATTTAAATCTACTTTTTCAAATTTTTCAACATTCCTCGTTTAGGAAGAATGGGGGAAACAATGAAGAATCATATTTCCATTCTGCATGCAAAAGACACATGCAGTTCTTGCAAATTATAAAGTCATTTGAGTGCCGAAGCTATCAAATGATGAAATCATTTGATTTGGTTAGTGTCACATATGACTAATATGCATTAGGTTGCTTCTCACAAAAACAAATTGTCGAATTTTGAAGGAGACAACCCTTCGTTAGAATAAGATTAATAATGATAATAATGAATATTGATCGCCAGCAGACTTTGAAAATTTTTCCGATTTTCAAAAATTATATATTTGAAATATATTTTTTTTTTTAACTTAAAAAAAAATGATGTAACTCTTGGTGAACAAGCATGTCGTGAACATTTTTCTTAAACTGTTTTGGCCAACCACTTTTATTTTGAATTTTTTCACTTTTAAATATTCACAATAATGTTCATAGTATAAGATTTTTTTGACATGCATTATGAAAAAAATTATTTATTTATTTATTTTTATTTATTAATGGTAAATTAAATTTACAGATTATTAGTACAAAGGGGAGGAACTGGCTACAGAGACCTTCGTCCTTTATGAAAAAAAAACAGGACTACTTAGCGGTAATATATTTTTAAATATTGTCCATTTACTTTATTGGCATAGGATATTACAGAAGTTTAAGACATTTTTCAATCACTCAATCGTATGTGCTACAATGTGATTTAAACTGACAAATTTATATAAAAGAAGTGCGCCCGGTAGGCTAGATGGAAGCGTGCTGGCTTATCAGTGCGGCCGTGGGTTCGATTCCCATCAGAGGTATTGGTCTGTTTTCGCTACAAACGCGCAGAAGGCCATAATAGCTAGTGCTCGGTTAGGGTAATATTATATAATTTGAAATTATATGATTATTAATTAATAAAAATAAAAAAAAAAATATATGAAAAAAAGAAGAAAATACCGATATTTGATGCTAATCAGTTCCCCTCATCAGTTTTTCTACAAACATTTGATCATACTCTGAAAACCAATAAAATATTTTAAATGTATTTTAAAGGTAAAATATCATAAAAACTGTTGTATACCCTTTGGAGCACCAGTGCAATAATAAATGCGAATAATTTTAACCCAAAAGGTAGGAATTTACAAGAAGGGTTTAAAATTTAAAACAAAAATTAACAACTGGGAACAATTCGTTAAAGCTGAAGAGTCAAAACTGTTGCAAGAATAATTACCCAAAACCTAACAAAGACTTTTAGAGCCAGAAAGTGAAAATTAGCTCCGTCTAGCAAATAGTGGCAAAACTTGATAAATTTTCTTTAATTTGAGAAAGCAACCTTATTTAAACAGCTCTTGGTTTTTTTTTATAACTATTATTTCAATATGTCAACATTTTTCGTTTACATTCTTTAAAACGTTTTCTTTGTGCAGTTCATGAGGTTTTCATTAAGCTTAGCAAAGTTAAGTTAGCAAAAAGGGTAAACAATTTAAGTATTGATACCAACCGCCATGAAATGTTTTCAACTCAAACTTTCATAAAAAGGACAAAGCAATTGTTAGTGAGTTGTTGCTTATCGATGGTAGTCAATAAATATCTCATTTTCTAGTTAAAAGTTGAACAAAAAAAAAAAAAAAAAAAAAATATACATAAATAAAACTTTAGCCCGCATGATTGCTACTAAGTAAGTTTTTCTTTTATTTAACATTTTATTGATTTTCCCTTTATGTAGTTTTCAATCACTATCTACTGACCGGATGTGGATAACAAAAAAAAAAAAAAGTTTTCTTATTTATTTTCTGTTGCATACCCAAAATTATTGTTGAAAAGTAATATAGACAAGAGAAAATCATTTCGTTTGAGATGAAAAGGAAATTACTTTTATTTTTTGTTATTATGAAATTTTCAAGTTTTGATTAAGGTTTAAACTAAATAAATATTTTCCATAATTGTTTATTATACAAACTTTGGTAAAGTTTAAATATACCACAAACTCTGGTGTATACTGAGAATCAGAATAATTTGCCACAGTTTATATTAATATTTTTATATTTGTCTTATTATTTTCTAGAATTCTTTTTATATTAAAATACATAAAAGTTTCGATTACAATACGCCCAAAATTATGATTTATATACAATTCTGATATCTGATAAAGTGGATGCAGTTTCAGTAGACCAATATAAAATATTGGTGGTAAAACGGGAATTAAAAAACGTTAAAATCTTTCTAAATTCATTCTTTAATATTGGCCTCTCAAATACAGAATATACCTATAAAAAATTAAAAGAATTTACGAAAAAAAATAAAACAAGAAATTTTCTATCACTAAAAACTTAAATTTCTACAGCTGAAAATGGTTATTACCCAGCAAAAAATAACCTGGATTTGGTATGCAGTAACTACATTTGTATGCTTCCAAAATAGCGCTTCACCGCCTTGCATAGTATAAAGCAATTAGGGAAGGCATTCTGTAGTGCTTCCCAGGATGCCTTCTTTGAAGCAGTGAATAATGCTTACAATGAAGCAATAAAGTATGCATACCATGAAGCACTAATGTTGGCAACAAACAAAAAAGCGCTTCTAAGTGCCTAAGAAGGCATGAATTTATTGCTTCTAATAGCACATGAAAGAAGCGATTTAAAAGAGACATCGCGAACAAAAATCATGCCTTCTTTATTTGCTTTGGAAGAGCTTCGTTATCAAATAATGCCTTCCGGAAGGGCTTCTGGGTATGCACTATTTTTTGCTGGGTAATTTTGTATACTCAATCTAGGGTTTTCAAATGCTCGACTCTTTTTAAATGCCGGCTATCGGGAAATTTTTTCAAACATTTCCGGAATTTTCAAAATAAATTTTCATTTATTTATTGATTGTAAAATCTTCTTTTTCTAAGGAAAAGGTGAAATATATAATTAAATTTATGGAATACTGTTAATTCAGGAATACATTTAACATTTATTTAGCTAAAAACAACTCTAAATATTTTTTTCAAAACTTTTTTCCAATAAGTTTTTATATAGTTGATGTGCTATATTTCTTAAAAACTTATCCGTAGGGCTTTCTGAGAGATATCTCTTTAGAATCAAATGCATAGTTAGAGAAGGCGCTGCGAAATTAGTCAAAATAAAATAGCCCCAACATTTTTGACACCACCTTTTAATACTTGTGAACTTGTGCATTACGCGTCTAATAATTTTCTGTCCTTTACAACATATCGAAATTTAATTTAAATCTGTGTGTTCAACACATAATAACAAAATCTCCATTTTAACCCTATGAGACCTAGGCTCACGATTGTGAGCTTTGATGTTGTCTGCTTAAACTGCGAGTATTGTCAATAGTCATAGATTTACTGAGATTTAAAAAATACCTATTATATTTTTAACTAAATTATTTTTTATGAAATATGTATAACTATAGGGAAAGTGTAATACTTAACTTGAAAAATCAAGAACTTCTTTCATGCAAATAAAGTTGGCTCTGTGCAATAACTCCCAGGTGAAAAAAGTCCCAAAAAAAATGAAATAAGTCCCAAAAATTTTTCATGCAAATTTTGAGTAATTTCAAATGATATAATACCCAGTTCTTTGCAGTTATTTCATTTTTTTAGAAGTTATTTCATTTTTGTTATTAGGTGTATTTCATAATGCAGTAAAATAGACTTTTAAAAAACAATAAATCTTGGTGTGGGTTGGTATTTTGGGACATAAAAATTTATGACAGGTCAAATAAATGTTACTTGATGTCTTAAAAATATAAGAATTCAACGTATTCGACATCTGATTTGAAAAACAAGTTTTTCTGGGTGGCAGCCTTCGGCCGCTCTTAGGTGTTTTTTTCCTCCGTAGAACGCGGCCGGCGGCTTCGCGAAATAAAGTTTTTCCTGCGTGCGACAACATTATGTGTTATGACATTTAAAAATTTAAAAATTATGATTTTGGGCAATAACTTCATTTTTTTACCGTCATAGCGCCCAAAAAAAAAAAAGTTTTTTCAAAATAAAATGCCATAGCACACAAAAAAAGTTTGGATTCTCTGTCATTGATTTGGTCGTTATAACATATTAAAATCCACAATTTTTGGGGGATATGCGGACATCTGGGCAATATGTCATTTTGGTTTTTGGGCAATACTACTTTGGGGAATATAAAGGTACGTCCTTACTTCATTTGTGTTGCATGGACTATTTTTGCGAGTTATTTAAATTTTATTCTTTGGAAATTATTTCATGATGAAATAACAATCAAAATCAAGGATTTGTTTCGTTTTTGTTTTGGAAATTATTTCATTTTTTTAGAATTTATTTCATTGGGAGCTTTTGCAGTGGGACTTATTGCATAGAGCCAAAAAAGTTTACTTTCGTTTACGTCTTTAAAAAATATTGTTTTAAAACCAAATATCTGTTATGCGGTAAAAGCTAAATGTCTGCATGAATGTTTTGCAAAACTGATGCCAGTTTTGACGATTTTTTTATTTTTACTTTAAGTAGTAAAAAAGAGACTATTTTTCTTTAAAAAAATGTTTTGTTTTTTGACGAGATACTCTAATTTTGTCCATGTTTTTATAATTATCAGTATTTGCTATTATTAGAGCAAACAAAAAGTACATGTATTAATTACCGTGTATATGGGGAAATCTACGAAATCGTACGATTCCATGTCGCCCACGATATAAACCATTTTATGAACAATATATAATAGTGTTGATGATATCAGTATTTTTGAGGCAATGAATTAGAACATTCTCAATTTTAATATTTATACTGTTAATGTGGTCTACTCAATTAAAAGCTACCCTAATTTTGCTTGTAACTTTTAAAAGTTTTTCATCTCTTTTGGGTATAATTTGTTCAGCATAAAAGTAAAATCGCCTAAAACCTTTAGTAGATGATAATCCTGATGTTTACACATTTCCTACGTTTTGAGCAAATATGTGCAATCAGTTACGAATAAATTGTAGCTCTCCGAAATCGGTTTTTTTAATAAATTGAAATTTTAGAGATTTTAAATTTTTGTGCTTTCAACGTAATTACAATTTCTTTTTTTTATATTGGCATATAAATGACAAATAAACTTAAAAATATTAAAAATTAAGTAAATTAAGTATTGTTTAATTTTTTTGGGGAATTATTTCGTTGATGATTTTGGAGTTTTTTTCATTATGAAGTAATAATAAAAATTTTAAGTTGGGAGTTATTACAATTTTGAAAACCTAAAATCGAGAATGTTTATATGGCTTCATTGAGTAATGCTCACTACAACAAATATAATGAAAATCGGAAGACTCTTTGTCAGATTTGTGGTGATTTTGCACGTCAGTTGGATTGTGTCAAGTTGCAACGACATGCAGCAACTTGCATGATGGAGCATGTCTACTCCAATTTGTTATTTGTTTCGAATTAATATAATAAACATTTTATTTTTTCTAAACATTTATTTCTTTTCTATAAAGAAAATAAACAAACTTTTTGTTTATTTAAAAAACAATAATTTCATGGAGATCAAATCAAATTTTTTTTCGATTTTAGTGAAGAAAATTTTATAAAATTTTATAAAATTTTATAAATTTATAAAATTTATATTTAATCCTTAAATTCGTAGGAGGAACATAGAGCCGTAAAGTGTTAAATGGCAGATTTAAAAATATTTTAAAAAACGTTGTCCGTTTTTTACATCACCTTAGGACAGATTAACGACATCCAAAAAAAACACCATCCCATCCTTACACAAAATTTGCCTTTTGGTATTAATATATATGTTGATCAGGGTTGTGACTTTCAAGTACTTAAAAATCAAAAATATATTCTTTAAATATGCAGTAAAACATTCAAAATAAAATATGCTCTTAAAATGTGCAATTAAATGTGAATATGCACTAAAAACTAAAAATGTACACTAAAAATTCAAAATATGCAATAAAAAAGGCACTTAAAATTTGTGAATTTTTGAATCGAGAGCGTTGGTTTAAAAACAAAATCTAATATAAATGTCTACACTCAAATAAAAAAGTTAGTAAAGTCAGCAAAAAAAATTTGCTGAGTCAGCAAAATTTTAGTTCGGGGGGTGCTAGCAAAAAGATTTGTTAATGTCAGCAAAATCTTTTGCTGAAAATCATCGAGCTGATTTTTATCAACAAAATTAGTAGATTCAATAAAAGTTTTGCTAAAACTTAGTGGATTAGAAATTAAAAAACCCTTGCTAAACATTAACAAAATTAAGAAAATTTTTACTTTAGTTAATTTATTTTGCTGAAAATCATAAAACATATTTTTGTGATTCTTTTTAAAATAATTTATCTTTCAACTACTTACATCATTGGTTGTCTAAATGATGATATCTTTTAACGGAACGCTAATACAGCATTAAGAAAAAGGAAACATAAAAATTTACCTAAGATGTATGTCTTTCGCTTTAGTCTGTTTACCTGCTGTATATTTGTTATCAACTTAATATTTGTATATTTGTTATCAACTCAATTTGACTACAAATACACGTTTAATCTTTTTTAAATTAATATATTTTGTTTTGTCCTTTATTTAATTAATAGACAATTACTTTCACAGGCCGGTGAAAATGCAAAATTTAAGTTGTTTCAATCCACAATTTTGTTTTATGTATGAAAAACAGATACAAAATCTTCCATGGTTGATTTCTTTTAAGTGTCTTACTAGAGTTGTACTTTTTAGTATAATTTTAATCGTCACTACTACATATTGACATCTAATTCATTCTGCGTATAACTTTTAAACAGGTTGTCGTTCACACTATTAATCAGCACAATTTTTTTAGCAAAATAAATTAGTAAAACATTAGTAAAATATTAGTAAAACATTAGTTAAGTGCTGACTAAGTATAACTAAAATTTTAGTTTAAAACTTAATTTTAGCAAAAAATTTGCTGAAAAATGGTATACTTGATTTACAAGGTGTATTACTGACTTTATACTAATTTATTTTTTTGAGTGTACTAAATGAAAACTAGATGATATGATAAGGTTGAAAAATGCTTTATTTTTTTATTTTTAATTAAATCTTATTTTTTTTTACAAAATATGCAAATCTACACTCAGAGCAAAACTTATCTATTTGACAATTGAAATTTGGTAACTATAACTCAAATTCGGTAATTACGAATTACATTCGTTTGGTACAACTGGACATTAGTTTTCACAACAAAGTTCGGTTAATTCAATTGAGTTTTAGTTCCAACATTCAAAATATTCAGAAATCTAATGTAAATATCGCTGTACTAACTGAATTTATAAGTTGTTACCAATAAAACACACATTTTCAATTCGGTTGGCACTTTATTTCTCTGTGTGTATGCAATTAAATTGAAAAAATGCTAAAAAATATGCATTATAATATTTGTAGCAATTTGCATTTGTAGCAAAATATGCATTTATAACTGAATATGCAATGCAACAACAAATCTATGCCATTTTTCTTTGATTTGGAAAAGTATTTGGTCAAACTCGATTTTGGGCTACTGTCTGCAAATATACCTTTGCATTAAAGACGCTGCCCTGGTGATGATAATTTAAAAATGCAAGGCAGATAAAGTTGGTAAAATTATACAAATTTTATTAAAATTGTTATTCCAATTACCTTACCAAAATTTAAATAACTCCAATGAGTAAACATTGCAATATAATCAAAAATCACAAAAATGTTCTTAAAACATCATAGAGTTGTTATTATTTTCATAAACCAAAATATTAGCAAAGTATTTTAAAATGTTTATCAATTTTTGAATACATTATTCAGTACTGAAATAGTATTTAGTATTTTTGTACTACTATTTAAACACACACAAAACATAATACCAACAACTCAATTAACTGTATTGCAATATTGTTAAATAGCCAAGAGTTTAATAGTATTGTGTATAGTTTTAAAATTTGATTTTTAAAGTTGTTTGATAGGATCCAGAACTCTGCCTCAATTCCCAATGCTCAAACTAAGTCTTGTGTAATATTGTGAATGTGTGTGTGTGAATTCTACTATTCAACTGGCCATTAGGTTGCTATTGATGGGTAGTTGTGTAGAGTTCGTATTTGATTTAACTTCCTGTTTGCAACAGTATCCTTAGACCAAAGTTTAGTACAAAATTCAATGTTATGAATGTACAAGAAGAGTACATATAATTGTTTACTTTATGATGTTGTTTTGTAATTTAATTTTCCCTTTGGATGTTGTGTGAGTTTTTGGTGTTGCAAAAGTCATTTGCATGTGCTGTTTGTATACACTGATGGACAGGCTTGTGTGCGTATTTGAAAAGACGTCAACAATTTCAATTTTAAATTTGTTGTAAAGTCGCAAACTCAAATTAAGTTTATCGTGCGGATGAATTTCATTTACCGATTAAAGGAATTGGGTAATAAAAAAAGAAATTATAACATCATGTGTAGTGGCATATTAGCAATATTCGTCATAAAACTGAAATATTGACCAAAAGTGATTTGAGTTTTGTTTTAAATAGGATTTAGTTCAAACTACTATTAGAGAAGTTTTCAAAGTAATTTTAATCATAACTTTCTAATATTTTATAAAGTTTTTGCTCTGCGTGCCTACGAAGGGGAACTCGCAGATCTCGCATCTACATTCTTTCTGACAGTCAGGCTGCACTGAGGGCCTTAATGGCTTATAAGGTGTCGTCCGGGTTGGTCATGGAATGCATTCAGACTCTCAACAGGCTCGGTAGAGGCAACTCTCTAACCTTGGGGTAGATTCCTGGTCATGAGGGGCATGAGAGCAACGAGAGGGCAGATTGTCTTGCCAACCGCGGGACCCGAATGCCCTTTATTGGTCCTGAACCATTCTGTGGAATACATGCGGGGTATGTTAGGGAAAGGCTCAGGGCATGAAGAGAGTCTGAATTCTCTGGTTACTGGAAAAACTCTCCTGGTCAGCGCCAGGCTAAAAGATTGATCTCTTTTTCCAGTAGGGGGTCGAGTCGACTCTTGTCGCTTGAAAGGCGGGGTTTGAGGACCCTGGCGTCGTACTTAACTGGACACTGTAATCTCAGATACCATCTGCACAAGAAGGGTCAATCGGACACGGATTTGTGTAGGTTTTGCGAGATGGTGTCTGAGACGTCGGAGCATGTTCTCTGCGAATGTCCCAGGCTCTGTGATAGGAGACTTAGGTTTCTAGGTGATCGCTTCATTTCGCCTTCCGACATCGCGAACATTTTGCCTAATAGAACATTTTGCCTTCTGATCTAATCTAATCTTTTGCTCTGCGTATGAGTGATTTTTAATTAAAAAAAAAAAAAACAAAATACTCTTACGCCTCCAAATAATTTAATGAATTTTTCATAATTTTTAATTTTTAATATAATTGTTTACATTATTCATAATTAATATCACTAAAAAAGCATTTATTCAACAACTCTGTTAACACTAATACAGTACTTAAATTGTGCCTCATTACAGTATTATCCTACAGCCCAATTAAATGCTGGAACACCACCAACTGACACAGAAACAATGCATATGAATGCCCACGGTCAAGTTTGACATGAACATGCGCAGGATACTCGACTTTGACGTACACCCTGCGCCCCAACAATACGACGCATAATGGCAAATAGTCGACAAGAAACCGAAAAAAATGTTAAGCAATCATGAACAAATGGCTGGAAGTCAAAATAGTACATTATTGCGCAATCCAGATGTAAATCATCCCTATAATAAATAAAAGGAACTGATTACAAATTTATCCATACCATACCATAAAAAAGAGTCCCCATTACCAAATAGACAATTAAGTTAAGAAATAAAATAAATAAAATAGAAAAATAAGTTATTTAATAATGAAAAAAACAAAGTTTTAACATAATAAACTATGTAAGTAAATATTAGTCCTATATACGATAACATACATATAATATATATTTTTTTGTAAGATGTAAAATTTCAAAGACAAGAAAAAAAAGACAACAAAAGTTTTAACATACAATCAATTAAGTGCAATACATAAGCAATGACAAAATATATTTCTTAACCAAATATTAAAATTATTTCGGAACCCCTCCCTTAAAGCCAATAGCTCTAGGAATTTTATATTTGCTAATATTTAATTTAGTGCGCTCCGATAGACTAGTTGGTAGCGTGCTGGCTTGTCAGTGCGGGGGTCGAGGGTTCGATTCACACCAGAGGCACTGGTCTGTTTTCGCTACAATGCTCCGAAGGCTATAGTAGCTAGTGTTCGGTTAGGGTAATAGTATATAATTTGTAATTATATGATTATTAATTAATTAAAAAAAAAAAAAATTCAGCAACAAAATTTTAAATCCAGTCAAGTTATTCCATATTTAATAAATTTTCAATCATACAACATATTTTTTTAATAAATTAATATTTTTGTTATAAATTTTTAAAAAATATATTAAAAATTAAAGCGAAATTCAATTGGGAGCCCTTCAATATAATTTGATAAAATTAAACAGTTTGCATTAATTTTCGAAATTTCTGTTGCTAAATGTAATGGAGATCCTGAAATATGGTCTTATTGGTATCAGTATTTTGAGCCGGTTTATCTTGATTTACAAGATTTAAATTTTTTTTAAATATATTGTATCAGGTCTGGTAAACATTAGTTTACTTTCGCGATTATGGGCTGTATTGTCAATTTTCACTATCCTTCAATTTCCTTATAAATCTTTAATATGGCTTAATGCTCAGCATTCTAAAATGCTAATAATATATTTCTTATTTGAAAGGTATAATGTGAATATCCTTTAAATGTCCTGCCAAAACTACATATTTTCATCATTACTAATTTGAAATTAAAAAAAAAAAAAAGTATTTTGGCATCATTTTTAAAAAAATATATAAGCGTTGAAAAAAAATTCTGAAACTATTTTTGAACACCAAATTTTTCTTATAATTATAAGCTAGTTGGAAAATTTTGCAATATCGGTTGAAACAGACTTTAGTAACCCTTATTTCTCAAAGCTTTTTGAATTAAGAGCAACGATGAAGGTGTTAGGTACACTATAGTTAAAAAACTAGGACATTAAAAGTTTCACGTTGAGCAGTCTTCACCTGAAAAATTTATGGCCATTTAAAATGTGAAAAGTTTAAATAATTAATTAAAACTTACAAGACTTTTTTCCATTAATTTAATTTTTTTTCTCATAGTTTTAGTTTTGATATCCAAACCAATTAAAAATGGAGTCATTGGACTTGGGAGATACTTTAACTTAAAAAGTAATTGTTAAGTTTTCTTCGATCTTCTTTTATTTTATTCTTTTTAATTTAAACGAGCTTAAGATCATTTATTTATTAATTATTTATTTCCAATATTTCGTCTCCACATTGGGTGACTTCTTCAGGGAACAAATATTACAATTTGAAAAACAATTATTAAAATTAGTTTTTACAAATTGTAATATTTGTTCCCTGAAGAAGTCACCCAATGTGGAGATGAAATATTGGAAATAAATAATTAAAAAATAAATGATCTTAAGATCGTTTAAACTAAAAAGATTAAAAAGTAATTTCTATATCGCTGATCGGTAAACAGTTGTATGTTAATATACAAAAGTAACCAAATTTTCCTAATTTTGAAACCTTTGCAGTTTATTTCGCATGGGTGTATTTCGTCATTTAATGGAACATAGTTTTCAGAACAGTCTTTAAAAAACGTTGAAATTTTATACAGTTTAAGGTAAACCCAGTTGATGTCAGCCCACAAATAACGGCATGTGAATATCACAAAATTCTACGGAATGGCCATACATTATTTGAAAGTGTATGATTTTTGAGTCTGACATTCAGAATTCTAATTTTATTATATTATTTGGAGGTGTAACATATATTTTGAAATGTGATAAATACAATGCGTCCTATAAATTAAATTAAATCCAAGCAAAAACTAAAATTGAAAATGCAAATTATTCAAGTTCGAGGCCATACTCCATATTTCTTTATTAGGATAAATAGATCTATCAACACATTCCTGAAAGTGGTCAGTTAATAATATGGCCTCGAACTAGAATAATTTTCATTTTCATTGCACAAATGTGATTTGATGTACGTGGATACCTGCCGTTTGGCTAAGCCCCACGGTGTAATCCAACACTAAGTGAATACAGGCGTCCAACCAACGCCCCTTCTGAGCATCCAGTTTGGGTTCCAGTTTTAGAGTATGTTGTTTGGACATGTCTCCACCCACTGGTGAGGTCGAGGCCTACCTCAACCTCTGCTTGATCTTTGGTTCACAGCACCCGGTTGAGAGTGCAACTCCGCACCGAACTCCGAAGTGTTCTTCCTGCTTAGGCAGCCACCACGAAACTCCCTAAGGGTGTGTTGATAACATTAATGCTTCATGGTATGCATTCTTAATTGCTTCATTGTATGCTTTATTCACTGCTTCAAAGAAGGAATTTTGGGAATCACTACAGAATGCCTTCCCTAATTGCTTCATAGTATAATAAATATTATATCAAACTTGTAAAAACTAAAATTTTTTAATTTTTTTGCGCCGTTAAAGATAAAATATTACCGCGGACAGTTTTAGCATGCTTAAACATCGGTTAACACATACACAGAAGGTTATTCATATCCTAGAAAATAAAAATTTTATATATTTTTCCGCAAAGTACCGACAATTTTTCAAATTCCACTTTTTAACATTTAAATCCGATTTTGCCATATCCTTAGATTATTTTCTTAGTTTCAACACCATGAATTAGGGCAAACATTTTAATCAAGATTTATTTTAATATTATTTTAGAATTCAATTAATGTTTCACAAAAAGTTATTTTTAGCAAAAATAAAAATTTTAATTTCATTCAGAGATCAAAACTTTCTTACATTTCTTATTTTAAATGAAATTGCAAAAAGAAATTTGTAGTATTCAAAGGGTAAATACCCAAATGGTAAATACCCAGTAAAATAGGTAAATTGGGTAAAAATTGGTAAATACCCGGGTATTTACCAAAAAGGTGGGTATAAACTATGTTGTAGAAAATTTGGTGAACAAAACAGTTTTGCAGTAAAATTTTATGAATTTTTTTAATAAAAATAAAAATGATTAGAGAACAGTTGGAAAATAAGAACTTAAGTCAATAACTATATTATATATACATATTTATTTTTGCAACATTCCAATCGAAATCACTGTCGCTGTCGCTGTCGCTGAATTTTTCATTGCCACTTTCACTCCGAAAATAATTAAACGAACAATGAGGTGTAGAATGGGTGATACCAGTGGAAGTGGAAGGTGCTTCATCAAATGCATTAGCAAAATTGATTTCATCCTCAGCCGGTACAATTTTTGGGAAAGTATCCTTTTGTCGTATGTCTTTATTCGCGAGATTCCAGTTACGTGCTATAAAACATACTTTTCCGGCATTATCTGCAGTTAATCTGTTTCGTTTTTTTTTTAGTGGATGAAACTTTGAGTACTGAATGAGCGTTTCACCAAAATGGGACATTTTAGACATTTCATTAAATGTTTTGTCATTTTACTAACATTTCCCTGTTTATAAACCGTGTCACAATATCTGCAAACAACTGTGTTTATGTTGCTTCCACTTGTTGCAAAATGCTTCCATATTTTTTCATTTTTAGGTCTTCCCATGACTGAACATAAAAAAGATTAAAGCATTTAATCAATATAAGCTTCACTAATAAATACATACCTTCTCCACAATTTTAAGTCAATTTAATATAGTTTTAATTCGATTTTATCCGCTTTTGATATTTGACAACACACGTGCTATTGAAAACATTAAATCAAATTACTCATTTCATGAATGAAGTTTCAGCTGATTGACAACTAGAGCTTTCTACATGTTGCATTTCAAATAATTTTTATAAATACCCAAATAAATTCCCAAAAAAGGTATTTATCTTTTATTTACCCGGTATTTACCTAAGCATCGGGTAAATACCGGGTAGAATCCCATTTCTAAATATGTGCGTACTGATAACAACTGTATACTGACAAGAAATTTAAAATTTTTCAGTCAAATTGCAGAAGCAATACAAATTATACTAGTGAGCCCAATTGAATTTTGCATTAATTTTAAATTTTTTGTTAAATTTATATAAAAAATAGTAATCGATTTAAAAATAAAATGAAATTACACTGTAAATAAAATTTCAACTTTTGAAATGACACACCGAAACCCAGCAACACGTGAACTTTACTTTGGGTCGTAGACTCCAGTGGTATACTCCGTTTCAATAGGTTAGGCCAAAATGAAAGATACACAGGCCAACACTCAATTTGCTTCTTTGAATTTATCAACGGATTCTAGTTAATTTGGGTGCGCTGAATTCAAATCTGTAATCAGTTTGTCTCTATCAGCTCTAGTTTTCATGATAACTTTTCCATAGGAATTGCCGTATTTTGTAAAAGTAACAATGTGTGGAATGGACATATCTCAGGAAGTAGGAGGAGCTTATCCAAGATTATGATATCAATCTCTTCTTTGGAAGATTAAGGGGTTAATTTTTATAAAAAAATAGCAAAATAGTACTATTTTTAAATTAAAAATTAACCACTTAAACCCCACCCACAAATATGATTGATGCAATAATTTGCTATAGAATCTTCCAAAGAAGAAATTGATACCATAATCTTGATATGAGATTGATACCATAATCTTGATATGTGGGATATGTCCATCCCACACATTGTTACTTTTACAAAATACGACAATTCCTATGGAAAAGTTTTACTTTTTAAATACTTAATCATGAAACTAGCTATATCATGAAAACTAGAGCTGATAGAGACAAACTGATTACAGATTTGAATTCAGCCCAACTAAACTAACTAGAATCAGTTGATAAATTCAAAGAAGCAAAAATCTTTTTTAATTTTGTCGGGCTGTGATATTTAAACTTAAATTTTTATTTTTTTTTTGAGTGTATTTTAAGTGAAAGATGACGAAATCTCTTTTGAAATTACTTTATTTATTGTTTATATGTTGAAACTTAAAGCTTACTAAGATGGCCGTTAATTTTGAGATGATGTTTTCTAATGAAATTTTAATATTCGAACCATCTGTCACTGAACTAACAGATGTCAGTATAAGACAAAGTTCATGACCCTGATGTTTGGGATTGTATATAAATGAAATTTATCCTCGTAAAAAGTGGACGGCCACCATTGTTAGACTTAAGTTTAAACAAATAAACAATAAATAAAATCATTTCAAAAAGGAGTTCGATATATTTTACTTAAAATACACTAAAAAAATCGCTACAGTCAATATAAGCAATTTTAAGCTTATATTGACTGTAGCGATATATTTTTATTTTGATATAAACTATTAGAACAGAGTATTCTACTGCAATCTACGACCCATAATTAAGTTAACGTGAGCCGGGGCTTCGGTGCTTCATTTTCAAAAACTTACTTACCTACATTTTCAAAAAAACTTATTGATAACTAATTGAATTGGCATTTGTTAAGTATTTTTGGATTTTTTCTCACTTTTCGCTTTTAATGGTAAAATTAAAAATTATTGTTAAATGTAACTGACACTAATAGAAAACATATGATTTTCTATTGTTGATTTCACTACATTGCTAGGTCAGTCAAAAAAACAGAGTAGTATTTGGAAGATGCCAAAGCCAATTGTGACAATTTTTTGTTGTTGTTTTTGTTTTTTCTTTGATATTTTAAATTTTGAATCTCGCTCCTAGACGAGGACAAGAAATTCTCATTGAGTTTGTGATTTAACATAACAAATATCTCTAGAAATTCTAATAACAAAGTCCCCTGAAGATTTCCTTGGGCACGAATGAAATCCGGATAGGGACACGCCTACATCAGATTGCTTTTCACAATTTGTTAAATAAGTTTTGGGACTTAAGCACATTTAATTACTATAAATGCAATTAATGTTTATCCCGATGAAAATAAATTTAAATAACTAATGAATTTTGTTCACTACAAATCAGTTTTTAATAAATTAAAAAAAAAAATCTGTTTTGTTGTTATGATATTGTATTGCACAGAATTGTTTGTTGTAAAATAAAAATTTAAACATTTTGGTATGCATTTTTTTATTTAGTCATTGTAGATAAACAAAACCAAATAAATAATTTATTTAGTTATTTTCAAATAAAATCAAATTAAAATAATAAGTAACATAAATATAATAGATGTACCTAATTAAGAAAGCAAAATAAGTAAGGAAAACAACCTTAAAATAGTTAACTCAAGATTGTTAAAACAATAAAACATTTTATAACCAACAAAAAAAAAAAAAAAAAAAAAAAAAAAACAAGCAGAATAACGCGGAAGCTGCAGGCAACTACAAAAACAAAAAATGCAACCACATAAAAACATCAGTTGTAAACAAAAACCATTTATGTATATACTACAACAGTTTCTCCATTAAAAAAAATATATATATATATAAAATAAACAAAAAGCCATAAGTTAAACATTTTAACAAGCATATTAAAAAAAAAATATATATATATATATAAACATACATAAAACCATACATACAGACAGTTTATAACTAGTACACTACATATGACAACATTAAATATACACATGCAATATGTGTTTATATTAAAAAGTACACACATTCATGTACACCACACAAAACATCAACGCATAGCTCCACACTAACACAGGCATTTATATAAGCATATTTACATATCGATACACACACATACGCATATTATGGGTTTGTTAAAAAAACGAAAAAAGAAAAAAGAGTTTAAAAATTTACATTTTATAACAATTTCTATATTGTTTTTGTATGGTTTTATTCGTTTAATAAGTTATTAACAGCAGCTTAAACTTCAATATTTGTTTAATTTGCAGAAAAAACATATTCAATATTGAAAATTATTTTTTTTATTTCATTATTTTGTAAACACAATTTAAAAAAATAAAGCAATTAAAATAAAATGCAACTACAAATTAAACTTTACATTTATATACACAATTGCAAAAAACAGGTAAACCTATATATTTCCAATTGTAATCTAGTGTTCTACCGAATTTGTAAATAATTTTATTTGTAGTTTAATGAAAACTTTGTTTAAAAAGTTAAAATATTTGAATATAAAATACACTCAAGGAAATATGTATATACGGTCAAAACTAAAACGTTAAGTGCCACTACTAAGTAATAAATTTAAATTTTTATTGCAATATTTCATAAAAAATCTTAGTGTTTTGTTTTCAAATTATAAAAATTTCGGAGAAAATAAACGTACTGACCAACTACTTAAAGTACACACAAAAAAATATGATTGAACATGATTTCCGACACGAAATTATGATATTATATTATTATTATACATATGAAGGGTTTAGTGCAAAAACATGATAAGCCACACGTTTTCAAAAAATGATTTTATGTGTTCATTGCATTACCTAACGTAGTATCAATATCCACTTAAATGATTTGAGCTATATTCCAAATACTTTCAGATCTAGAGCAAATGTTACTTTTACAACCCGACTATATTTGAATATTTTTTTACGCAAGAACATGATATGCCACACCAATAAGATACACATTCCTTGAAAAATTATAAATAAATTTTCTGTAAAAACTTGATAAGCCACATTAATTTATTAAAATGTTTTTTGTTGTCTTCTAGTCTCCCAGCGAGGAACATGTAAAAGAAGCCACATCTTTGCACTTACAACAAGTATATTTATCACGAAATCTGTCAAATCAGCTATCTATTCTTTAAAATAAAAATATTCTAAATAAAATTTCTGCAACAACTTGATAAGCCACATTAATTTAACAAAATGGGTTTTTCTGTATATTAGTCTCCCAGCGATGGACATGAAATAGAAGACACATCTTTGAACTTAAAGCTAGTATATATATCATGAAAATCATTCAAAAAAGCTACCTAGTCTTTAAAATTAACTAATTCCAGATAAAATTTGTGCAAAAACTTGATAAGCCACATTGACGTAATAAAATGGTTTTTACACTATTCTATACTTCCACCGACGAATATGTAATAGAAGACACAAACTGTCACTTATTATAAGCATTTATAGCTCGATCGTCTTGCTCAACAGCTGCCTAGAAGTCATTGAATACCATTTTTTAAAAATCAATGTGGCTTATCATGTTTTTGCAGAAATTTTATTTAAGATTTTCTTATTTTTAAGAAAAAGTCGCTGTTTTTCTGGACTTTTATATTCTAGGTACTTGTAATAAGTGCCCAGAGGTGTCTTCTATTACATCGCTTTAAGAATATAAGGTAGTGAAACCCATTGACAAATGACAATGTTAGTTGAATTTAATGAAATGTAAGTCGTCCTTTTTTTAAATGAAATTTCATTTGTTTTTGACTACAATTGCTGTCGTCTTTAAAAACATAATTTCCTAAGTGTACTTGTAATAAGTGCTAAAATATCTTGGCATTTATTACAAGTTTCTACAACTCGAAATGCCTGAAATACAGATATAATTTCTTCAAAATTAAAAAATTCTAAATAAAATTTCTGCAAAAACTTGATAAGCCACATTGACTTAATAAAATGGTTATTACTGTCTTATAGTCTTCCGAAGAAGGTAATGTAATAGAAGACACATTTTGGCACTTTTCACAAGTATCAAGTATCAAGAAAGACCATCTAATTTGCTACAATTTTTCAGACTATGAACCTCTTTACTTATCTTTGTGCAATAACTTGATAAGCCACACTTTTTTTTTGTAAAAAAGCAGTTTCCGATGGATTTCTATCATCCATGAACGGGTATGTGATGGGAGCCTTCCTTAAGCACCTATTATGTATGCTTACAGTCTGGTTTAGTTAAAGTCTTATTTTCTACATTGTTGTTAAACTTGAAGGCGATTATTTCATTATTTTAATTTTGTGGCTTATCAAGTTTTTGCACTAAGCCCTTCATTTGATTCTGGCTGATCATATTATGATTACAGAAGACGATTTCATATTCATTTAAAATCATAATATGATTTTTACGATCATATTATGATTGTTAGACATTGTAACCATAACATTATGCTCTTAAACAACCAAAATATGATGCTGTTTTCGCTGATTGTACTAATTAAGTACAAGTTGGATGCTTTTTCTAATACAATTGTATTTATCTGAAAGTTTATAACTTGGTGCCACACTTATAAAATATTTTATTGATGGCACATCAATAGTGAATAATTTCGCGTAACAACTTTTACTCAAAGCAATCAAATATCTAACAGGGTTTTTTGGCGAATGTTGGATATTTAATTTCAAAACAAGTAATTAGGCTGGAAAATTCACGGGAATATATTGTAAATTTGACAAAGTTTTGCAACATTACGCTTATAAAAGTCGAGAGGTGTGTCTTTTCCCAAATAGCAAAAATGTTAGAAAAAACGCTCACAATATTTTAATTCCGTTTCAATTTGTAGTGAAAATGGTAATTTTCTAGTTGTGTTAGAACAATCATTCACTTGATTGAAAAAAATAGGAAATGATTAATAGCATACACCCCGCTTAAAATAAACAATTTAAAAATTTCGAAAATCCAAAATTATCATATCCCGTTTCTTTGGGATAACGAATGGATTTTATGTGTTGATTTAGTTATGGTTACATAAAAACATTTTGGCTTCACCAATTCAAACATATGATGTTAATATTAAATTGGTAACTGTCATTTTAAGAGTGTTTTAACCCTAATAACTACCTTCTAATTTTGTTCACTGGTATGCCAAGTTTTTCTTACACATCTGGATAATACACTTTTGTCAAAATTTATTGACCAAATGATTCTCATTCACATGAAGTCTTTACAACTGTGTTTCAGTTTTCATAATAGTATTATCCAGTATCCCTAAAAAACCAGGATTTTAGAAATTTAGCCACTTTTAGCCACGCGATAATTTTACTATTTTCAGATAACTGAAAATTTAATTAATGGGATTCTTGAATTGGAAAATTAAAAAGTAAATAAAAAAATTACGGACCTACACGACAACTTAATCCACATAAGAAATTCTATTTTTTTTTTTTTTTTTAAGAGAAGCAACACTCAGGAAATTCTTCCTATTAATTAATGTGTTGCTTTCTTTGGAAAGGGGATAGTGGAGAGATGAAAGGCGGTGAAAGATGAAGGGCAGTATAATTATTTTCGTCGATCTAACTACTAAATCACGAATATTTTATTCACTGGTTGCGATGTCATATTTTAATTTTGCTGTGGTAGTGCCTTCAAAGTCGATATTTATTTTCGACATAAATTTAAATTTAAACATATTGTCGTATTTAAATTTAATGTTTACTTTGACTCAAGCGATTTTTTGAGTGTATTTTAAGCAAATACATCGAAATCTCTTTAGAAATTACTTTATTTACTGTTTACTACCTTTTTTGATTTCCACGTAAGAAAATGTAGCGATTTTGGTTTTTCCAAACTGATGAAATTATGCGAAAAAAAACACCTTAACCTGAATGTATATGAGCAATTTCGAAAATTTTCAACACTTTGAGACAAATTATTTTAAAAAAAAATTGTCTTTGTATGACGTGAATAACCTTTTGTGTATGTGCTAGCCATTGACTAAGCATGCTAAATCCATCCGAGCTAAGCATTTATCTATAACGAGACAAAATTTATGACGATTTTTAGTTTAAAGCAAATTAAAAATATTAAATTTATAGATTTTGCTTGGATCAATTTTAGACCTCATTGTATTTATCGCATTTCAAACCACCACCAAAATATATTAAAACACACTAAAGAAAATGTTGTCATAGATTAGAACTTAAAAAGAAAACCGCTGGTATTTTGGAGAACACGCATTTTTTGCCAGTTTTATGACATTTAATCTGGTTGGAGTTACTTATTTGGCAATTAAAAATTTTAGATAAGTATAAAATTTGAGGTTATGAAAATTTTGTTTTCTCTATAAAATTGAAAGTCCTTAACACTTTTTGATGACTTATTGATTTTGGTATTAAGCTAATTAAAATTTGTGTTATTTATTTTCATTATATAACCCCTTACGTGGTAATGAAAGATTTTGCTGGGACATCATGCTGTAAAGAAATATTGCTTAAACTTCTCATGTATTTTTGATTGTAAATTTTTTGAAAATTTGCAATTTAGCTTTTCGCAAAACTTTCTAAATGGCAACAGAGAACTGTTTTTTTTTTTATAAATTGCACATGAGTAATAAAAATAGTTTTACTAATTACCTTTGAAAAAGCAAATAATTTATTCAAATGTCTAAAACTTAATCAAATCTATTGAAAAATTAGGACTATATTGTCACATTTAAATGCGAAATGCAACCACTTGCATGTACAACATTTGAATGCAATTTTCTGCACGGACACAAATAGATTTAAACTATCGAACAGCAAGGGCGGATCAATAAGACCGTGACTTTTTTAATGAAACACAGTTTTTTGGAAAAAAAAAATTATTTTCCAACATAATCTCCTTTTAGCTCAATACACTTAGTCCAACGTTTTTCCAATTTTTGTATCCCTTTCAAAAAATAGGATTTTTCGAGGTCCATAAAATAGGCATTTCTTGGCCATATGAGGTCGTTTTTTTTTTCAATCCTCGTTAAATCGGTCCAATAAGTTAGCATAATATTCGACGTATATTTTTTCCCCCTTTTGAAGGTAATCTATGTGGATAATAACGCGTGCATCCCAAAAAGCTGTCGTCATCACCTTATTGGCCACGATTACAAAATTCAGTAAACCACAACAAAATTCAGTAAACCACTTTTTTACCATTCAAATCGATGGTGCAGAGTCCCCATAGTATTTATCAAGATGTTCCTTGCTTTGATTGATGGTTTTTTTTCGCAAAAAATAATGTTTAATGAGCCCTCGAAATTCAATTTTTTCCATTTTTAAAAAAACCTACGAGGTTGTATTTTTTGAACAGCTGTTAAACGCAAAGTAAATGATGGAACTTGCTCAAAATTTGACTGTAGTCTACTAACAGGTGGTACTTGATGGGAGCAGTGTTGCATTTCATATAACTACGAGGGGAGTTCGAAAAGTCGCGGACTTATTGATCCGCCTTCGTATGATCACAAATAATTGAAAATATGATTTTATAAGAGTTTCCCACATTTTTCTCGTCTCCTGTAAAGTTGTGAGGATGGATTATATACTCTTATTCGAGCGAGGCATTCAGCTAGCTATTATGTATTAAAATACCGTATATTTTTTTTATAGTGAATTGAACTTAAATAAAAAAAATAGAAATATGTTGTCCTTTTTTATTTCTAGTTTTTATTTAAACATCTTCAAATGTCTGATCAAAATGGTTTAAAAACAAACTTTTCCTTAGTAAAGCAAGAAAGCAAAAATTAACAACCATAAAAATAGTTTCTGTCATCTAAAAAAAAAGCACTTTCAACTAGAATCTTTATCATTAAACTCACTTTACAAATCTTGTTGCGGTTAAGGCTGTGCATTTCTAAAAAAGCTTTAAAAAAGTTTGTGTTGCATCTTTTTTATTTTTTTTTTAAAGGTTATATCTTCTCAAAAGACCATCAGTTCTTAAGCTGCCGTCAATGTTTTTAACAACATACAAATAAAGGCAGAATAGCTGGAAGTTTATTACTAATTGCATTGAAAACTTAAAAAAAAACGTTTGTTTAAGATATCATGAAGAAATGGCAAAAATGTCCTTGACGTTTAATTTTTCAGCAGTTAGGAATGTCTAGCAAAACTACTTCTATTTGATATTCAAAGCAAGGCAAAGAAATGTCTAAAAATTTAACATTTATACAAATAAAGTTCAAGGAGAAACAAACATGTTTGAAAATAAAGAACACTTATTATGCAGCTAATGTTAGAAATTTATACGAAATTTTAAGAAAAAAACATTTGAAGTTTTAAAAAGCTTTTTTTTATACAATCTTGCAATTTGAAACATTTTATTTACCCAGCAAATCTTTCTATTACCCGCTAATATGTTTGCGAATAAGAAATTAAGGCCGGTAACTATTCGCTTTGCTATTACAAACCCTATTATTTTAACAAGGGCATGTTAATTTTGGTAACACCTTACAAAACGCATGGTACCTCCAGTATAAATGTAATAAGTTTTTTTTTTTTTTAACTATTTTATTTTTCTATACTGGATTTTAAATTGAAATTTAAAATTGTTAACTAAAAACTTTGAACATGATATTGTTTATAATTTTTGGGTGGAAAAAATAACTGTTTGTAAAGGGCTTTTAGGGCAACTTCCTTTTTGGTAACACTGTTTTGGCAGCTCAGCTGTTATCGTGTAACATTTTACTGTTAAACATGTTCATTTTGGTCTATAATTTAACCATGAATCGACTTAGAAACGAACAACGCTTGCAGATTATTGACTTCTATTATCAAAAGTTATGCTCAACATTTACATGAAACCATCTTTAAACATATAATTATATAGATCGCTCTATCGGCTCAAATAAAGATTTCATATTTATGTTTTTTGTTTAAATCAAATCGGAAAGCTCTTAAAAAAAGCAGCCTTTACTAAAGAGGTTACTTTTCTATTACAAACCTATTATTTTAACAAGTGCATGTCCATCGAGGTTAGTACTTACTTCGGTAAAGTGTTACTATTTACATGGGACATATTAATTGAATGGACTAATTAATTAATGATTTAATTAAAACACCATTGCTATCAATTGTAATGAAATTATTTTCATTAGCATTTTTTGAATTAATGATAATGAATTTCATTGATTGCTGGCAATAACTTTAAATATCATTACCATTAACAATGTATCAATTAAAGGAAACAAATTGCAATAGCCAGATAAGATTTTCGAAAAACTAATTTTTAATATCGATGAAATCAGGGCTTCACAGGTGCATTAAGTAACCCTCATAATAAAAATAGGCTATGTCCGGGAAAGATCCCAAGAGATTAATTTTTATAAAATAGCCACAGGGTGTCCGATACAAGAATGAAACATTGGTCCAAAATGAAACGATATGGAATAAAACGGGAAACGAGTGGAATAGGAACTCTAAATACATTTGTATTATCGGAACGTGCTACCTGCGTTAAGTTTTGCAAAAATATTGTCCGTTTTGCGATATCTTGCTAAGTTTTCGTGATACTAGCCATTTTATAAAATTGTGACAAAACCGACACAATGTTTGTTGCACAGGAGTATTAATTAACCCTCATAATACAAATAGGCAAGGTCCGGGAAAGATCCCGTGATCGTAATTATTTGATTACCCAAATACGTACTTGAAAATACCAATTTAATGCCTCCGATAATAAAATGGAATATTGGTCTAAATTGTAACGAAATGATATGAAGCGGGGAACGAATGGAATAGGAATTCACATTTGAATTATCGGAACAAAATACATGAGTTAAATTTTGCAAAAGTTTTGTCCGTTTTGCGACATCTTGATAAGTTTTCGAGATACTAGCCATTTTGTAAAATGGCGATTTTTGAAAATGCCCAGAGTCTCCGAAACTAAGCGAGATAGGACAAAACGGAGAAAAGTTTTGCTACATAGGAGTATTATTACATCCTTATAAAATAAACCCTTCACAGGGTTATTGTACTTATGCTGATTTATGTGATAATACAAATAAACATAGTCGGATTATAGAAAGTTACAATTCCTATCAATATTCGTTCCATTCCTACACTCATAATAATCCATGCTAAAAATACGAAAAAAATGTTAAAACGACAAAATCTTTTGTAAAATTAACAAATATTCGTTTATTTTACAAAATTTTTGGTTATTTTTACATGTATTTGTATTTTTAGGCATGGATTATTATCAGTGTATGTAAAGCAATTTACAATTTTGCTCAATTATAATTAATTGCTTAGCCATTATTGTGATTTCATTAGCATTAGTAGGACAAATGCTAATGACAAAAGATTTCATTACAAATTAGTGATCCCAAGAATGCTCCTCACTTACAGGTAAAGAGTTGTCGATTTTGTTTTATTTAAATCTTTAATTTTTAAAAGCGCATATTATTTTAAAATTGTCAAGTTTGTAGTAGTTGTAGTAGTTTGATCAATTTGTAGTAAAAATATCATTCGCGGGGGGGAGGCGGTTAGTTTCCCATCCCCCCACCCCCTTGAAACCGCTCCTGATTACCAGGTAACATGTTCCGTAATACAAACCTAGTACTGGGGTGTTGCTGGGTTAATTTGTTTTATAAAATCTGTATATTAATACAGTAAGCGAAATTTTAATAGATGCACTAAATTTTAATTTTTGCGTTAATTATTTCAAATGATGACAAATTTTAGATCTGTATGTTTATTTATATTCTAAATACATTCCAGGCATTTTAATTTTACTTTAAATCCTTTAACAAATATTAAATAATTAATAGGGTGCATGAATTATGTTTCGCTCTAAAATTTAATGATGTACAATCAAAAGTACCGTTATTTTACCTTTAAAGTGACTTATAACTGTAATTTTGTGCTAAGTGTAAGCTCACACAATAGTGATTAAAATTGAGCAAAAAAATCTTAAATTTACCATCATTTGAAATAATTAACGAAAGAACTAAACAAAAACTTAATGCATTTATTAAAATTTCGCTTACTGTATGTGTGTGTATATAAACTTATTTGTGCGAACCACATACTTACATACATTACACTACACTTATTGTTGAATAATGAAAAAAAAAACACATTTAGAACATTAAAAACTGTATTATTATTTAAAGAAACACCAATCTCTCGCTAACCGGCCTCAAAGTGAAATATTTCTTTCCAGAAGTTAAATAAACTTCGCCCTTAAACAATAGGCCATTAAGTAAAGAATCGGTGTTCTAAAAAAAAAAAAAAAAATAAAAAATTTGCAAATAATTGCAAATAATTGCATTAAAATGACTGATTAAAATTTGTTATTAAAAACGATAAGTTAAAAAAAAAAAAAAAATATTTAATAAAACTGTAAAAAAATTCACTGTTGTAATTAATTTTAAATAAAATTGAATTAAATTTGCAGGATGATTAATTGAAATATATAAATATTAAATAATAAATAATAATAATAATGATAGGTCTTTAAATATATAATTATAAAAATTCATAATAAAAAATACAACTAATAATTGAATTTTTAATTAAAAGAGGTAGTTATAATAATTTTATTTTAATAGTTTTAACTTAATATATAATATTAAAAAAAAATTTAAATTCAATAACAAACAACATGTATAAACAAAAAAATAAAATAAAATTGTATTTAAAAAAGTATAACAAATAAACAACATGTCGCCAACTTCCTTTTTTATATTAAACAAAACAAAAATAAACAAATTAAACAGGCTTTTAATTGCAAATAATAAATGTTGTAAATTGTTTTATATAATTATTTAAATTTATTTATAAAACAAAAAATCCCAAAAAAAAAATGAGTAAAAGTAGTGATTATTAAAACAAAAATATCTTTAATTATAGGGCTGCTCTCTAGTTATTTAAATGAAATTTAATAAACATAAAACATAATAATTATTAGGTAATTGTAAATTCTATTACACTAGTTTACAAATTGAAAAAAAAAAATTATGTTACAAACATGCACTATTTGTGTAATTAGGCCTCCCAAACACCAGAAATTTTGTTAAAATTTGTTTCATGGAGTAGTATTTGAAATATTTTTAGTTTTAATTTTTGAGCAATTTAAATATTTTGACTATATCTCAATTTAAACCCTTACACTACTCTAGTACACTAGAGTGTACGAATTTTTAAAATTTATTTAAAAATATGATAGTGAAATAAAACTTTACATTTTGGTGAGAATATATTCATTAGGATATAGAATATATTCATTAGGATATTAAACTGTTCATCAGGGCTATATAGTGGCGATATTTGTTTATGGAACAAAATAATTGATAACATAAAAGTAAAAAAATAAAGAAATGGTGAATGGTGTAAATGACTCTAACCGATCCATTATAGCACTCTTATTTTTTTTATTAATGGCCTTTTATCTATTCTCTATCATCTATAGTACACTCCGTCTCATAACTATAGCACACTTTAAAATCTTTCTTTAACTGTTTATAAAAATTAATTAAAACACATTGTATAAAAAAAACTAAATTTATAAAAAGCTTTCTTACTCTCTTCTACTTCTTTTCACATATTTTTTTTTTTAAATTTTGCTTTTTGAAAAGAACCGTTAAATATTCAAAAAGTCATTGCATATTAGAGACTGTTTTTTTCGTTTCATAACTATAGCCCACTTTAGTAAACACACTGAAACATGAGTTTTTTTTTATTAAGTTTTATTTAAGAGTAAATTAATAATGAGTTACACCTCCGTTATTCTTAATACACTCAAATATTCGGTTTTCCATTGAATTAATTAGGTTTTTTATTGTATTTTCTTCAATTCCTTCCCAGGCGTCAAAAATAGCAGTTTTTAGTTCTGGAACCGAGTTGTACTGGCGGTATTCGGCGAAAACTCCTCTTGGTTAATATCCCCCAGGCTGGCCACTCCAAAACCGAGATATTATTGCTTTCAAGACATTGCTTTGTTTCTCTGATTGAGTGTATTGAAGCGTTATCTTGTTGAAATATGTAATTTTTTTCAACATTCTGGTTCAAAAATGGAAGTAGACTACACTGTAACCCCTTGGTGTAATCGCTGCTTTTCATTTTTGATGAAACAACCTGCAGTTCCAACACACCATTCACCGAAAACGCACCCCATACTATCAACGAACCTCCACCAAAATTTCTCTGAGAAAAATATTGTGGTTCTTTCCGTGAATCGCGCCAATATTGTCTGTGACCATCAGGGCCATCTAGATTCCATTTTTTCTCATCAGATAAAATAATCTAAGAAACAAAAAATAATAAGAAATTTAGAAAGAGCAAACTATGTACCATCAATACCTGAGACCAGTTTTTTTTGCATATTTTCTTAGCGAAATTAAGCCGGGCAGTTTTATGACGCTGAAGTAAGCTGGGTGCTGTTTTCAATTTTTCTCGACAGATGTTAGGTGCATCATTTAAAAGTATCCATACCGTCGATTTAGAAATTTTTGTTGTGACTGTAGCAGCAAGTTTGCTGCAACTTAGTGCAGAGTTGCTAGCTTTTCGTAGAATACTTCTAGATTCGAGACTCAAAAGTTTTTTTTTGGCCACCTCGTCTTTTAATGTCGTATTCTTCTGTATTTGAGAGAAAATTAGAAATAACTTTCCGGCTTCTGCAAATTTTCTTTGATATATCGCTAACGCTTAGGTCTGCTTCATTAAATCCAAGAATTATGCCTTTTTCCATATCTGACAACTTTTTACCTCTTGGCATTTCACTTTTATATATTTTTTTTTTAATTATTCCAAAAAATAATTTCATTAATTCACTTGTTTTCACTTTAACACAACTTTTCTAAATGTGTGCTATAGTTATGAAACGAAAAAAATAGTCTCTAATATGCAATGACTTTTTGAATATTTAACGGTTCTTTTCAGAAAGTAAAATTAAAAAAATAATATGTGAGAAGAAGTAGAAGACAGTAAGAAATCTTTTTATAAATTTAGTTTTTTTTATAATAATAAATTAACGTTTGAATGTACACTCTAACTGTTTGAAGAAACACCCAAATGTGTCACACCAAAACCACACATAACCACATCATGGGTAAAGTAATGTATTGCCATAGGGCTCCATGCATTACTTTACACGTGAATGAATTTTGCAGGGTCCATTCTTACCAATATTCTTACAAATATTCTTACAAAAAAGTAAAGAGTAATGGGTTACTTAGTCGAAGATACGAGGTGAAAAGTAATGGGTTACTTATACGATTAGAAAATGGTTAAATGTAATTGGTTACGTATTATCCCTATATCGATTGAAATAGTAATTGGCTACCTATATAATTAATGGAAGTGAAGGGGTACTCATTACAAAGTAATGTATTATTTAACTAATTACGGTATGTTAGACAATAACGTTTAATGTAATCAGTACACATTATAATGCAATGCATTATGTAACCAACCATAGGTAACTCATAACATAATGTTTCGAAATAATACAAAAAGTAATGAGTATAAATTACAATGTAATGCATTATGAAATCAACCATTGGTAACGCATTACGTTATGCATCAAAGTAATGGTGAATGCAATGAATATACATTACAATATAATGCACTATATAACCCATTACCGGTAACTAATTACTTTTTGTTGGAATGTAATTATGCAAGTAAATAGTTCATATTACAAGGTAGTGCATTACTTTATCACACCCATTACCAAAGTTCTCCTGGGGTGCCTTGAAAAAAAATTTCAAAAATTCAAAATTTCATATTGCTATTTTCAAATTTTTGCAAAATTTTAATGCAGGAGATTTTAGCACGCTTATAGACAAATATACGAGAGCGGATCAATAAGGCAGTGATTTTTCGAACTTCCATCGTAGTTATATGAAATGCAACACTGCTCCCATCAAGAACCACCTATTAATAGACTACTTTTAAAATTTTGAGCAAGTTTCGTCATTTACTTTGCGTTCAACAGCTGTTCAAAGCATACAACCTCGTGGATTTTTTTTTAATGGAAAAAAGTGAATTTCGAGTGCTCATTAAACATTATTTTTTGCGAAAAAAACCGTCAAACAACCAAGGAAAAGCTTGATAAATACTATGGGGACTCTGCACAATCGATTTCAATGGTAAACAAGTGGTTTACTGACTTTCGTTGCGGTCGCACAAGTACAAATGACGCTGAACGTTCTGGACGGCCAATTGAGGTCAATGCACCCGAAAATGTCGAACAAATCTACGATATCCAAGTGTTGGCCGATCGAAGAGTAAAAGTGCGAGAGATTGTTGATGCCACAGGCATTTCATATGGCAGTGTGGTTCCGATTTTAAATATTTCAGTTGGGTTTAAGAAAGCTGTCTGCAAGATGGATGTCGCGATTGCTCTCAATTGACCATAAACGTAATCGTGTGAGAACTTCAAAGGATTGTTTGGAGTTGTTTAACCGCAATTCGAATGAGTTTTTTTCGGGGTTTTGTAACTGTGGATGAAACATGGATCCATTACAACACTCCGGAGACCAAGCAGCAGTCTAAACAATGGGTTTCTCCGGGTGAACCGGATTCGAAGAAGGCCAAAGCAAGTTTGTCGGCCAATAAGGTGATGGCAACAGTTTTTTGGGATGCACGCTGGATATTCCACATCGATTACCTTTAAAAGGGAAAAACAATAAACGGCGAATATTATGCCAACTTATTGGACCGATTTAACGAGGATTTAAAAAAAACGACCCATATGGCCAAGAAAAAAAGTTATTTTTCATCAAGATAGTGCACGCGTGCACACGTGTGTAGTCTCAATGGCAAAATTCCATGAATTGGGCTATGAATTGGTACCTCATCCGCCGTATTCTCCGGATTTAGCCCCCAGTGACTATTTCCTATTTCCAAACCTAAAGAAATGGCTCGGTGAAAAGAGATTTAGCTCAAACGAGGAAATTATTGATCAAACAAATGCCTATTTTATGGACCTCAAAAAACCATATTTTTTTGGAAAGGATACAAAAACTGGAGAAACGTTGGACTAAGTGTATTGAGCTAAAAGGAGATTATGTTGAAAAATAATTTTTTTGTTTGCAAAAAAAACCTGTGTTTCATTCAAAAAGTCACGGACTTATTGATCCGCCCTCGTGTATCTCACTTTAAACTGGTCTTTTACATGTCTTTTTTGATATTGTTAGCTAATAATCTATTAATCGTTTTATGGTACACCAGATTCGCATAGAGCATAATATAAATAAATAAGTAAATATAGAGAAAATTTTGAAATAGGATACTTTTTACAAAATTGGTCATAACTTTCGTATTTAGAAATTGAATTTCTTTGAAAATTACTTAATTTCTTTGAAGAAAAAAAAAAATATTATAAATTTTTCATTGCAAGACAAATATTTTAAATATTTCTTTCAAAATTTTCCATTTTTAATTTTTTGAGGGGAAAAAAAGATTTACGGGTATATCTAAAGTTAATGAACAGATTTCAAAAATGTATTAAAAAAATATGGTGAGAATGCATTTGTTACGCAAATTGACTGACAGAAATGACTTGATACTAAATGAAGATATCAAAATGTACAAATAATTTTAAAACTTCTGCATAAAGAATTGTTTTAATGCGATTTTCGGTTTAAGGAGGCCTAAATACATAATAGAAAAATAGTAGCAGGTTTAACACATTTCTTCGTCAAACTAGTGTTATCAGTTAAGTCACCCTTTTTTTTTTGTCTGTTTTTTATTTCAATACATAATTAAGTGATATCAAATAAAATTATTTAAATTATATATTTAATAACTTTAAAAAAAATGTATGTAAGTCATATCAAAAAAAACTTGTAATAAATGTTATTTATTTAAATATTGTACTTTTTTAAATTCTATTATTTCAGTTGTAAATCAAAATAAACAATTATCCCAAAAATTTCAAACAAACTCGTAAAATCAAAAAAATATTTAAATTAAAATAAAATAAAATTAACCGAAACTGTCTCAGATGAAATTCGTAATTAAAAAAAATGTAATAAAACATAAATCAAAATTGTTCAATTTTAATAAAAAACTATGTAGCATATGTTCACTCCCATATAAATATTTGTGTTGTAATATTAATTTATATTTTCCTATCATATTTTATATTTAATATTTTTTATCGCTTCAATAACTTATTTTGTATTTCTTTCAAACTTTGTTTTGTCAATATTTGCAAATTATTTAAATAAATATTTTTTTATTTCATATTTTCTGTTTTTTTTTTTATTCATGTGTGTAATAAATAAATATTTTATATTAAATATAACAAATAATATGTATTATTAAATATTTTACATACATACATATATATTGTTATAACTACGCATTTAATAAATATTAAAAAAATAAAAAAATTATAACAAAAAACAAATGAAAAAAAAAAAAAACTTTAATGACATAAAAACAAATAAATTAATTAAAATAATTATTTGAAGATAAAATCAAGCATACGAAACATCAAAACGTAAATAAATTTAAAATTTATAAAAAAAAAAAAGAAACAAATAGTATTTGGTTTTATTTATAGATTTTATCAAGGAACCGCAAAAAAATCGTAAACGTACTGCTTCAAATTGACTACCGCAACCGTTATTTTTTAAAAACCGTAACCGTTATTCATATAACGGTTAAGCCAATTCATTTCGCTTTTTTTAGCGGTTAATTAAGGTTATATACCGTTATTAGTTTGAAATATATATTTTTTTTTTTGGAGAAAATATTAGAATTTTGACAACGAATTTATATAAAATAATTAATATCATAAAAGTGAGATTTTATTCGTTCGGTTTGAGATCATGACAAATTTTTCTCTAAATTAACAGAAAAATTTTAATTATATGTGATAATTTACTTTGACTATTAGAAAAAATGCAGAAAAAGTTATTAGACACTAGCATGAATGGAATGCTTTTTCTGACCCACTACGGTCTTCATCAACATTCTTCGTGCCATTTAGTGTTAATCGTAAATAGTTTATATTTAACTCACACGTTAAAGAAATTGTGTAACATTACTCTGTGTGTTGAGTTAGAATGAAATTTAATACGAAAGATTTCTATTTATAGTGTGTCTGTTTTTCTTTAGTCATTATCATAATTGCCAGTTTAACTTTCAGTTAAAACTTTTAAATTGCAATTATTTTCTCTAATGTCATCATATACTATCCTTCTACATAAGCAAAGCATATCAACAAACATTAAAGATTTTTTGTTAATACATATGTCGAGCATATACATTAAACGATTTTTACACTGTAGCTGGTGAGTGGATTAATAGTGAATTTTACCGTTGATCTATAAGTTTATGTGTGATATTTTATTCGTTCGGTTTTTCTCTAAATTAACAGAAAAATTATAATTTTTATATGATAATTTACTTTGACTATTAGAAAAAACACAGAAAAAGTTATTAGACACTAGCATGAATGGAATGCATTTTCTGACCCACTACGGTCTTCATCAACATTATTCGTACCATTTAGTGTTAATCGTAAATATTTTCTATTTAACTCACACATTAAAGAAATTGGGTAACGTTAAATTTCACATTACTCTGTGTGTTGAGTTAGAATGAAATTTACCACAAACGATTTCTATTTATAGTGTGTTTGTTTTTCTCTAGTCATTATCATAATTGCCAGTTTAACTTTCAGTTAAAACTTTTAAATGGCAATTATTTTCTCTAATGTCATCATATACTATCCTTCTACATAAGCAAAGCATATCAACAAACATTAAAGATTTTTTGTTTATACATATGTCGAGCATATACATTAAACGATTTCTACACTGTACCTGGTGAGTGGTTTAATAGTGAATTTTATCGTTGATCTATAAGTTTATGTGTGAGATATTATTCGTTCGGTTTGAGATCATGACAAATTTTTCTCTAAATTAACAGAAAAATTATAACTTTTATATGATAATTTACTTTGACTATTAGAAAAAACACAGGAAAAGTTATTAGACACTAGCATGAATGGAATGCATTTTCTGACCCACGACGGTCTTCATCAACATTCTTTGTGCCATTTAAAAGTTCTCATTCAAAAGTATTGACAGATTTGCTCTTACCACATTGAAAGTATTTGCCATTTTTTTTTAACAAATTAACTTTGTACTGTGTTCATTTTTAATACACTAAATTTCAATGATCACATTTAACATACAATTTAACAAAAATCTGTTTCAATGTGATGTAACATTAGCTATTAGAGCACGCTTCAAAAAAGTTCGTAAAGACGCACCCAGAAAAAACATTGGTTGGAATTAGGTCAAAACCATTAAAGTTTATTTGATATGACGTTATTTCATCAGGAATTACCTATAATCGATTAATAAAGCAAAAATACTGTACTGGCAATTAAAAGGAGGAAACAGGAACTAAAAAACAATGTTATTACACAACTATTGGTATTTCCAATCGACTTTTCAAATAAAATTCGGTTAGTAATTGTGTACGGTAGCAGCAACCATTTATTTAGTGAAATTGCAAAAAAAAATGTTACCAGCTATCAAATTTATTAAAAATTTGTCGATAATCAGAAGTGGGAACTGCAAATACGGGTTTCCCAATTAAATAAGGGTTTTGGTAGAACCAACCGAATTGTGGATTGCATTGATTATAGAAGCAAATAATGATTGGTATTGTCAGACGAATTTTAGAATATGTTTGTTTTATTAAGAAAATATTTAAATTCGAATTTAGCACTCATATAGCACTAATATCACCTAATATCTTAAATCCTACACACTTCACTGCAACTAATAACACGCTTTTGGATTTATTTCTCGTGAGTAATGAAATTAATGTACTACTCTATGATCAATTGACTGCGTCATGTTTCTCCAAGCATGATCTCAGTTTCATGACTTATAATTTTCAACTGGTAATACCAGTTGAGAGAATTACTTTTCGAGATTTCAAAAGTATTAATTTTAGATTTCTCGAGGAAGAATTTTTTAAAATCGATTGGAATGTTTTGTATTCTTTGTATTCCGTAGATGACCAACTCTCTTTTCTTGAGCAAAACCTAAATTATCTGTTTGATCTAACTGTACCAATAAGGTCAAAAATTATTAGTAATAAACAGAAACCATGGTTTTCATCTGAAATAAAAGATTATATCAATCAAAGAGATTTTGCGTATGCACGTTGGAAAAGATTTAAAACTACAATATTACATGAGGATTATCTGACTGCTAAAAGAGAAACAAATAAAATGATTAAAAAGGCCAAATCCGTTTTTTATGCTGAAAAGTTTTCTTCCGCCATTGGCTCCAAAAGAACATGGCAAACGATACGTGAAGTTGGTATCGGCAAATCTACGAATCATGAACCATGTTCGATTGATGCCGATACAATCAATAAAAAGTTTTTAAATGTTCCTATGGTTCAAGCAGATCAAAATTATTATATCAATAATCATTCTAGTAACAATTCTGAATCTTACTTTTTTTCTTTTGCTGCAGTAGACCAATGTGACGTTTTATCTAGTATATTGTCTATAATATCCAACTCTATAGGAGTGGACGGGATTAATCCAAAGTTTCTAAAGATTCTTTTACCTCAACTACTTCCAATAATAACATTTTTGTTTAGCAAAATATTAACTTCAAGTTACTTTCCCTCGAATTGGATAATAGCTAAAATCGTCCCAATACCCAAAGCTGGTTCTGATTATAGACCAATAGCCATTCTTCCATTTCTCTCTAAAGCATTTGAACGTATTATGCATAACCAAATTACTTATTTCTTGGATAACAATAACTTGCTAACAGATCGTCAATCTGGGTTCAGAAAGAAGCACAGTTGTATAACAGCCTTAGTTGATGTTACAGAGGAGATTAGGGAGAAACTTGATGATGGCAAGACTACATTTTTAATACTTTTAGATCATTCAAAAGCGTTTGATACCGTAGATCATAACATTCTTTGTTACAAACTTAATAACTTTTTCAATTTCTCTTCGACCGCTACTCAGTTATTGTCAACATACCTACGTAACAGATATCAGTATGTTGAAACTGCAATCCAAAAATCCAAGGCACTGCCTGTAACCAGAGGGGTACCTCAGGGGTCCATTGTTGGGCCACTATTATTCTCACTGTACTCTAATGACCTTCCAGGCATTTTAACAAATTGTAATGTAAGAATGTACGCTGATGACGTTCAACTTTATACCAGTTGTACTAATGCCTTAATCGACCAGTGTATTATCTCTATTAATCAGCAACTACATCGTATTTATACGTGGGCAACCGCAAATGGTCTAGGAATAAATCCAAAAAAATCTAAATGCATAGTAATTCAAAAGCGACTTGCCAAACTAAGTATTATACCTAATATATTTATAAATAATCAAAAAATTGAAATAGTAAAATCTGCGAAGAATCTCGGAATATTTTTTAATGACACTCTTACGTGGTCGAACCACATTAACTATGCTTGTGGTCGCACTTTCTCTATGACTAGAACTCTTTGGCGAACCCAGCATTGTACACCTATTAGAATAAGAATGCTACTTGCCAAAACTTATCTGATGCCTGTTTTACTATATGGTTGTGAGCTTTTTGCTAAATGTGATGCAACTAGTAAAGGGAAATTGAACGTTGCATTTAACAACATAATCCGATACGTGTATGGACTTAATAGGCGTTCTAGTGTATCTTTCTTTTCATCTCAGCTATATGGCCTTTCTTTAAATAATCTACTAAACATTAGAGTTTTAGTTTTTTTACATAAAATAATATATACCCACATACCTGATCATCTGTACAGCAAACTTGTTATTTCAGATATAAGCAGGGGAAAAAGACTTAGATCATTTAGATACAAAAGTTTAATTTCGGAGTGGCATTTCTACATATTCGCAGTATCTCTCTGGAATTCTATACCCCACAGCTCTCAACTTTTAAGTAACGCACGAAAATTTAAAGAAAATATTTTTAAACTGTTTTCGGCATAAGAAAATCAAACATAATTATTTGATAAATTAAATTATTTAAATTTATTTAAATTTTTTATTTAGTTTTTTTTTGTTTTGTTCATCTTGTTTAATTTAAATTGTTTTTTGTTTTCCATATAAAAATTGTAATTAGTTATTAAGTTATTAATTAATGATCTTATAATTTTTCAAATCATCAGTTCCATACTGCAAAATAAGACTTTTAGTCTTGTGTATGGAGCAATTCAAATAAATAAAAATAAATAAATAAATTTATAAGTGTTTGTATTGTAGTGGGTAGAGCGGCAGCCAATTACTTGGAGTTCAAAACCCGGAAAAAACAAACGCAAAAAGTTTTTTTTTAATTAAAATAAAATACTAAAATGTTCAAACAGCCAATAATTAAAAGAAAATGAAAAGCAGTTGTGCTGCAATGAATATGAAAGTGGACTATTAATCTGAAGGACACGGTTCAATAATTGAAAAATCAAAAAATTTATTAATTTGAATAACATTTTGTGGAACGTAAAAAATCAAATTGTTTATTAGTTAAAAATGTTTTATTTTAGATTTGACTTAGTTCAATTCTTCCAATTTTGTTTTTTACTTCTCATCCGGTAAATAAAACAATACGGGTAAAGTGTTGATATTGTTCCTTCAAAATTTGGGGTAAACATCTTCTACCCCTTCTACATTGTTTGTCTGAAGATTTTCGGTGAAGCGAAATGAAACATGTAAGGACCTACCAGTAGATAAAGTCAGCTTTAAATTAGCGGATAGAAAACTTTTTTAATCAATAAATAAACATAGCACGTTTTTTGTATTAATTAAAATCTTGATCTTGAACTTAAATAATCTTGCTCACATCATAATTAATGAATGTTGTTTGTTTTTTCATTATTTTTTTCTTAGGATTTGTTCATATTTTCATAAAAAAAAACTTCATTAAACTATTGAACATTTTCGAATTCATTTAAATTAAAATGTTAACTTGTAATATGCAAAAAAAAATATTTTAGTGTAATTTTTAATTTTTTTCATATAAAGGGAACTTCTGCTTAAAAATATGTAGTTGTTGGGGTTGTAATACGGTTTCTTTATTTTTAATGTAAATGTCAGTCATTTATAGAACAACTTAAATCTTTTACTTACCTTATAGTTCATTTAAAAAAACAAACCACATCAAATAACTTTTTTATGATTTTACATTCATTTTTTACATTCGTTGTTTTTGTTATTTAAAAAAAATCTGTTTATTTTTTACTAACATATGTGATTCATTTTTACTACAATTGTGGTTAATTTTTGAACACTAAAAAACAAATGACAATGTAGTTGAATTTACTGAAATGTAAGTCGTCTTTTTTTGAAGTAAAATTTCATTTGTTTTTAACTACATTTCCAGTGGTCTTTACCTTCATAGTATTCTAAGTGTACTAACAGCTGTATTTATAAGTTGCAACAAGTGACTAACGTCCAGTGTGTACCTTATTTTACATACAAATTCCCATAAGGGAAAGTTGTGCACTCGGTGTTAGACACTCGTTTTAACTTATAAATAACGCCGTAAAAAAGCAATCACTGAAGTAAAACACTTAATATTACATAGGGCATGTATTCTGTTGTCAAAAAGATTTAAACAAAACTTTAAAATCAATCTATTTGAGGCGATTTTATATCATTAAGGCCCGATGACTGAATGTTTAGAATTTAAATTTTAAAATTTAACAAACAGTTAAACTGAAAATGTATATGGGAAACAACAACAAAAGTATCAGTTAAAGTCCCAGTTAGTAGCTAACTGGACATTGAGAAAATTATTTTTTGTGCATAAAGTCTTGATGTGAAATGACTAAAAACTTATTAAAACAAATTCTTAAGTCGACATAGGTAGTTTTGTAAAAATTTAACAGATATAAAATGAACGCAAAGTTGAGCTTTGTGACTCTTGACACAACAATTAAATTTTTTATTAAACATTATTTTGAAGAGTTTATTTAACTAACGAAAAATGTTTTGGCTAATATTGCAACCTCATTAAAAAGTGTGTTATAAATAAATTACTTTTATTTTGTTAAAAAGTAAAAATATTAAATATCAATGCAAATATTTAATTCAAACTATGAATTTTATTCTTTAAACACATGAAACTTTCATAACGTTTATGCCAGAATTAATGAAAACAATTTCATATATTTTATGAATCGGGTCAATGAAGCCTTTTATTAAAATTAATTTAATGAAACACGTTTCATTGATTCAATAAAACATTTCTTTGGGTACTTTTTTATGAAAAAAAGAATTTTATTAATGAAGGAACTCATTAATACTACTCACAAAGTTCTATCAGTGTATTAAGATCAGTATTTTGTTCGAACTCTTGGCATATCTGTTAAATCCGAGTATGCATAGAAATTTCAAGAGACTGAATTTGCAGACATTTTCGGCAGGAAATCTCTAATACTCGTTGGTTCAAATTTGTTTTATTTTTTTTTTAATTTGTTTTAAAAATAATGACAATATCAAACTTTTTCGTACCTATATAATGACAAAACAACAAAACAGAAAAAGTTTTGAGAAATATTTTAACTGCGATGTTTTTTCGGTGTAGAACCAAATAACCCTTATATTATAAGAATAAATTTTGAAAAACATTTTATTTTGCTAAAATTTCAAGGAAATTTAATTTGCCAATGACTGTAAAAAACTTGTGATTTTCAATGCCATTTTTACGCCTTTAGGTCTTTAAACTAGTTGCGGTAGTGAACAAGATATTGGCTTTTACACTGATGGGATTATCGGCTTGGTATCAATGAATTTCTGCATTTAATCTATGTAGTGAATATATATATATATTAATGCAGTTTTTCATAAAATTTAATGTACAATTTCTTACAGTTATATTAGTTTTTTGTTTTTATATACATCGAGATTATTTTTATGTTATTTTCAATTTATAACGAGCTTTCATTCAACCTCCGTATATTTACAAAAATAAATCATATCAAACATATTAGCTAGGTTGATACTATTATTTCGATGTGGCTAAAGATCTCATCAGAACCCGAAGTTTTAGAAAAGATAGAGCCTCCATAATAGGCAGAACTTTAACAAAAATTTTAAAATTTTAAATTTTAACAATCAATTTTGCTCCAATTTTGCTCCAATTTTGTTTTATTTGAATGACGCCAATATTTTCTTCTAATGACAGTTTTTTATTTCGGTTTCATACCGGTATTGTACCGGTATCACAGTTTCGGTTACGGGATACCATATCCGAAAAAATTGAAAAACCCGAAACTGTAACCTAAACCGAAATAAAAATCAAGATAATACCGGCCCGAAACCAGTAGCAGTTATTCGTATCGGTTGCCATTTTTGAATTTTATTCATTGGCGTATGAGTGATATACATTTAACATTCAATACGTATACGTGGTGTGGGCCGTTTGTTTATGAAAGCTGCGATATTTTTATATAACATTTTAATATCCAGATTTATTTTGGTTTTTATTTTGTTTTGTTTAGAAATCAGATTTTTTTTCAAGAAAAACACAATTAACCCATATTCCCCAATATAAAGACTGCTTACGAAAAAAACTTTTACATTTTAGTTTCTTCACAACATTATAACATGAAATGGTACAAGCTAAATGTATACACCAAATTAAGAACAAAAGTCCAGAGAAGTGTTAAAAAAATTTTAATTCGTTACGGTCTTTAGCGAACTTTCGAGTTGTCGACCAAAGTGAAGCACACTTTTTTCCTAAAACTCAATAGTAATTTTCAGATGTGTGAAAATAAAACGGTAAACCTAATAAATATTGTGGTATAAATCCATTATTATGGTTTATTTCAATTTCGAAAATGTTGGCCAAATCAGCGATACAAATAAAAAAACTTCCAATTTTTTTTTTTTTTTTTTTTATTGATATCTTTTTTTAGTAAAATATGCTTATGTGGAACTCGAGCAAGGGACTCCAGATTGTCGGTTAACAGTTCTACATGTTCTATTGCATAAAAATGTCTCTTTTGGATAGTTAAAAGAAATCGCTTTTTTATTAACCCTTTGACTATCCATATACTCTACAGTGTAGACATTTTTAAATAAATATAAAAATTTTGATAATGCAATCAAACTTTATATTTTTGTTTAAATGTGTTCATTATAATGTTAGTCATTTGAAAAAAAATCATAATATGGATAAACTGCTCATCAGAGCAATACAGTCGCGATATTTGTTAAAAAAATCTGATTTTTTTAATGAAACTTTATCTCCGAAAAAAAGACGATTTTTGTGTAACTCGTAAACTAAGAAAGCTAGAATCATGAAATTTGGCATGACATCATCTAATAACCAGAACAAAATAAAAAGCATTTTTGGTTATTCGAATGTTTTAGAAGTGAAAATGGGCGGAGAAGCTTCGAAAATTGGATTTTCGGGCCCACTTTTTGCTGGTAGGTGGGGAGGGGGCACACATGTAAACCTTTTCCTTTTTAAGTTAATGACCCCCAACAATAATCTGAATTCAAAATAGAAATATATCCACAAACAAAAAGTCGGTAGTAGAAGGGTTAAGAATGCATTGCGAATTTTAAAGCGTTATAGTTAAATACAGATATTACAAATAACATATAAAAAATTTTAAAAATTTTGAGGCAAAATATTTTCAAATTTTTTTTTATGACATGAATACCCTGTTAGCCGTTGAATAAGCATGCAAGTTAATCAATAAAATCATCCATGCAAGTTAATCAATTCATTGAACGGCGCAAAAAATATAACGGTTTTAATTTTAAATCAAATTAAAGAGATTAAATTTAGAGTTTTCCTCAGATTTAATTAAAGTAATATGAACTTATAGATTTCATTGTAATTATCACATGTCAAAATGTATATTACACTACCAACAAGTATAAAAAATACACTAAAAAATGTTTGTCTTATATTAGAAATTAAAAATAAGATTATGATTACACAGGCCTACAAAAAAAATTTTTTGTTTGGTGCCGCTAATTCTAGGTTATAATTTGGTTAATTAGTCCGCAAGACGTCATGGTTAGCTGTCAAAATCGCGAAGCTACGTTCAGGTTTGTATCGATCGGTCATAACCTAAAAAATGTATTTTATTATACTTAATGTCATTATAGTCAATTAATTTCTTTGATTAAATGATAATATCGATATGCCGTCTTCGAGAAGGTGTTGTGTAAATAATCCAAATACATGTTGTTATATTTGAGGGGAATATATAGTAAAAAAGTTTAGAAAACCTATAACAGATGCAGTGAAGAAGACATACCCAGCAAAACTTTGGTAATGGGTAGGACTTATTTCAGACCTTCCAAAGTAATGACTATCCATTGCAGTTTTTATTATTTTGAAGGTCCGAAATAATACCTTACTAATCTGAATATATGTAACTGCTTTTTTGTAAGATAAAAAACAACGCCTTACTAATATTGTGTTAAATATCTGCTTATTTGGAATAGCAAAAATAATAAGTTACTTATTATCACTTATTTCAGACCTTTCGTAGTAATGACTATCCATTACATTTGTTGTTATTTTGAAAGTCTGAAATAATACCTTACTGATATGAACATACATCACTACTTATTTTGGAAGCTAAACAATTATGTCTTACTAATATTGTGTTATATACCTGCTTATTAGGAAGGGCCTAAGAAATAAGGTACTTGTAAGGTAATAAGTAACTACTTTTTTGTAAGGTATATTTATAAAGATCCATAATATAGCATAATTAATAACACAGTGCAACACAAAAATTCCAAACAAAAAAAACACTTATCCCAGCCGAAAGTACTCGATGAGAGGAGAAAAGTAATTTCTGGATTTTGCTAGATTGGTTGCCGTTCGTTTTTTATGAGCCTCTATAGTTTCTTCGCCAAATTCGATTTTGAGCACTTTTTTGCAATTTTCTTCTATTTTTCGCATGGCCATAGCTCGAAAAATGCTGTGAATTTTTTTTTACAGTCTTCAGCAAAGTTGTAGCTCTTGACTCGGCCAACAAAAATGCAGAATGTATTAAGTCGGAAAAATTTCATCTTCATGCTCAAACCCCAAAAATGTCGAAAAAATTACCACTTTTTTCACCGATTTTTTCCGTTTTTCGACTACAGCTCTTGAATTATTGAAAATTTTACCAAACAATCAAGGGAAGAAATGTAGCCTATAAAATTATAAACAACTTTCCAGTACATACTAACTACATACGACCACTCCTTGATACGGATTTTGCCATACAAATGTGATTAATTTCCATTTTTTTTTTTTTTGATTTTATTGTTTTTATTGAGCAAAAGTTTAAAAAAGGCACACGGAAAAAATCGGTGAAAAAAGTGGTAATTTTTTCGACATATTTGGGGGTTTGAGCATGAAGATGAAATTTTTCCGACTTAATATATTCAGCATTTTTGTTGGCCGATTCAAGAGCTACAACTTTGCTGAAGACTGCAAAAAAAAATTCACGGCATTTTTCGAGCTATGGCCATGCGAAAAAGAGAAGAAAATTGCAAAAAAGTGCTCAAAATCGAATTTGGCGAAAAAATTATAGAGGCTCATAAAAAACGAACGGCAACCAATCTAGCAAAATCCAGAAATTACTTTTCTCCTCTCATCGAGTACTTTCGGCTGGGATAAGTGTTTTTTTGTTTGGAGTCAAAAAGTTGAATATTGCGTCACTGTGTAATTTAAATGCAATTTATTTAAGCAAATATAGTTATACATTAACGACTCTCACAAAACAAAAACTTATTTAGTAAATAACAAAATTTAGTTTAGCAACTTTTTTGCTGATGTTAGCAACTTTGTCTGCTAGGATCCTCCCAGCAAACGAGTTGCTAATATTACAAACTTTTTTTTTGGGTGTACTAGTATATAAGACTTTTAGTTTTTTATAGTAAATTTTTTTGTTCTTTTTATGTTTAATAAATGTTATTAGAAAATAATAAACAAAGTCTTTTAATTTTTTTCTTGAGAAAATATTAATCGCTGTTCACCACTTATTACAATTCTTCCTGGTAAGCAGTTATTATACTCCTTCCTTGTAATGACTAAAATCAGTAGTTATTTTAGGACCTATTAATAACTAGTTATAATTGTCCTTATTAATAACTAGTTATTTTATTGACTATTAATACCTTCTTATTTAGGTACATGTTAATACGTACTTATTTTTGCACCTATAAATAACTACTTATTAACATCCTTACAAGTAATACGTCATATAATGGCTTTAAGCATTACTTTTGATGCTACAAATAAGAAATGAAATAAGTACTTATATGTAACTGGTGATTTCACTACATATTTTGTAACGTCTTATTTTTGTCCCTATATGTAAGCACAAGGCAAGGCCTTGCCTCCTATGACACCCCCATGTTAAAATCAGGTGTTCTTGGCCTCAACTATAAGTACTTCTGATTCTTGTTTTCTTCTTCCATTTCCCATTCTATGGTAATAGCAAGTTTTCCTGGGTACGTTGATTACTTTAATATAGAGATGAATGCTCGAAAACTACACGTAGCATCAAAAAAGTAAGTATCTATTTTTTATCAGGGTACCGAACGTACTTGAAATCTGTTTTATTTTTAGCGGCACCAAAATCATTGTAGGCCTGTGTTATTTTTAAAACCGCGCATTTTTTTGGTTTAATGATATTTAATTGGGTTTCAGGGATCTTCTGCTGTAAATATTTGAAGTTGTTTGCGTAGTAATACAGTATCTTTATTTTTTAGTGAAAAAGCAGTAATTTGAAAAAGAAATTTAATTTTTGACTACATTTGTAGTTCATTTAAAAAAACAAACCACACCAAACAAATTAACTATGAATTTGCATTAGTTTTTCTGTTTTTATTTTAAAAAAAAATAAAACAATCAAACGTTAGTCAATTTTTTACTACATTTGTGGTTCGTTTTTGCAACATTTATGTTTTATCAAGAGTAAAAAAAAATTATAATGTTAATTAAATTTATTAAAATGTAAGTCGTCCCTTTTTCAAGTAAAACTGCCTTTATTTTAAGCTACATAATATTCTAAGTGCAGTTTCTTAAAAAACTGCATACATTTAATGAAAAATTTCAATGGACGAATAGCTGTGACATTTAGTTAATATAATGAAAATATTCATTGATATCATGCAGACAATTCTCTCCGTACATATTGGCACAGCGCTTTAGTTGCCACAAAGAGAAATTTGCTTGGAAAAAAATGCAGGTGTACTCTCTACGAACGAAAGAATTTAATTTATTTGCACTTTATCACTTAGATCAAAGAGTTTAGAAAATAAAGAGATTGCAATACTCTCTCTTACTGAGAAGAAGTGTATAACCTGTGGCTGTAAATAGCAAAATGAATATTTTTTCGCTACTTTAAGTTGATAAATTGACTTTTTTCAATGTTGCGGCTGATAATTGTAGACATACACTGCTATTCATTAGAATAAGGCCAACCTTCTGTGACTAAATTTCTCTTAATTTGCAGTTCTCTTTATTCATTTTAACGGAGTTATTCTTGTACAACAATGCAACAAAATAAATTTGTTTATTGAGAAGAACCGTTATATTTTATTTGATTTTTTAAAATGAATGCTAAAATATGCCCTTTTAAAAATGCATCATTAGAATAAGGACAGTTACGGGTTTTCATGCGTGGAGTAAACAGGTCTTAAAAAAACACGGAAAATATCGAGAAAATTGTTCAATTGACCGATTTTCATTATTTGTAAACTACAATGGGTAGAAAAACATCACTGTCCATATCAGAAAGGGCTAAAATTGAAGCTTACAAAGATGAAGGTTATTCCAGCTGTGCAATAGCAACAAAAATTGGTAGGAGCAAAACCGTTGTGAATAATTTTCTTCAGAATAAGGACAACTATGGAAAAAATATGAAAGGGCGAACTTATCGAGACACAACACAGCGGGAGAGACGCATGATTATAAGAAAAGCCTCAAATTCAGCATCCTCAGTGAGCGAAATTCAGTCTCAAACAGGAGTTAATGCAAGTATATCCACAGTTAGACGTGTTATCAAATCGTGTCCTCAACTTCAGAGAAAGAAACTCCAACAAAAACCACCATTAAACAATCTACGAAAAGAAAAGAGTTAGAATTTGGTCGCGACAGGATAACATGGACTAATGAATGGAGAACCGTCGTATTTTCCGATGAAAAAAAAATTTAATTTGGATGGTCCTGATGGCTACAATTACTATTTTAATGATTTGAGAAAAAGAACCAAGATTTTTGAATAGACACCATTCCCGGGAAGGTGGAGTCATGGTGTGGGGTGCTGTATCCTACTATGGAACATCCGAAATCGTTTTTGAAAGTGCTAAAATGACAGCTGAATCCTATAAAACGCATTCTGCAATCAGCATTTCCACATTTTAGTGAACTGTTTGGACCCATATCTTGGACAAACCAACATGACAACGCTTATGCAATGGCCACCTTATTCACAAGACCTAAACATTGTCGAAAAAAAAAGTCATTGTACGATTCCCCTCCAAACAGAATCTTTGAAGTAATTTCTAACAAAGGAGGTTGCACTAGTTATTAAAACATTTAAAAACTTAAAATTTAAAGCAAAAAATTATGTTGTTGTTGTATTTTTTGTTATTTCCTTATGTGGCCTTATTCTAATGAAGCATTTGAAAAAGCATTTAATTTAACTTGTTTACCAAAATGAGAAATAAAATATAACAGTTATTTTTAAATTCTTACTTTTTGTATTATTTATTTTTAGGAGAGTGTTTTCTTAAATAAAACACAAAAAAAGTTAAATTACAAGCCACTATAAAGGTGAATAAATCAAAAATATATTTATAAACCACTGGCCTTATTCTAATGACTAGTAGTGTATTTGTTGTGATTTGAGCAAAATTTTTTCAATTTAGTTTTGGTTTTCCCTAAAACGGCAGGCACAAAGTGTTAACATAGAGTGAAGGCATTGCTTAGCCATATATTATAAGCAATGGCTATGCAATGCCATAGTTAAGTATCTATAATAACAGATACCTAACTATTTTCACAAGTCACGGTGAAGAAAAAAAAATATTACAAAATGTTATTTGTGCTGTTTACAAAAAAAAAAAATCAGTTAACTGTGAATGTCTGACGCGGAAAACAGACATTTTAAATATGTTTACGCTAATTCCGTATCAGTTTGTGATATCCGTATGCGTCATCTTAGTAAACCTTAAATTGCATAAAATTACAATCGGTTTTAATACTATTCTCAAAACTGAATTTATGTTAACGGCAAAAAAGCCCTATGGAAAAAAATTGCAAAAGTTTTAAAATCTGGTCTAGTGACTATATTTGTATTAGTTTGGACCTAAAAGTTAATAACTATGATCACAAAAATGAAAATAATGACTAAAATCTTGTAAGTTTTAAGTAATTTTTAAATTTTTTCGACTTTTAAACCGCCATCAATTCATTATAAGAAGATGAAATTTAGCATGCATTTAATATCAGTTTCAACAAGGGCCACACAATTTTTAAATTACTCATATATATATTGCATAATACTAAAAAAAAATATATCAACGATTTTAAATATCATCAAAAAAATCCCCAATATATAGTTTTAAGTCCCCAAAATGTTTCTCAAATAAAATTTTTTTGTTCCGAAGAATATAGAAAAATAACCACATTTCGGGACAAGACTCGATGATATTTCACAGACAAAAAATATCATTGTTCAATTATGCATTAAAAAACGTTAAAGACATGAATAGTTAGCTCAAGTTATTAGGGTATTATATAATTATTTCTATATATTTTTCCAGATATTAAATTAATTCATGTCGTCACTGTCGTTCATGTCGTTGACCATTAAATTTATATGTTAAATATCCATTTTTAGGCAGTTTTGTCTCAATACATTGATTTGAATTGAAAATGTTAAAAATATCTGATTTTTTACAGTTTTGTTTATATCGGGTAAACACACACTTAACAGTGGATATTTTCCTCAATAACATTCGCATTCAGTACTACAAACTTTTTAGTACTAAAAAAGCTTGTGTATTAAAACTTGTGCAAGCTTTTTTTTCCTAATTTGTATAAAAAAGCTATATCAGCTATGCTGAATGTGGAACATACATTAAGCACTGTCTTCATAAAAATGTTAACCACCATTCATATACATTTTAGTTTAAACACAAATTTTAGCCTTAAAACTGAATTCATAAAAGAATATTAACTTTTACACAAGGTTAAAAATGGGTATATTAAGCTAATATTCCTTTATGAATAGAGTGTTAAGGCTAAAATTTTAACTAAAATGTATTTGAATTCTGAATTAAATTTTTTTATGAATACTGGCGTAAACATTTTCGACGAAATGGGTTTACTAAAAAGCATAAAGCTTTAATGGATTTAAGGGTCAAGACTTTGGTATGGTTTATTTTTGGGTTCAAGAGTTTGACATTGTGGTACTAATATCGTGCTTTTGCAAGTTCTTTAAAATCTAACAACATGTTATAAAATTTAAATTGGTACTATTTAATTTACTACCCAGCCAACAAAATGTCCATACTTTTGGAGCGTTCTTATGCTACGAGTCAAGAACGAATTAAATAAAACATATATTTTTGAATTTAATTTTATTTTATTTTTTTTATTTTGTAAAAAATTACTAATTTTTAGGACGACAATGTGAGTCTTCTAAGAAACTACTTTGGCTTGTTTTATAATGATCCAAACAATATTTTGTGTCTAGCTATGAGATCACTTGAGCTGAACATTTTTCAAAACACAATTTTTATTTAGTTTTTCAAAGAATTTTGTGCTTTAGCTATGAACGGCGTATACAATATTAGTATCATATATAAGGTTTTTGAAGGCGCGTCCAACTGTATATAAAACATGACAACACATGTCCAGACATATCCTTCTTTAGGTATATTCCGTAAAAAAAAATAGATATTTTAGGTTTTCTGTACTGATATTTTTGTCATTTAAATGTCAAATTGACATATTTTAATCGATTTAAGCAAATACATGTTTCAGCTTTTTTTGGAAATTTACACTAGTTCGCGTTTTACCAAAAATGCAATATGGCGGTATAACTATGTTTTAATCATAACAATACCGGTATCAAAATGTTTTTTTGGGCAAGTATGGAAATATTTTAGAATTTCTTAAATGTAGTACATTTTCCTCGGTGCTCTTAAACAAATTTTGATAATTTGATTTGCAAATGTAGTCGCTTTCTAGTTGATGAAAATATATCTTAATAGGAAAATTCCAGTACGCGTATTTTTTCCATTGTCTCTTTTAACTCTTTCGCGATTTTTTTCTAACTTATTTGGTGAATAAAAAAAAGGTACTCAGGTTCTTATTTTTATTATGGTGTGGGGTATTCTTCAGGAAATGGGATTGACCCAATTCACCGCATTATTAGCACAATGACGGCCACAATCTATAGAGATCTTTTGAGTTCAGTTATGCTTCCGTATGTTGAATGGGAAATGCCACTCTCATGGACCTTCCAGGAAATGCCACTCTCATGGACCTTCCAGCACGACAACGACCCAAAACACATGGCGGGGGTTGTAAAAGTTTGACTGCAGGAAAATGAAATTAATATCATGTCGTGGCCGGCTCAATCTCCCGATCTCAAACCGATTTAGAACATATGGATGATTGTAAAACGGAATATCGAAAATAAAGTATTCCGAAATGGTAATGAGCTTTTCGTCGAGTTGGAGGAGCAGTGGAATGAAATTTCTGTCGATTATAGTAAAAAGCTCATTGCCTCGATTATATTTAAAAGATCATTGTGTTCAGAAGTTATAAAAAATAATGGCTACGCTACAAAATACTGAGCGTTAAAACCATTTTTTGTATTTCCTGTTAATTACTTTAAGAGTTGCAAATGTTTTGATCACTGCACTATCGACTTATTTTGTTAAAATTACTTTTTTTATTTTTGAGAAGTTATGAATAATTTTTTTGTATTTGTAAAATAATATGATATAACTGAATTTAATAAAAAAAAAAAAAACAAAAACTTATACCACAAATCTTTTTGATCAAAAAAATTATAATTACCTAAACCATGATTTAAGTTGCAAATGTTTTGAACCCCACTGTATATGCATATTAATCTTCAATTGTTGAATTTTTAAAACAAAAAACTTTGTAAAATTTGAATTCGGAAAAAAAATGATGCCGCCAAAACAAGCTTTTGGTTTGAATTTTTTCTTTAGGCCAAATTTTGATCGTTTCATCAACTAGAAACTCGGCTTGCAGACTGGATTAATTAATTTATTTTTATTTGGTTTGGTTTGGTAAACTATGACAAATGTATTAATTTTGCAAAATTTTAAATTATTTTCACACACAGATGATGCACTTAAATAAAAAAATATATATTTAATATCGTAATTGAACTGCTTAGAACATAGCTTCCTCACCCTATTGTATTTTTGTTAAAACGCGAACTATTGCGAATTTTGAAAAAATACAAAACACGTTTTTACTTAAATCGTGTACAGATTAAAATATGTCAATATGACAATTATATCACAAACATCTCCAGACATAAAACTAAAAAATTCTTATTTTTTCAGAAAATCCTTGAAAAAAAATTGTCTGGACTTGCTTTAGCATGTTTTATATACCGTTGGATAAACTACAAGATCCTTTGAAAAACTAAAAAATATCTTTTTTTAAAAACAGTCCAGCTCACGGGATATTAATGATAGACACGAAATATTTTGGGAATCATCATAAAGCAAGCCAATGTAAATTTTGAGGGGTGGACAAAACACATTTTTTTTTCTCCATACAAGTTGAGTCGATCTACTGTACACTGAAACTAAATCTAAAAAAAAAAGTTTGTCATTTCCAGTTTTTGAATTATCGGGGTTTTTATTTTTGCATCATTTACCCCACATTTTCGCATATATTGCTTAATTTAATAAGAGTATCATTAATCATGTGAGCATTTTTATGAGGATATCGCACTCGAATTGCAAGTAGGTGGAAAATTGTTCTTCTTTTTTAAAATTGTATCTTTATATACAATGTATTAAAACTGCAAATCTATTGGAATTGTCCTGACTATCAAATTTAAACTAATTTCCCATATGCATCTAAATAATGCGAAAGTGAAAAATTATCTTCATATTAATATATATTTTTAGCATTACTACTAAAGAATTTGCAATCTTTTGCGAAACCTGTCCTTGTAATATATATTTTCTAATATAATTGTGGACGGTGGGTCTAAATATGGCAAACAATATTTTTCTCATTGGAAATACTTAAAGCGGTTTTGAAATTTACATTAAAAAAATCCAATTCTTTATATAAAAATGTACTTCTTTTCCAGATGTTTCATAATATTTTTAATGGATTTGCAATTTTAATACTAAAATTAGTTCACTAAAATGTTTAGTTTGCGCATAGTGATAAAACTTTAAATTTTTTTAGAATACATAAAATTGTTTAAGGATAAAACTATACATGCAAAGTTTTCCATTCCTTGCAATACAGATAAGATTTTCTGAAATCAGCACCGACATGATTACACTCAAATGAAAGATATTTCTATGAAGATTTATATTAAAAAAAAAAAAATAAAATTTTGCAGTTAGTTACATTAAAAAAAATAGCCGGTGAATGATGTAAATAAAAATAAAAACCGCGATATTTAAAAAACTGCAAATGAGGTTAACAAAAAATACTTACAGATTTGGATTCAGCATTTCTAAGTCCATTAAAAAAAAATGTTGAAATTTGTTGAGTAGTGTTATTTATCATCTCTAGATAACAATTGTACATGATGTTTTTATACAGTAATAAAATACTGCCTTTTTGAAACCGTAACAGTGTGTCAATAATGAGTTAAACTCATAGATACTATTTCCGTTAATGACACTACAACAACACACAAAATGAAGAATTAATGCCGACATATGTAAAATAAATCATCTTTCATCTTTTGGTACTGACATTTATGTAAATAAGTTCTTTCTTTACCTAGACTAAAACTGAAACATATTTTAAAATCTACAAGAAAAAACAGATGCAAATATTTTGCAATTTGCATGCAATGAACTTTTGAATACACACACCAAACAACACCAGCAAAATTTTATCTATTTTATATTACATAGTTATTCATTATAATCTATAAAGCAGAGTAGATGTGTGGGAAAAAATCTAATTTCAATATCAATCTGTCACGTTTTCAGAAGGACGTTGAAGAAATATTTTTTCAAAAACAAACCCTCTACCTTAATTGCAAAATGCAACAAGGGTTTATTTTTTGTTTTTTAGCTGATGACATGGCAACTTAATAAACATCACTATTATTTAATCACGTTTAAAAACCATCTACCGTTTTATAGGCAAACGTATTTTTTTTTTTTTTTTTGAAAATATATTAAAGGTGCTGGAAATCCAATTTTCATGTGGTATAAACTGTACCTTTAATGTGTCATTTATTAAGGTATGACATCACTTACATGCAATCATACTTTTCCCTTTATGTATCAAAGGCTTCGTTAAGTTAACGACGAACATTGCCTGAACGTAACTAATACCAACAATACTGCTTGCCAACGAACCTTCTTAAATGCATTACCATTATTTGCTCATTTCAATATGGATGCTTTAAAAGTGTTGCAACCCAGCAACGTTTTTCGTAAATTAATTCATAAATAACACTGTAAAGTAAAATTTTAACTTTTGAAATTACACACAAAAACCGGTGTGGTGCAATAACGCCTTACGAAATAAGGTCTTTAAGGCTTTATTTCACTTCCAATTGAGAAATAAGGCCTTTATTGCGAAAAGGGCTTTATTGCACTTTGAAAGTGACATAAGGCCTTTATTGAAATTTAGCCAATGGTGCAATAAAGCCTTTATTTTGTATTTTTTGATTATTTTGTTACACTGTTCAGTTTTTCTGCGTGGCGGCCTGCGGCCGATCTTAGGGGTTTTCTCCTCAATAGGACGCGGCAGGTGGCTTCGCTGAATACAGTTTTTATGCGCGCGTCTCATTATCTTCCCTAGTGTGACGCGCGCAGGGAAACTTTATTCAGCGAAGCCACCTGCCGCGTCCCATGGAGGAGAAACCCCCTAAGAGCGGCCGCAGGCCGCCACGCTGAAAAACTTTATAAAGCAAAGATTTTCAATATTTTTTTTTTTTTTTTTAAGAGAAGCAACACTCAGGAAATTCTTCCTATTAATAAATGTGTTGCTTTCTTCGGAAAGGGGATAGTGGAGAGATGAAAGGTGGTGAAAGATGAAGGGCTTCAAACATGGCAGTTGCAGTTAAATTTTTTGTTGAATTATTAATGTTCTATTAATTTTTGTTAATATGAAATCAATGAATCAATAAAATATAAGAAGAATAAGAATAAGAAATTTTATTGCTTCATTTAAAAAAAAATGTAAGTGAAATAAGACCTTTACGGCTTTATTTCACTTTCAAAGTGCAATAAAACCTTTTTGGAAATAAAGGCCTTATTTCACTTTCCATTGAGAAATAAAGCCTTTAAGGCCGTATTTCGTAAGTCGTTATTGCACCCCATCACAAAAACCCTGTGATACGTAAACTTAATTTTAGGTCGTAGAATCCAGTAGTATACTCCGTTTTAATAGGTCGCGTCAAAAGAAACATTTAAAGTTTGCATTGACTCAAGCGACGTTTGAAATTACTTTATTTATTGAAATTACTTTATTGAAATTATATATTTCGAAACTCAAAGCTAAAAAAGATGGCCGTCCATTTTGACATGATGAAATTTGAAGATTCGAATCATATGACACTGAACTAACTGATGTTAGTATAACTCAAAGGGAGTTATTGTATATAAATTAATTGTATCCTCCTAGAAATGGACGGCCATAATTATTAAACATAAGTTTAGACAAATAAAAATTGCTTAATGCACACTTAAAATTTAAATATTTCGTTATTTTAAGCTAAGCTATTAAAACGGAGTATACCACTGGATTCTAATCCCCAAAACTAAATGTACGTCTCTGGCGGTTTTAGTGTGTTATTTTCACACATTTACTATGAAATTATTCAAATTTAATCATCACATATTTTTTAAGATTGTTCTGATGATAATTACACTTAGAATACTAAGTAGGTAAAGACCACTGCAAATGTAGTTAAAAACAAATGAAATTTTAATTAAAGAAAGTTCGACTTACATTTCAGTAAATTCAACTAACATTGTCATTTGTTTTTAAAAGTTCAAAAAATGACTAACAATTGTAGTAAAAATTAAAAACATGTTAGTTAAAAAAAAAAACAAACATTTATTTTTTTTATTTTTTTAAATAACAAATACAACAGTAAAAAATTAATATAAAATCATAAAATAGTAATTTGATGTAGTTTGTTTTTTTAAATGAACTACAATGTTAGTACAAAATGTAGTTCGTTCTACAAATGACTGACATTTAAAGCAGAAGTTGCCTGAGTGTTCTATCTCAAGCCGAACACTCGACGCATAATGGTAGTTTAATGTAATAATGAAAAAAATAAAACTCTTACGGTGCTTCAAAATCGTATGAAGAAACTAGACATATTCCGATTTGTGCTCTTCAAGACTGAAACGTTGTGTGGACCCCACCAACATATTTTGAAAAAAAAAAAAAAAACAATATTTAATTTAATCCTCGTCCCAGGATAATGTTGTCCTGGTAATTTTTTATAATATATGAATTATTTTATCTTTTTCTTAATAACTTTTTAGGTAATGGTAAGATTTTTTAATTTAAATTCGTTTTAGAAAATATATTTCATATAGATAACTCTTTTTGGCAGAATGGAAATCAACGGAGTAAGAGTTTTATGATATATGACGATAAACTGTAAAAATGTTCAACAACAGAAAAATGTTAAGCCAAGTTATCACGAAAACCGTTATTATATTTAGAAATTTGACAACAAAGTTGTAAATAACGCCAATATTTTAAAGATGTTATGTATCGTGTTTAATTGTATTACATTTTATATGAATCATTTTTAAAAAGGTAAAATTTTTATTAAACTATAGTCGAAATTTTATCACAATTTAGCGACCTTAAGATGAAAACATATGTTTAGCGATTTTTTTTTATTTAAAATTTTTATATTTAGTAACATTGATGGGGCGGCCCCAATTCGTGAATTTTGAAGCGCCCTAATATGTAACGCTAACTTTTTAATTGCGGTAAACAAAGTATATATTTTTTTGTAGTGAAATATGTAGAACAATTTTCCAAAAGAAAGAGCATCAGTTAAAGTATTGCGTTAACCATTTAAGTAAGACTAATATTTGGGAAAAAAAAATCAAAAATATTGGAAAATATCTCCATTTCTTAAGAAATTCATTAGGAAAATTTTCAGGATGTATGTGAAACTTGGTTTGGTTAAATCAATAACGAATTATGTCTATCATTTTCATGTTCATTAACAAAAACTTTGGCAGAACTATTCCATCGTGTTTGGAATATTGGTTTTTATTATAATAAAACCAATTTACCCATATTTCAGAAGCAATATTTCGAAAAGTTTTCCAATGCTCATTAAACTAAGTTTAAAGATAAGCTACATCCTTAAACTCGGCCTTAATAATCCAATGTAGTTACCCAGCAAAAAATTTCCAAAAAGGTAAGCGGGTTTGTAATCAAGCATTTTGGGCAGAACGCATTCCTTACTAGATTACCTACTCGATTCTTTTAACAGGGCGTGAGACTAAAATAATTGATTCCTTAGAATTGATTATTTTTTTTACCGAAGAACCATTTACTTTATATTTTTAAGAACTACATACATTTTTGAATAAAGAAATAGTTCCATTGTAAAACTACGAAGTACTTACACAAAAAAAAAATAAATAAATAGTTCCCTAGAAAAAATAAGAAGTACTTACATTTAAAAAAAAAGAAATAGTTCCATAAGTAAATTCAACTTTTACTCTCACGTGATTCTCCTAAGTCAATCAAATATAACGATCAAAACTCATACGGAAATAAAATCCTAAAAAGTGAAACATCGAAGTGTTATGATAACATGGGTTTGTCATAATTTTGGAGCTATAAACCACGAAAATATAAATTTTTCAAAAAAAAAAGAACAATTCAAAATTGAAAAACAAAAATATGACTCACGCACAATCACACTCGAAAATTTTTTTGACACTCACTCACGATAACGTCAGTAATTTCAACTTCCACTCACAATTTTCTGCTCACGTGCGCTTCCCTAATTTATACCTAACCACAGTTTAACAAAATTAAGGCAACATGCAATTTCTGTAAAAATTTGTTTGAAAAAATATATGAGATAAATTCTTTAAAATTGTATAACTTCTTTTTTCAAAATGAGGAACTACTTTCAATAACGTCCTTTTATTCAAAAAAAGTATATGATTAATCTTGATTACAAAAAGTTAAACATATAAGTTAATAACATTGTTATTTTCTTTTAAGTAAATAATTACTTTGTTATTGATTTCATGCTTTCTAGTTTAAATTTAAAGAATTGATTACAATACTACTTGCTTTTTTGACTCTATCGTTGGAATGAGTTTGGTATTGCAGTTACTAAATTTGGCAATGAGATATGTAAGCAAGTGTGGGCATCACCTTCTTTTTGGAATGTGTAATTTTTTCCTGGGTAACTTTACTTGTAAAAAAGCATATCTTTAGATTTTTATTGACAAATTACAAGATAATTTTTATGTTTACAAAAACTTACACATTATATTAGGTTTTGTTTGCAAAGACACAATAAAATTTAGAAACCCGTTTCCGTTAGGGTTACAACTATTGCTCTTTTTTGCAAATATAAAATTTTACTTATTCCAGCCGTCAAGTCCATAAAAAAAATATATAATATTGTTTTTTCGTGGATTTCAAAAAATTCCCTCATATACCCTTTTCAAGTTCGACACAATTTTTTTGTTTATTTTACTAAAAATTAATATTTCGTTAAAATTTTACAAATATTTGACTTTAACGATGTGCATTAGGCATATAACTTTTTAAAATTTTTGCAAATACGAAAAACGGCATACCATAGTCGAATAGAGCATAAAAAAGTATGAACCCCCATTAATTTTTTTTTGCGAAATTGCAAAAAGTTTCCGCGCAAAACGAAATTACTTTTTTATCAGAACTGCTGAAAAAAACAAAAAAAAATTTGTGCAGTGTACACGTTTTTCTTCATAATAATAGATATTTATTTATCTAATAATCTTCCTAAAAATTAAAAAAAAAAAAACAAGTTATTCAAGATTTAAAATTCAAAATTTAAAAATTTAAAAAAGAAAAAGCAAGTTATTCAAGAACTAGCAGTTTTTATCGGGATAATTAAATATTGTTTGTGTAAAAATGTTTAAGACAAGTGCTGATTATGTTGAAAAGTATTGTAATACGTGGAAAGAAAATTTAGCTAGCAATACACAATGTATAAAAAATGTGGACATTCCATTGTTCGAACTATGTAAAAAGCCCAAAGAAAAGTTTGTTATTGGAAGATTTAATAGCCTTGGAAAGGAAATAAAGTGTAAGAAAAGAAGAACACAAATTATCGTTAGTGAGCTTTCAGTTTTGTGGAAGAAACTCAATTTTAAAACACTTTCCTTAAGGTCTATTAAAAGAAATGTGGAAAGATTAATAAAGTCGTACCAAAACTTTTTAAAACGCCGTAATAAATATAGTTTTAATAAAATTTTTGATATAACTTCAAACAACGAAGAGCAACAATCACACGAATTGGAGCATTTCCCCATTTCAATATCTAAAACCGATAATGTGCCGTTGGATGATGATTACAAAGTTCCAACCATAATGGACGATGATCAGGTGTCATCAGATGATGAATTGATTGATGATATTACCTACAAACCACCTGCCAGCCTATTACAAAAAAAGAAGCCTATGAAACCAGCTGTTAATTTAGTTATGAATGCAAACGTTAGCACTAGAAAGGCCGCAAAAATATGTAAAGAGTTGTCTGAATGTGGTGTAGAGATATTGTCGCCATCCCAACCTGGAATTTACAAAACTTACACCAAAAATGCCGAACAAAAGAAAAAACTGTTGAAAAACACTCTTAAAAATGAAAACTGGTGCTTGCATTTTGACGGGAAAAAAATTGGAAAGAAGGAATATCAGGTCGTAGTACTGAAAAATGCTTCTAGGGAAGTAAAATTAGGTGTACTAGTTCTGAATGATGGAAAAGCGTCGACGATATTTCACGGAATAAAAGAATTATTATGTGATTTCGACTTGTTGGAATCAATTAAAATGATAATTTGCGATACAACCAGTGTGAATACTGGCAGACACCATGGTGTTGTCACTCGCCTACAAAATTTTTTGAAATCCTTTTCATTGCCCGCACCACAGTATATTGGTTGTCAACATCATGTGCTAGATTTGATGTTAAAACATGTCATGGATGAGCTTTTAGAGGGAAAAACCTCATCGCCCAATATTTCATACAATTTTATTCCAAATTTAATAGAAAATTACGATGATCTAAAAAAAGAGTATGAACAAAATAAAGAGTGTATTAAGGTTAAAAGCATTAAATGGCGAAATGACATGCAATACTTATATGAATTGGTCGGAGCTTTTAAATACTTCGAGAAAAATTAACGTTTTCCCTACATAAAATTTAAAGCAATACCAGCACTCAGTAATGCCCGTTGGAATTCTAGAGCTATTTTGGCACTTTTAGCCTTTATACTTATTCCTGAATATCGTTTGCAATTATATCCTATTTGTAAGTTTGTGTGCGGTGCTTGGAGCGAAATCTGGTTTTCCGATCATACTTTCAACAAAAATAATTTCGCCACACTACAGAAATCATTGGCCGGCTTCACAAAAGCAAATGAATGTTTTCTCAGACATTGGGTAAATAAACCATCAGCTATTGAGGAAGTTCAGCGAAGTAACATCTTCGCAGAGCGTGCAATTAAAATTGTGCAAGACATTTTACCATTGTGTAAATCATCACATACTTTAAACTTAAAACTTATTTCATATAACAATTGACAAAAATTTAAAAATAAAAATATTAAAAAAATTAAAAAATATTAAAAAAAAAATCTGACTTTTTTTAGAAATCCATTTTTGCGCGGAACGTTTTTGAACCGAAATCACCTAAAAAAGTGATATTCATTACTTTTACAATATTTGCCACCACGTGGTGGTATGCCAAATTTGTCGTAAAAATTAGTTATATGCCTAATGTGCATTGGTCTAAAAATACACAATAGTTTTTATATATTACAGTTTTTGCATAATTTGATAACAAAAAAAAAATATTTAAGCGTTGTTTCGGATATAGGTATCAAAATTCTCAGAACAATGAGCACATTATGTGAAAAGAATTAAAAAAAAAAAATGATGTCCAGCAATTTTAGTCTACTAGTTAATGCCACTTTAATAGTATGAACGTGATAAATATAAATTTTTAGAAATTGAAAACAATTTAAATTTAATACACTCAAAATGTAATGCAACTAAAGAACACTGCAAATGTAGTTGAACTCAAAGGAAATTTCAATTGAAAAAGGGACGACTTACAGCTGATTATATTTGTTTTTACTGTTGATAAAATGAACCTCAAATGTAGTAACAATTAACCACAGTGAAAAACTGGCAATGGTTTATTAATTTTATTAAAAATAAAATAAATAAATAAAAAACTAAAAAAAAATTAATGTAAATTCATAGTGCAGTAATTTGATGCGGTTTGTTTTTAAAATGAACTACAAATTTGGTCAAAACTGAAATTTCTTCAACAAATTATTGCTGATTCACTTACAAATAAAAATATTGTATTACTACTGAAACAACTACGAATATTTACAGCAGAAATTCCCTGAGTGTAGTATTGTATATCATGTGGAGATAGGAAAAAATTAAAAAAGTTATAACCCTAGTGTGCATTCAAGTCAAAAATTTTTAAAATAGTGATAATGGAAACTAAACTCGATGACAGTTGACAGCTTTAACATACACTGAGATAATTATCTGCAAGATATCAATGAATTTTTTGCATTAGATCTACGTCGCTGGAATTCGTCTACATTAAATTAATGCATTAAATTTTATGAAAAATTAAATTTAAGTTTTTAAAAACCTCATACGGCTCATGGAAAAGAGTCATTAAATATACTCTCAAAAAATTATGAAGCTTTTTTTTATAAATTTTAAGAAATTTTTCATTCACTATGTAAAGAAAACTTCATTAGTTTAATGAAAAATTTCATTAAAACTCATCCCAGAAAAGTCTCTCTGTGTATTATTGCAACACTCACTGATTTTATGATCTACTCTTAAATTTATGGATAAGATGTCGGTAGTAATCGACACAATATTCGTTGGGTATATAAAAACACAAGTACACTAATACCCCGGTTTACGTCCGTAATTGGGGACAGGAGAAATGCGACACACACCGAAACACGATTTCCCAAACATTTGTACTGATTTGTAGTTAATTGGTTCCATTCCTCTTTTTACTAGCTGTAAAAAATTATTTATCGATAAAAAAAAAACGCTTTTTTGCAATCAAAAAAAAATAGTTTTTTTATTTGTTTTTGGAAAACAAGTTTAATTAAAAGTAAGGAATCAATCGTATTAAATGTAAGGTCTCAGTCCTTGTGATTATTTTTCCATTCCGAGCTTGAGTCATCTAAATTTATTACCATCTCCATAGTTTCATTTGGCTATCTTGCTGATTTTTTTATGAAATGATATAAAATTTTTGGATTGTAAGTGCTTTTTTCCGAGTATATTTCCTTGTACTTTTAAACTGCGATCTTCGTGCGGATAATTATTTTGAAAAATGTCCACTGCATGCGATATCAACTGCAGCACATCAGATATTAGCAGTGGCAAGCTTTTTGTATTCTGCTTCACATTGTTTGCGTTAAAAAAATCGGGTTTCGACAATCATTTTCAAAATGGTTTGTTGTTTAAATTAACTTAAAATGTAACTTACTTTTCATTATAACTTACTTTTCATAATCAAAGACAAGAATGGAGCATAATTGATTATTAATAGGTTTTTTGTTAAAGTTCTGCCTATTATGGAGGCTCTAGCTTTTCTAAAAACTTCGGGTTCTGGTGAGATCTTTAGCCAGATCGAAATACTAGTATCAACCTAGCTAATATGTTTGATTTGCTTTATTTTTGTAAATATACAGAGGTTGAAAGCACGTTATAAATTGAAAATAACAAATGTTTTTATTTTTAAATATCGTTTAAATAACTAACAAATCGGTAAGAACAAAAGAATATTAAGTTAAAAATAAACATTCAAATTTTAACTACAGATCAGTTAAAATAAATGTTATATTCAGTTATTTGAAATTATTTCAGTTTTTTTTTTTTTTTTTTGTTTTTATTTTCTACAAAATGTATACACACCCACTTCATATGTAAAATTTGTCAATTTCTCTTGAAATAATTTTAATTTAATAAAAAAAAAAAAACACGAGTTTTTCAAATATTATTTTGAAAAAAAAAATAGTTTAAAATCATAATGACTGTAACGGAAACGGAAACAAATAAACTACAATATTCCGTTGTTGTGATTAAATTTTTATGAAACTTTAAATAAATGAAAATAATAAATGGAACTAAAAAAATCGTTAAATGGTGGTAAATTATTTTGAACAAATGTATAGAAAAGAAAATAAATATTTATTTGAAAAATAAATGCATGTTCCTTTATTTTCAACTCAACTGGATTTTTTTTTTTATTAAACTACATAATATTCTTAGTGAATGGAAGCATTTACGACGCAATTTCGAAGTCATGCGGCGAAAACTGAAACATAAACAAAGTCACAGAAAATTTTCAAACGATGCAACTTCGAAACAACGTAAATGAAAGGACGCAAACCGGGGTATTAGTGTATCTGCTCGAATATAACTATTTAAACATCATTCACATGTACATACATACGTATATGTGTATACCACTATAGTGACAACACTATAATGAATCTTACATACTTAAAAGCATACAGACTTCATTCCAAAAATAACAGAAACCATGATGGTTGTCATTTCGTCGATTGATTATTGGAGTGCCGCACCGACCAAAACTTTTTTGTCGAGAAAAACGACAAAGAAAATTGACATACATTTTGTTTTAAATCAACATTATAGGTTTTCTTTTTTGTTTTCTATACCAATTACGACATTCATTAGTTATTAAGAATTTGGTTACTTTGTATACCTTCTTGCACTAAGAATTTTTTGTAACCCGTTTTTATAACTACTTCCCAAAAAGAAATTAAATTTTTTCAGGTAGGTCAAAGTAACATTTTTGTTTTAATCATTGTTAAAAAGGGTGGCATAGCACCATTCATGGAACTTAATATTTTTAAAAAGTTTTGGGCTGAACGGAATCGTATTTCGACTGTGGATAACTGTTTTATTGAAAAAACTCCCACAAAACAATCTAATATCATGTGAGTTAAAAGTGAAAAAGCGTTTTTAAGTGTTTAAATTAAATCAAAAAATGTTGTTTGTTTATTGTTTCATATTTAAATTGTCTCTGTACATTTTTTTCAAACGAATTTTAGCAGAACTCGTACAACAAATAAATATACATGTGTTAAAAATTAAAAAAAAATTCAATCACTTTTTGATATAATTATATATATATATACATGTATGGGAAAAATTAAAAAAAAAATCAATTACTTTTATATAAATTTTTTCACAAAATTCAAAAAGTAAAATTGAATATATTTAAATCAAAAAAAAATATTGTACAAAAAGTAAAAGTAAAAAAACTTAGAAAAGCTACATTTAAAAGCAAAAGTTCAAAGTTAATAGAATAAATAATATTTCATGAGTATAAAAAGTATAGTATACAAATCTTAAGAAAAAGCTATTTCAATTCTCAAAATCGGAAATCCCAAATAAAGTTAAAAAAAAAAACATAAAAACGTAAAAAGTTAATTTGTCTTTTTTGATAATTATATAAACATATATGATAGAAACAAGAAAAAAATCTATTACTTTTACATACAAATGTATACGGCGTTACATATTAGTCAAATTGAAATGCCGTCTAATTTTCCAATTTATTGATTTATACTTAAATTTTTATTATTATTTGAAATGTGAAACAAAATAGTAGTGCGGACTTAAAAAGATTTTTATAAGGTTATATCAAATTTTATCAAATTATATATAATTTAAAAGGGTTCTTGCGGATCTCAACGTAAACAAGTCACCGGGACCGGATGGCATACCAGCACTGGTACTGAAACAGTGCTCTTCGACGCTAGCTCGTTCATTGGCTAACCTGTTCAGCTCTTCATACCGTGCAGGTGTCTTCCCTTCGTTCTGTAATGTTGCCAATGTTCAACCAATCCCCAAAAAGGGTGCGGCTAATAATCCTGAAATTACCGCCCAATTGCAATATGTTCTGCGCTCTCGAAGGTGATGGAGAGCATGGTCAACTACCATCTTGTAAATTATCTGGAGGCCAACTCACTTATTAGTGATCGACAGTATGGCTTTCGTAGAACTCGTTCTACGGGAGATCTGTTGGCGTTCCTTTCTGAATGTTGGAGTCGGTCTATTCACATGTTTGGTGACAACAAGGTAGTTGCTCCAGATATTTCCAAGGCGTTCGATCGTGTGTGGCACGGCGCACTGTTATCAAAACTAATTGCCTTTGGTGAAGGTAATGATTTCTCTCGATTTATATTTTCTCAGAGATCGTACTATACGTGTTGATATAGATGGGGTCTTATCCGACGAGTTTCAGTTATGTTCAGGGATACCACAGGGCTCTGTTCTTTCTCCATCTCTTTTTCTTATCTTTCTTAATGACCTCCTTGATCGAACTATCAATCCTATTTACTCCTTTGCAGATGACAGCAACATTTGTCATTTTTTCCCTTCGATCGTAGGCCAAGCCTTGGGGAGGTCGGGGGCAAAAGACAGATTATGAATGACACACTCAATCATGACCTTTCGATAATCTCAGAGTGGGGTCGTGCGAACAAGGTCGATTTTAATTCTCGTAGGACTCAATGTTGTATGTTGACCCATAGGTCTATGGACTCAACTACGTCATATGTGTATATGGATGGGATCGTTATTGAGGATTCAGATACTCTTGATGTTCTGGGCATGAGAATACAGTGTGATGTCCGTTGGACAGATCACATTATTCAAGTATCGAAAGAAGCTTTCAAGTGTCTTGATTTTCTAAACCGGTGTAAGAAATACTTCACCCCATCTGATCTCCTTACTATTTATACCACCTACATCCGGCAGAAGATGGAATATAACTCCCATATATGGACACGTGCTTCAAAGTCTATTTTGGGGCTTCTGGATCGTGTGCAACGGAGAGCGTTGATGCTTATCAACGACAGTAGGGTTTCGAACTCTATTGACTCGTTGGAGCATCTTCGCATTCCAGAGAAAATTCGTTTTTCAGTCGCACTAGCCGTATGTGGAATTGTCTCCCTGCGGAAGTCTTCCCTGCAAATTACAATTTAGAAAAATTCAAGTCAAATGACCACAAACACTACTCCCTCTTTCCTCCTCCCCATAACCTATTTTCCTGATATCAACACAATGCAATGCATTAGTAGGAGCATCCCCTGGGTGTTGGTTCAACATAAAAAAAAAAAATTTTGATAAAATTAGATAGACCCATTTTTCGGATCAAATTATATCAAATGAGATCCCATGGGATTTTACGAAATACAGTTATGTATGCCATTTTTCGTATCAGCTATGATATGATGTGATATCATATATACCTATATCGGAACATGTTTCATCTGGTTGGTGTTATGGTTTTATTAAATCAAAGCAAAAACTGCAATTTTAATATTTTTACTTTGCTTTAAATTTAAAATCGACATAACTTTTGCACCGTTAACCTTCAGTCCACTGGGGTATAATACAGCCCAATAACAGACTAAAGTGCGTGTCATAAAAATAGGTCTGATAACGGAATGATAAATATAAATATTTAACGCAGATGGATTTAGCATACTTAAACATCGGTTAGCACATACACAAAGGCTATTCATGTTATGCAAAAATAATTATTAAATTGAAAATATTTTGTGTCGAAAATTGTTGAAATTCCTCATATATTTATTTTCCAATTACACAAATTATTTTATGTGGTAACACAAAATAATGTCATTACAATTGATATCAATGCAATGAAATTATCAACTCATTAGTCCACACAATTCATTAATTTTTGTGGGACAACAAACTTTTTCAGAAAATTTCAACTAAGTGTTTAGATTACCTAGTGATATGTCTAAAAGGTATGTGGTACAAATTTGAGAAGTTTTGGATTTTTGGTTTTTTTTCTTAAGTTGGTTGACTACAACTTCCCCCTCCCCATTTTATTTACAAAATTTTTGATACAAATGATTTCTAAAATAACATTTTATTGAAAGACCAGTGTGTGCTCCAATATTTTAAAATATTTAATTAAACTATTTACAATTCATCCACCTTTGAATATTTTAATTAGTAGAACACAAATTAAGGTCATTGTTAGTATAAGTATAGAAATATTCTACATACCAACACATGACCACACGTTACCATACGTAAATAAACCAAAAATATTTTTATAAATATTATCCTTCACATTTATACATTTAAATTTTTGGTTTTTTTAAATGTCACTAAAAATCCAAAACCAGAATAGCTTAATAACTGGAGCAACGAATTTAATGCAAATGAATGGTTTATCTTGACAACTAGGGCAAGGAATTTAATGCAAGTGCATGTTTTATCTCGACAACTAGGGCAAGGAATTTAAGGCATATGCATGTTTTATCTCGACACTCTAAAGCCGATGTATATTAAATATTGATCCAAGACATCAAATTTACAAAAAAATGACATCGATTTGTTGTTGCATATTTTAACAAAAGTGCATGTTTTTGCATATTTGGTGATTTTGTTATTGCAAATATTCTCCTTTTTAGTACATATTTGTAAATATTTTCCATATAGTTTAAGTATTTCTTTTTTGAATTTCTAAAAAATATGAAATTTTTATACATTTTAAAAAATATTTCCCTTTTTTTACAACATGAAATGTCTTGTCCTGTTTATAACAAATGTGAACATAAAATTATCTTATATTCAACATAAGTACATACAAATGTCAAACTGACCATTAAACTTTTATAAAAAATAAAAATAAAAACTAACATACTACGACTTTTTATATTTAAAATGCTATAAATTAATTTATGGATATTCAAACAGTTCATAAATAGATTTAAGATTGATTGAATGTTATTAATATTAACATATATGCACGTATGTATGTATATGCGGTGCTTGGTGATACTGGACCCTGGTCACTTATTTATATGCTCAAAAATATACATATGCAAACACATACATATACATATTTCATACTTATTTAAATGAACAATCTCTTATAAGGACTTATTTACACACAAACATTTATATTTTTACCCGCTTCAGTTTCGATTTGTTTGTAAAATAAACATAAAAAAAGAGGTGAATGTTTTATCAGAGTAAAAAGTATAAATAAATAAAGAAAACAAAATATAATAAAAACAAATACTAATACATAAAACAAAACAACATTTTCAAATGTAAGAAAAAGCTCTTTTTATGTTTGTATGCTTTACTCTTATTCAATTATATCACACTGATACAGATACAGATTCATTTTAGAAACAGCACAATTTCTATTCTATTTTGTCTTCGTATTTTGCAGCTTCCATTGGAAATTTATTTAAAAACACACAGCCAAGACACACATACATATATTTACAATCATGGACTGAAAACACACCTTTGCTGACTGAATGATTTGTATAACAAGGTAAAGCAGAAGTTTTTTTTAATGACGTCATAAAAATCACAATCTTTTTTAGATCAAATTCTCTTTTGTGTATTACAAAACAACAAAAAAAAAAACAAAAACTTAAACTTATTTCAATAGAATATTTTCTCATTTATGTACTTAATACATACAGCTTTATTTAATTTTACACTCTATATCTCTCTCTACCTCTCACTAACACATACACATTAGTGTTTGAAACAGTTTTGCACATAAACATAATGCATACACCACACCATACAGAAGATAGTCAGCATCCAAGTATGAATTGTATCGGTGTGTGAGTGTTTCTTAATTTAAAACTTTATTTCCTTTGAGATTTCTATTAAACTTCTCTGTGTTTGTTATTTCTATATTTTTCCATATACACACATACATACATATATTTAGATTTTACCGCATGTGTATGTATTTAAATTTCTGCAACCCTTATATGTTTGTATTAGTGTTCTCATCATTATAATAAAATATTTTGAAAATGTTGCTTTTGATTTTCTGCTTGATTTGTCAGCATGAATTTATGGACTTTATGTATACTACTAAACTCTTACCCGATAACCAAAAAAAAAAAAATTGAACTCCCTTTGACATACAGCTTCGATGATATAAAAATACGCATACATACATATAACTACACACAATATAATTACACGCTTCTTTTATTTTTAAAATTCCTCTTGTGTGTCGTGCGTACTTGTATATATGTAGTGCTGGTAAATTCGGTTACTTTTCGATACTCGATACTAAGTACTCGATATTTTTAGCGATTTGCAAATTTAAAATCTACTTAAATTTTTGCAAAAATTTTCACATCTATTGACAATTAAAATTTTAAAAATATATATTTTTAGTAATTCGAGTTTTATAATCGGCCTTTTTCTTTCTATTTTTTTTCAGCTTTTCAACATTTTTCTTTAAACTTTTAATCTTTGATTTTTCTTCTAGCAGAGTCCTGCTTTGATTTTAATTATTTCAGCGGAGTCGTATTTTTGTTTACATCTCTGAAAATATAGAGTAGGTTGAGTACCCAAAAAATAAGACAAATACTCTATACCGACTACTCATTCTATTACCCGCACTATATATTTGTAATTCTGGTGTTATCGAATATTTTTATCTTTATTTATTTTTTGGATTTTATTTATTTTCTTGAAAATTTATATTGGACGCATTGTCAGTTGAATAAGAATCTAAAAAGCTGAAAGAAAAGAAAATCACCACATAAATCTAACAAAATATCTCAATGCCGTTGTTAAGATACATTCGAAGAGATAACATAAATATATTTTTCAAACATGCATAAGATTCTAAGCTAGTTTCACATACAGATTGAAGCAGTAGATACTTATTTTTCTATATTTATAACAATCTGCATGTGGGAATTTATTATACTTTGAACAACAATAAATATTATAATAATAACGATCTACATTTTGTTTTCTATCAAAAGCGAATATTTGCGAGTATAAATGTCAATTAGTAGTAATTTGTTTTTTTTTTTTCTTTGTTGTCATTATCTTAAGAAATATTAGAAATGTGTTAACAGTAGGCAACGTGGATAGAAATTACTTAAAAATAAAGTTGTACTGAAATTGATTTAATATAGATATTCTTAAAAATATAGTTAATTACATTCGATGACAGCACAATTTAATTAAAAGTTGACATTTTGACAGCCCAAGTAAAAAAGTTTGTATGGGGCAATATCAATGAACATCGATGATATAAAATTTGATCAGAAAAGTTAGAACATAAATTAGAAAAAATTGTTTTTAAAATACATTAAATTATATCGAATTCGATACAATCGTACACTCGTAATAATCCATGATACGAAAAAAATGTATAATCAACGAAAACTTTCGTAAAATAAACAAATTTTCGAATATTTTACGAAAGATTTTTTTATTTTGAAATTTTTTTCATATTAGATTGAATGCATTGGAATTAGATATAAATTTGTACAATTTGATGTACAGTAGATAAAATTTCATCCGAAATTTGTACTCATGAAAATAATTGGGTATTATATATAATTGTAATTTATTTGTAATTTGCAACGACTATTTTTAAATATACCTTGTTTGTGTGATAATTAAGTATGTCACAAATAGTGTATTCCAATACAGAATCGTTGCCGAATAGTTCATATAAATTTCATATAAAAGTGCATATATAATTCGATACAAAGTTTTTACTAGGGTAATACCGAATATTCGTGACATCTCTAGTAATGACGTATGGAGTTATTTTGTGTAGAATGCGTGTCATTGTAGACAAATATTATTTTAACAGTATTTTCACGGGCCCAGTTAAAAATAGTTACATCCAGTCATAGATAATATTATTAAGTCATATATGACTTTGAATGGAGTCACATTACGGCTTATATAGTTATATACAAATATATCTGATAATTTGTATTGAGAGAATTTTTTATATGGTACTTGATATTATTATATGTCTCCAAATCTTACTCCATATCTAACTACATAAGCTATATAACTATAATCCAAATATATGTAGTGATCTTTATGATTATATATAATCCCATGCTAATTCCTACTAAACTATATATGACGTCATACTGAAAATATTTTCATTATAATTTTATATAACATTATATATAACCCTATACATATTCAGGTAAAGTTCAATATCAAATTAAGTTATCTTCCAGTTAACACTTTATTACATATGGCTTCACCTATAACCATATTCATTTAATAACGGAATCATTTTCAGGTGATTTCTTTTATATAATTTCAAATAAAAATTGGTAGATTTTTAAAACACTAAATAGAGTCTGGATAATTTTTAAAAATTTCGTTGTTCCATTTAAAAAAGTTTGGGTCTTTAAAATTGTTGATTTCTAGAAATTTTAATTTAATGAACTTACATACGTTTAAGCATAACTTTTACAGAAACTTACGTACTATCGGCTAAAATTTAATGAAATCAGATATATTTATATATAATTAGATGTAATTTATTGTCCCGGATATGGACAAGAATCGGATAAAATAGTATCAAATTATATCTAATTTTATATAATTAAATGCGTGTAGATGACCCATATATAAAAAATTACCAAAAATGTGTGTCCTTATCTTTCGCTTCAGTCTGTCTACCTAAATGTATATTTGTTTGCCATTTTCCCACATTCCATAAATTACCACTATATAAATTTAGTTTACAAATACACATTTTGTATTTATTAAACTTAAATTATTTCGCTTTAATTTAATTAATAATCAATTTGTTTGACAATTCGGAATCAACACAATATTTGAGTTAATTAGATTAACAATTTATATGAATACACATTGTTGGCGTCCTTCTGTATGGAAAACATATAAAAAAATCTGCCATGGTTGATTTTTTTATATGCTTTACAGGAGTTAAAATTTTTAGTATAATTTTCTTCGTATCAACAACATCTTGACATACTGCGACATCTACTTATTTCTGCATATATGGTTCAATCTGGTTTTCATTCATACTAATCATGTGCTTATTAGCACAATTTTTTTTAGCAAATTAAATTAGTACAACATTAGTAAAAAATTAGTAAAACATTAGTTCATAACCGTTAAGTGCTGAATAAGTATATCTAAAATTTAAGCTGAAAACACATTTTCAGCAAACAAATTCGCTGAGAAATAATATACTTGATTTACAAGACGTTTTACTAGTTTTTCAACTAACATACTTTTTGAGTGTACTGTTGAGCAAGTGTGCACCCGAGCGAGAACTAAAATCAATGGTTTAAAAAAGCTATTAAATTTTCATCTTTAACCAAAGCAAAAAATTTTCTTTTATATTATTTAATAGACTTTCCAAAATAGAAGCAATTGTAAGTATATCTCAATTTGTATAGAACATTTTTGCACTTGTGTAAAATTATAATATGTTTTTGTTAGCCTTAGTGGGACATTCGTTTACACGCAGTTATGAACAAATCGGTTTCGCGTGCTTTACTTACGATTTAAGTGGTTTTTGTGGACCTTATTATTTACAACAGAATGTTCTTCAGTGACTTCAGCAATTTTTAGTATTGTAGGTCAAGTTTTTTTGCTTAGTTTTAAGGAAGTTCCATCATTTAAAATGAAAAATTTTTATTTTTCTTTGGCTTTGGCTTTATTTTATATTCAGTAGGAACTTATTTGAAATAAACAACAAAATTGTGTATAAAGATTTTGTCATGAAAAAACAAACAATTTTTAATACTAAAAATAAATTAGGAACAAAATATATATTTAAGTAAGGGTACACAGAAAAAATGATCAACCTAAAATATCTAATTAAAGCTTTGATTTGAATTAAATTTGTTTCTAAACAAATATTTAATTGAATCCATTAATATTTTTATTGACTTTTAATAGATATTTTATTTTATACGTAATTCTCAAATTATTTTTTCATACACTGTATGCTTAAATAGAAAATTTTCAGTTTAAAATACCAAATGCATTTGAAGTTTACAAACAAACTAATATACAAACAGACGTTACAAAAAACACACACACCAACGTATCGCAAACACACATTTTTTGGGAGTATCATATATTTTTGTTTTTGTAGAAGTTATTTATAACTTTTTTTTTAATTTTCAATAAAAATTTTAATTGATATTATCATTGCCGTGATAGGGTGCAAAATGAATTAAAATATTAATTGATTTAACAAATTTTTTAATTGAAACCCGTTTTCAGTTTTTTTTGTGTACATGATGTTTCTTCCATTTTAAGCCAAAATCTAACAACAAGACTGATAAAATGTTGGCCTAAAGTAAGGACTAACTTTTGGTCCTTGAAAGAAGTTAATAGAAAAGTTGGTAAAGTCGTTAGTATTTCAACTTTGCAAATTTTAAACTAATTTTTAGTTAAAATTGAGATTTTAGTTAAAATTATTGCTATTTTTACTTTATAAAATACTAAATTTTTAACTAATTATTTTTGCTGAATTTACTAAAGTCTAAAAATATTATTTTGATACTCAAAACCATCAGAGGTCGTTGTAATGCGATGTTAGTATTTCATTATTTGTGTATTTTTTTATATTGTGGCAGTTTATATACTGACACAATATAAAAAAATACAGAAAAGTGAAGTGAACACGTCATATTAGAAAAATATTTAGATACATTTATGCAAATGGGTTTATTATAAACTAATAAAAAAACAAATATAAAAAATATTCAAGAGGTTTTTGACAAACTAAAAAAGGGAAAGATTTTTCTGATTTAAAGAACAAGAAAATTGGTTTTTGTGTTTATAAAATAATTTATAATGCCAAAAAAATTATTAAAATAATTTATAAAATATGTTTCTTTTAACAATTGTTTAATTCAGTGATACATATTTTTTCTATTATTTTAATTTTTTGAGACTACGCGTAAGTCTTTTACATATGTCATTCCGAAGTACATACAAAAAGAACAAAGATAATAACAAATACAAATAAAAAGCAGATACAGCTCTCTATTTATTAAAATACAGAGCTTTATTTTAGTTGTCTTATTACTTGTAACTAAAAATCTAACAAAAATTTAGTAGATTTCACAGTTTTTTTACTATTCTTATTTTACTAACATTTAGCAAAAAGATTTTGCTAATTCTACTACTTTTTAATGCAATATCATTTTGTTTTACTATTTTTTTTTTTTCGTTAGACCAACACTCTGGGGATGCCTCCTATAATGCAATGCATTGTGTTGATATCAGGAAATTAGGTTATGGGGAGGAGGAAAGAGGGAGTAGTGTTTGTGAATATTTGATTTGAATTTCGCTACATTGTAAGTAATAGGGAAGACCTCCGCGGGGAGTTTATTCCACATACGGCTAGTACGGCTGATGAACGAATTTTCCCTGTAATGCGTTGTGCGGTTCACTGGACAATCGACTACAAACGGATGAGCTCTGCTAGATAAGCGAGTGTTTCAAATGAAAATACGGGCCCTGGGGATAAGTTCACTTATCTCAGCAGAACAATTTCCATGGTAATATCGATAGAACAGTGTTACACAACCCACATTCCGACGATGCTCCTATGAGTCAATAGAGCTTGATACCCTCTCGTCATTGATGAGAGTTGTAGTTCGTGCAACTGAAATAATGTGTATATTTTATGGATTTTAGACCTCATTTTGTATTGAATTTACTTGAATTAGGACGTTTCCGACACCCTCCGTACACTAAAAGAAAAAGTCTGTAAAATTAGCAAAACAATTAGTTGAGTCAGCATAATTTTTGCTGGTAGATCCTTGCAGAAAAATTTGCTAATATCTGCAAAAGTGTTTTACTGAACATCAGTGAGCTGATTTTTAGCAAACAATTTGTAAATTCAGCAAAATGTTTTACTGACACTCAGTTCAATGCAAATTAAAATCGGCTTGTTGAAATCAACAAAACATTTTTACTGGAGCTTAGTAGATTCAAAAAAACTAATAAATTTATAATTATAAAAAGTTAATAGCAAGAAGAGGGTCTTCCAAAATTGTATCAATAGTATTATACCCTACAGTATTATTATTAAATATATTAAAAATCGTGCAGCGTGATTAATGATAGAAATATGAAGGGAAAATTACTTATAATTGCTCTCTAGGTACAAATTGAAGTCAACATAAATTTTGAAACAGAATAGCTAACAACAAATAAAAAAATATATTAATTTTTTAAATTGTCACGGCTTTTCACAATTTTGTCGTGACTAAAGAGGTTTAAATAAAAAATTTGATTTTTATGATTTCTACCTGAAAACATTAATGCACATTATTATTGTGACAGCGATTTATGTGACAACAACAGGAAGTAGCAGGGGAGATTCTCAAAAAAACATAGTGTGATATTCATACATACATAAAATATTATATAGTTATCAGTATCTGTGTATATAAGTATTTATTAGAGTTCGTCAGAAAAGTATAAAATTTCTTCGTTTTTGGGACATCATCACTTTTATAAATACTTTTTTCATCAATTAAAAAAATTGTGTTATTATTTTTCAAATTTCAACTCCTTTCACATATACGAGGAGCCAAAAAAATGTTGATTTAGAATTATTTTTCCTACAGAGCCAAAAGAGCTGTAAACTCATAGAAACAGGTTAGTAGAAAAATTAGTAAAACCGTTTGTAATCCAAAATTGAAAGCTTTAAACTAGTTTTTAGTTCATATTGAGATTTTAGTTAAAAATTTTGCTATTTGGACTTGATGAAATAAAAAATTTTTAACAAATTATTTTGCTGAAGCTAATAAGGTCTAAAATTACTATTTTGATAATCAAAACCAGCAATATTTGCGTTTTAGTACATGTGTGTGTATTTTTTTTAATGTGTCAGTGCAAAATAGACATGTGGAGTGAACACGTCGTATTAAAAAAATATTTAGAAACATTTATGCAAATGTTTTATTATAAACTAATTAAAAATAAAACTATGAAAAATATTCAAGAGTTTTTTAAAATAATTTAAAAAGGAAATTATAAAAAGTGGTTTTTGAAAATCTTTTAAAAAAATTTACTTTAAATTTTATTCGACATTTAAAATTATCAATAAATAATTAAATTTTTGAGCTCGAGGTAATTTGTTATAAATTATTCTTTATTTGTCGTTATTCTTCATTCTTCGAATGACATCTTCCGGGTGAATAAAAACAACAAAAAGTGTTGTTTGTAGTTACATTACTAATGTCTATTGTTACACTCAAAATAAAGAATACTTTAAAACAAGTGACTTCGAGCTCAAAAATTTATTTATTTATTGATTAAAAAATGAATAGATATTGAAAGCATTGGAAAAATCATTGATTATTTAATTAAGTTTTTCCTTATTTTTACATTATCTTAATCGTTTTAGATTACGCTTCAGTCATTGACATATAGCATTCCGATTTACATACAAAAGGAACAAAGGAAAGTTTGTCTTTCCTTTGTTCCTTTTGTATGTAAATCACTGGCACGGTACTTTAGAAAGTGGTCCAATTGCTTTCCCAATCTGAAAATGATAAAATTATTAGACAAAAGGTCCGTCTATTCCAAAAACGTCTTAGAAGCACTGGGGAAACAAAATTACCAACGTTGGCAAAATTTTTGAAAATCGTATTAGAAAAAAAATGCAAAAGTTCACCATATCGGGTGGTCATATTGCAGGACTTGGAAGGTTCAAAAAACTTTGAGCACGATATTACGTCACTTAAGCTTGTTCGAAATTTCACTGCAATCGGACCACTAATTAAGAAATGGCCGAATTATTTCCAGAAATGTTGTGATATATCCCACTTTGAGACAGCTCGTTGTCAAAACCTTTGAAAATCGGATTAGAAAATAAAATGGCTTGCACACAAAATTTTACAAACTTTGAGCTCAATATTACGTCACTTAAGCCTGTTCAAAATTTCATTGCAATATATATATATATATATATATAAAGAGTAATTGCATTGACATCAGCGTGGGTGTAAGACAAGGCTGCGTTCTTTCCCCCCTTGCTTTTCAATGTTGTCCTTGATCTTGTAATGAGACAGTCCATTCCGAACGAGGGCGGTGTAAACTTGGATATCAATGCCAAACTAAACGATTTAGACTATGCAGATGACATTTGTCTTATTTCCCATAACTTCAGCGAAATGCAACGGAAGCTTGACCTAATTAGCTCATATGCTGACACAGTTGGTCTTAAAATAAACTCATCTAAAACAAAATCGCTACGTCTAAACACCGATAACACTCGTCAATTTAAACTTTCTGATCAAGATTTAGATGATGTAAAGGAATATCTCTACTTAGGCTCTATAATTGATAAATCTGGAGGTAGTGCTGCCGACATCCAATACCGACTGAATAAAGCTCGATAAACTTTTGGTTCGCTCGGCAAAGTTTGGTCATCCTCAAATATATCCATAAGAACGAAAGTAAACATCTTTAATTCAAATGTAAAATCAACCTTGTTATATGGATGCGAGACCTGGAACCTGCCAATAAAAGAATTAAAGAAAATACAGTCGTTTGTAAATAGATGTCTTCGACGTATCCTGAAGGTGTTCTGGCCGAATATCATCAGCAACGAAGAACTGTGGTATAAAACTCAACAACCACAAATCGCTGAAACCATAAAAATCCGAAAATACAGATGGCTCGGTCACACTTTCCGTAAACCACAAAATGACATCACAAGAAAGGTGCTTGAGTTCAAACTAAGGGTAGTAGAAGAATTGGTCGTCCGAGCAACACCTGGAGACGAAATACGCTAAGGGAAATTCAAGATGCAGGGTATTCCTGGAACCAAATCAAACACATAGCCGAAGACAGAGCGGAATGGAAAAAATTTGTTGTGGCCCTATGTTCCTCCTAGGAATTTAAAGGATTATATATATATATATATATAAATTTCATACGCTTAATGAAAGATTTTCATTAAAAATACCTTCATTAAAACAATGAAGCTTTTAAATGTAGTTCAAGAATTTTTTCACTCACATTGTGAAGAAAACTTCATTAGTTTAATGAAAAAAAATTCATTTAAACTCGTCCAATTAATTCTCTCTGTGCAGTAAAAAGTTCTTAAGTTTTTAAAATATTGTCTTTATTAAAATTAAATATTTTATTGATTACAACTTTGTAAGGGGCCGCGATATATAGAAAATATTTGTAGCATTTTTTTAAAATAATTTTGGTGTACAATCGAATGTCGAATTCAAATTTCATATAAAGACATCCCGTTTTGTTCTGTAGTAAAAGGGACCATAAATCATCATTTTTTTGGCCAACGCTCGAATGTCAAATTAGTTGAAATTTAAAAATAATATTTACGTTTTAGAGATGCAAAATACGTAAAAAGTGATGATATCCCAAAATCAAATTTTCGAGACGAACTCTAGTATTTATGTATTAGTACAAGTAGTAGGTAAAAGTAATTTTCATTAATGTTATTACATTAAAATGATTACATCATTTTAATAAATGTCGAAATGAAAATAACCAGTTTATTAAAATCCATTAAACTAATTTTGGCTGGTTTCATATTTGACACATCATGTTTAGTAACCACCATCATACTAACTGTGAACAGGCATGATTGTGGTAGTATGTATATTAGAGTGCCTCATTTCGAATCATTTAAAAAAAAATGCAAGATGCACCCCCCTGAAAATAAAGATTAACATGTTTTATGATATGATAAAATATTTCTGCTCTAGTGATAACATTCCGTGAGCTAAACCGTTTTTAACTTACGCACTCCTAAAACTCACCCCGGTGGGTTTTGTAGATTTTCCATAATTGATAACTTTACAGTTTTTGGTAGAAACAAAAAATGCTTTCCACTCAGTGAAAAAGTATTTTATCATGAACTTACCCAGGTGACTTGTTTCAAAATACTATAAGAATTCCCTGTATTTAGTACAGAAAGCTTAAGTATTGAAAAAAAAAAATAAGTAATTATTCAAAATACAATAACATTTAACAATTCGTATTTTGTTTGAACAAGAAATTACTGATTTCTCTAATACATATGCAGATTTCTGCTTATGATTCACTTTTAAGTATTGTTAACCCATTTAAAGATTGGCCCCCGATTCCATTGTCCAATATCGGTGGAATTCCACTCATTAAATATTTACTATCTTAGAAGATATTTAGCATATTTTCTCCTATACTTGGGACTCATAAATTAATCACTGATATGGAATAATTCATCCGTGTTTCATAAAGAAAAATTTTATTTTATGAACTTAAATGATGTCTTAAGCAAGTAAATAGTTTTTGTACGATAAAGAACTCCTAAGACTATTAGCTAACAAGAAAGTTTGCCGATATTTTATTTCCCTAATTTTTCACAGGCATTTCCGTTAAATTTTTCCGACAATGTAAATTTTGCAGACTTTTGAACCGCTAACTACTCCCCCACGAAGGTTGTGAAAATTTACAAAAACCTTTACCTAACGTAGTCTTATACTTTCTCTATCTGCCTGTAAAAATAAATTTGATGCACCTCGCCCCCTGGATTTAGCTAAATTTTTAAAAGTTGCCTCCATTTTGGGTATTTAAAAACATTAACCCATTATATTTAAATACCCAAAATGGAGCCATCTTAAAAATAATATAGCTAAATCCAGGGTATTTACTACAGTTTTTTGTTATTATTCGTTTTTTCATGTGTTCTTTATTAACCCATTATTGAACACATTGAAATGTTGGAGTAAATGCATTTTTTTTTTATTTCAAATATGTGTAAAATATGAAGAATTCACCCGGGTGTATTAGTACAATACGTATGTAAAAATCTTTGGAAGTGCGAAGATTAAAAAGCCTCTAAGGCACTATTTTTTGCGAATTAAAATTAGGTACCGAGCTTTTTGTTAAAAATTTGTCAAATAATTTGAAAATTCTACGATTCTGCATTAAAAATTATTAAAAACAGCTTACCGCCTTAAGATAATAACATTTTTATGTAGTTCTTTTTATGTTTTCTTAATCCAATTTTTTTAAAATTTAATTTTTCATCCGTCTTTCATTTTGATTACATATTTGTAAAGTGTTAACATCCACTCATATAGTTTTGACCGCAGCTATTAGATTTAATTTTTTCTACGTAACGCGTAAAATAGAGATTTCGACGGATACTATCTTGAATATTTCCTCAAGCATTTGCAAAACAGATAACAATTTTGAAAAAATTATAATATATTTTTTAAATATAAAACATTGGGTTTTATTACCCAGGAAAACTTTGAAAACTAATGGGTGCGATAAAGTAATGCATTACCTTGTAATGTGTACTCCTTACCTGGATCATTCTTCTAAAACCAAAAGTAATAAGTTACCGATAATGGGTAACATAATACATTACTTTGTAATGAATACACCTTACCTTCAGCATTATTTCGAAACATAAAGTAATGAGTTACCGATAATTGAACAACACTCGTGGATTGCCTTTTAATGAAACCTCATTAAATTTTACATTATTTCAAAACATAAAATAATGTCTAACAGAACATCAATTACATAGTGCATGAATGATAAACGTGAAGTAATTATTAAAATATCTTTTTGGAAATATGTTTATTGACACATTACTTTGTGATTTTTTGTATGCATGAAGGTAAGGTGTATATTTTTGATATCACGAACGAAAACAGGAAGCACAACAATTCATTTACATTTTAAGCAACCAAATATTATATGTATTAAGTTCTCGTTAGAGTTTTCGAATAACTAATTGTTAACAACCATAGACCTCAGATTCGAATCTCGGCGTGACCATGTTATTTATATTAGTATTTTTAATAATTTTTTTTAGAAATTTTTTTTTATGAAAATCTATTTTTAGACACATTGCTTTTTAAAAACATGTAACCATATAAGTAAGCAGTTACTTTAACGAGTCCACCCATTACTTTTAGATACATTACTTTTTAAAAACATGTAACCATATAAGTAACCAGTTACTTTATCCCCCACAAGGTAACGAGTCTACCCATTACTTTTACTCATCGCCTGTAAAATTTATCAGTGAAGTATAATGTAATGTATTGCGTGGAGCCCTAGTCGATACACCACTTTACCCATTAATTGGTAATGTGCGTTTTAGCTGGGTAAATAAAAAATATGGTAATATTTTTATTAAAAACTGAATTTTGTGTATACAAAGTGTATGTGAAACAGAAGTACCACAATGCTAGTAAGGGATTATCAGTTACAAAAATGATTAGAGGATTTCGAAAACATTTCGTCGATGTAGTAAAAATGAGAAAGGGAAGAAAAATTAATGAGTTGTTAAATTTTTATAAAAATCGCATTGAAAAACATCAAAAAAAAATGCATAAACATCTTTTATGATTTTTTAATACAGAACGATAGAATTTCTTAATCTTTTTATATTTGAAAAAATGTTTGACAAAAGTTACCGTAACTTGTTTGTAATTCAGAGAAAATTTTGTTTTTGCAGGTTTTTAAAAACGGTTTAGCTCACGAGATGTTATCGCAAGAGCCGAAAAATTTTAGAAATCATCATAAAACATGCTAATCCTTATTTTCAGGGGGTGCATCATGCAATTATTTTTTTAAGGCACTCTAATGTACATTGTTTTAAAAAAAGTTGCCTTTAATGAAAATAATGTTGTTATTGTTAACAAAATTATTTGCGTTTGATGATGACGATGATAAAAAATATTTAAATTAAAATAGATGCTTATGCAGAAAAGTTTATAGCAGGATTCATGTAATTTTGTATATAGTGCAAACATCATATTTTTACAACATTACCCAGCCAGAAATTGCCAACGTTCCGAAAAATCAAGCACTGGCAGAGCACTATTTGCCAATGATCCAACAAATAAAGTGCTGGCAAAGCACTGATTTACAACGCTCTACCAACGTTAGTAAAAAGTGATTTGCCAGTGCTTAATTAACAAAATTTACAACAGTAAAAATAATAAAAGCACTGCCACAGCTCTGGCTTAGAACGCTCTGCCAACGTTCGTAAAAAGTGCTCTGCCAGTACTTGATTTACAAAATTTACAACCGTAAAAATAAAAAAGCACTGGTACAGTACTGACTTAGAACGCTTTCCCAACATTGGCAAAAACTGCATTGCCAGTACTTATTTATAACCGTTAACTTAATAAAAACCGTGGCATATCCCTTGTTCACAACAAGAGTGGAAAAATTCAAAACTAAATTACAATTTATGATTTGAAGTTAAGAAAATAATAGGAGAATAGTCAGCACAAGTATATTTTTTGTACTAAAATTTTACTTAAGAAATAAATTTTAAAATTTTTTCTTTGGTAAAATTGTAGTAAAAAATCGTGCTGACTTATCACAAAAATAATTTGATTAAAAAATATTCAGTTATTTTGTAATTAACTTAGTTTAAGCAAGCCTATTGTTATTTCTGTTTAAATTACCGAAATCATTCAATAAGAAATAATACAACTCTTTACTGAAGTGAATTACTAAGAAGGACTTTATTGGACGTTTTTGGTTTTTGTACTGGCAAACGCTTTGCCAACGTTTTCAAAAAGAAACGGCCAAGCCCTGCCCGGTGTTATCATTTTGGGGTTGGCAAAGCACTTACTATATTATTAAAAAAGCACTTTATTGGTTGTTCTACCAATGCTTTGCCAACGTTTTAAAATTATGGTTTTGATACTGGCAAATTGCTCATTGCCAGTGCTTTGCCAACGTTTTAAAAAAGCAACGGCCAAGTCCTGCCCGGTGTTATTATTTTGGGGTTGGCAAAGCACTCAAATCTTCAGATATCCAACGCTCTCCCAACGCTCATACCACCGTTGAAAGCACTGGGCCAATGCTTTGCCGTTCGTATTTTTCTGGCTGGGTAGTGTCATAAATGTTTTACCAACCCTGGAAAGTTTTTCATATTTGAATAAGAAAAAAAAATTGTTTTGATTGTTTATAATAAAATATTATATTTTATAAGTATAAGAATATTTTTCGGAAGAAAAACGTGGTATATACCAAGACACAAAAGAATTATATTAAAACTGCGGAAAAAAAATATTTTCCTTAACTGTAAATACGTTTTATTGTACTTATACACCGAATACGAAGTGTATTATGAATACCCCCAAATTAAAAAAGTGTAAAATTTTTAAATTAACTAATTGCACAAAAATGTTTCATTAATACACTTACTTATACACTAGGGTTATAACTTTTTTTAGAAAAAAAATATACAGGCTACCACGTTATGCACCAAATCCAATTTTTAAAAGCTTCCAAGATTTTTATTGTTTTTTAAATTGTATAGTACAAAGCGTATGTTTAGATGTTAGAAGGAATAAATTTCAAGTATAATATACATATAGTTTTACATAGTGGAAATATGTCTTGAAATATTTCTACAGCTCGTTCTTCAGATATGTTGCTGCGCAGCTAATTGGGTGTTACAGAAGGTTCTTGTACCCAGTGTCTTAGAAAGCATTCATGGGCCTCTTGAATGTTATAAGTGAATCATTTTAAGATGAAAAATCATTTTGGTGAAAACTGTGATTTGAAAACCAAACATCAAACAATATTTCACAAATAAATTTGCAAATAGGGTAAAGCGTTTACTGATGTGTTTTAAGAAGAATTAATGCAAATATGGCAAATATGGCAAATATTGATCTTGAATTCCAATGGACATTGCTTATTAGAGGTAAAGACTTAAAGTTTATATATGGAAATCTTAAATACTTCTCGATTTTTGTGATCTTTGATTTAAAAATTGTTTTGTTGAAAAAATTCATTATTCCTCCTCTACAAATCACATGTGGACATATTTACTCGTATCACTTATATGGACAATTACTCGTATAAAAGCCGAACAACCTTATATACTTGCCAGAATCCATCAAAGGGTTAACTGAATTTTCTCTCAATATAGATCTTGTAACAATAAAGTTGTTGGGTATTGTAGTTGTTTCATAATCAGATAATAATAACAATTTTTGATTCTTTCTCTTTGGAATTGAGGGAAAATAATCCAAAACTTCATTGCGTTGTTGCGGAAACATTTTTAACGATCGCGAAAAAGTAAGATCATGGTTCTTAATATTTATTTATGGTCTAGTTATGCTATGCCATGTAGTTTCTGATATTTTTGAAAAGAAAAAAAAATGCAAAAAGTTATAACCCTATTATACACTCTTCCTGTTTAACAGATCATATTAATCTGTAACAAAATATGAATAAATATATACTCATCAGGTCTATCCGCCAAAATGACGTAAGCGCCAAAATCATAATTTCACATGATAATGTTTTTTTCAATTTAATTTTAATTTTTCTTTTATCCGATTGCAATGAAATACAAAAGAACAAAACATAATACAAATTTAATTTTTTAACCTGCCAAATCTCACTCTTAGGGGTTAAATAAGACCCCTTTTTTGTTTTTTTTTCGTTATTTTTTGTTTGATCCAAAGAAAATGTATACATTAGGGTTATAACTTTTTGCATTTTTTTGCAAAAATCTACAAATTACATGGCATGGCCGTGTAGGTTTTGTAAAAATATTAAGAATCTGTTTAATTTTCTTTATTATATGATTCTTCTTTATAATCGAGCTTAAGATCTATCGTTAAATGATTGCAAATTATTAATTTCCAATATTTCGTCTCCACATTGGGAGACTTCTTCAGGGAAATTTATTTTAGTTTAAATAAAATAAATTTTTGTCTTTTGTTTTATTGAGCTAAAGATCCTTTATTTTATAATTAAAATTATTTATTTCCAATATTTCGTCTTCGCATTGGAAGGCTTCTTCAGGGAAAATTTTAATTATAAAATAAAAATAATTATAAAATAAAGGATCTTTAGCTCAATAAAACAAAAGACAAAAATTTATTTAAAAAGATCGAAGAAAAGCAAGAAAATTTTAAAATAAAATAATTTAAATAAAATAAATTAAAATAAATTTCCCTGAAGAAGTCTCCCAATGTGGAGAAGAAATATTGGAAATTAATAATTTGCAATCATTTAACAAAAGATCTTAAGCTCGATTATAAAGAAGAATCAAATATTAAGAATCACGATCATACTTTTTCGCAGCCGTTAAAAAAGTTTCCGTTTAAAAGAACTGGGTCGGAAAAGAAAAACTGTTTTAAACGATCTTTTTTCAGTTATTCAACTTTTTTTTATATACATATCGCACACCCAGTTCAAAAGTGACTCAACTCAAAATTTTTAACTTTTTAGAAATCGAACAAAAATTATTGCCACTTTATACCAATTGAAGCATAAAGAAAGACATAACTGTTTTTTAGCAAAAGTTAACAACAACAAAATACATTGATATTTGTTTTATAGATAAACAAGTGTATTGTGAATAGTTTAAGCATATGAACCCGAAGAACTAAAATTTTGAGTTAAGTCACTTTTGAAAAATAGGCTTATGAACCTAAAATTTTCCACTTCGAAGATCTAAAGTATATTTATTGTACACATGTAATCCGCTATTCTAAAATGGAGCAATTACGAAAGTTATTGAAAAATAATATCAGTTTTAAATGATTTAACAGTTTTTGACATACCTCAAATAAAAAAAATTATATATGACAATATATTCTGTAGTAAAAATTATATGGTTATATAAAATAGCATAAGTATCAATATATTATTATACTATCCTAACAACTTGAGTTTCGAACAGGTAATAAATATTCATGCATTTAATTTTCAATTTGTTGTAACTTCCACAAAAATAAGTTCTTTGTTACAAATTTGGGCTGTAAGGAAAGTGTATTTTACGACCTCACTAAAACAGTCATAACCTTAAAGTGGTTCGTTAAGGTTAGCGTATACGCAGTCATTGAAAATTAATCGAATTTTGCATTAAGATAAAAATTTTTCCACTTAAGTTTCGTATTTGTAAAAAAAATTAAATATTCTAATTGTTAAACAAAAACAAAATGATTTTTTAAATTAAATAGCCTCACTTAAGGCCCTATTAATGCCTAAAATTCAAAATTACAGAAAAAAATAAATAGATCCATAGTTCAATGACAATCAGTAGCAGGTGAATTTTAACGATTTTGAATTCATAATTAAACAATAATATTTCTTTTTTTTGTGAAATATCATCGAATTTGTATTATTTATCATCTTTTGCATTTTAATTTTTCATTTTGACACAAATATCAATGAAATGTTAAAAGCAGCACTTACCGAGATTAAGCTTAAGACGGAGACACAGTGCATGCATACCTAAATCGCCGTTTTAACCCACTTGGCGCAACCGTCCTTTTAAAAGAACATCTGACAAATGAGAGAAAAGCGCCGTTATGTACGTGCATTCCTTGACATATTTTTTTATAATATTATTGTTTATGCTTTGTTATTTAGCTTCGCAGCTCGAAAGCGTCAGTTGGTGGAAGCAGTTCCGGGTATTTTAATTGCTTATTGAGTGCTTTGAATAGTGATTTTTTCTAATAGTGCGTAATGGAAAAAACATGTAAGTAAATTATTTACTTCCAGTTAATTGTTAGTTTTTGTTTAAAAATTAATAAGAGTAACATCTTAGTTAAACAATAAATAAATGGAAAGCTTGCGTAATGCTGTATTGCACCGGAATCGGGAAACCTATAGGTTTAAGAAAAAAAAAGTTATTTAATAAAAAATGTTAAGAACCCTATAAAGATTTAAGTTTCGAAATAAAAATTGAACTTTTCAAAAAAAAAATTCTGGGTTAAGATGTTTAGAAAAAAGTAAAATTTGTTATCAAATTCTTCTAATATGTGCCTTAAAAATAAGTTTAAAGGCCTTTGAAACAAGAATTTAAGATTTTAAATATTCGTATAGTTATTTTTGTTTTCTGTGATATTTTTTATTTATTTTTGTTCTCTCGGATATTTTTGTTTTTCTAATTGACTGAAAATACATTTGATTTCCCACCTTTTTTTTAAAAAATTTTTTATATTTATATAAGTTTTTAATTGTTAAAACAAAATTTTATTAAAAATTAAAAACTTTTATATAACAAATTTTTAAAAAATTGTTCCCTGAAGAAGTCACCCAATGTGGAGGCGAAATATTGGAAATAAATAATTATGATTTATAAATAAACGATCTTAATTTCATTTTAAAAGAAAATAATTAAATAAAGGAAGATCAAAGAAAACTTAACATTATTTTTTTTTTTTTTTTAATTTTTTTAAAGACAAAAGTTTTTACAATATTACCGTACTTAAAAATACTAATGTAAAATCTTTTAAAATTCATTTCAATAAACATATCATGTACAAACTAAAAATTTAAAATGCGGATTTGCATAATTTTTAATTACATAATTGAAAAAAAAAATAATTTTTTTTTCTAATTTAAAAATTATTGGACTGCAGCTTTTTATTTGCATTTATTTCCATACTCCCTTACTTTTTTACAGTATAAACGAACTCTCTCCAGCTGAAATGTATTTTACTGCTAAACCATGCGGCTCCATTGGGGAAATGGCATTTGAATTTTAAAAAGTGTTAATTTGTATATATTTTTTTTATTTAATTTATAACATTATGCAAAGAAATGGGGCTAATGGTCTTGGGCGTCGATAGCTCTTATAACACATAAATCTATCAGGGTAGTATAGTAAAACCACCAAATTGTGTGGGACTGTATGGTCAACTTTAAAAGTTTTCTGTATGTACAAGTTTGTTATAATTTTTATTAAAAATAAAACTTATGTTTTTTTCGTCTTTTAATTGTGCAATGAAAATGAAAATTATTCAAGTTCGAGGCCTTACTCTATATTTCTTCATTAGGATATTGTCCTAACAAATAATCTATAGAGTTTTTTGTTTTCAAATTTATTATTTGACCCTTTCAGGAATGTGTTGATAGATCTATTTCAGGAATTTTCTAGGTTCACATCATCAGAACACGTTTTGAAAGCGGTAACAATCCCATGCCAAACATCAAACATTCATATGAACTAGTTTACTCACTACATGAGAACTAATACACATATGAGTTTAAAGTTAAAGATTATAACCATTGATCAAACAATAAATTGAAAACTTGTTTGATGTGCAAGATCCACCTCTGGTGGATATTCAATACACGTTTTTTGTTTTTCTCTAATTTTTATATTTTGAAGAAATATAGAGTATGGCTTCGAACTTGAATAATTTTCATTTTCATTGCACAATTAAAGGTCGAAAAAAACATAAGTTTTATTTTTAATAAAAATTATAACAAACTTGTAAAAAAGGCAAAGTACCGCTTAGTTTACTTCCCCTGTTTTGTTTACAAACTAAACAAAATATAAAAAGGAGAGAAAAACAAAAAACGTGTATTGAATATCCACCAGAGGTGGATCTTGCACATCAAACAAGTTTTCAATTTATTGTTTGATCAATGGTTATAATCTTTAACTTCAAACTCATATGTATATTAGTTCTCATGTAGTGAGTAAACTAGTTCATATGAATGTTTGATGTTTGGCATGGGATTGTTACCGCTTTCAAAACGTGTTCTGATGATGGGAACCTAGAAATTTCCCGAAATAGATCTATCAACACATTACTGAAGGGGTCAAATAATAAATTTGAAAACAAAAAACTCTATAGATTATTTGTTAGGACAATATCCTAATGAAGAAATATAGAGTATGGCCTCGAACTTGAATAATTTTCATGTTCGTTTTCTGTATTTTTTAAACACATTATAACAGTATAAACGTTCTTTTGAGCTTAATTCTGTATTCCGATGTTCAGTTTAGCCCAATATCTGCCTTTTTATTGGTATTTTAAGTCATTGTTCAAAATATACGTAAAGTGGCCCTTAAAGAGGGGCGTTCTGAGGGTTAAAATGTTCACTAGGGGTTACTGAAGAGAAAAAAATTATTCTGAGATGGTAAGTCGTGAAGATGTTTAATTGATTTTTTTCGTTTTAGCACTATGTAAAATGCTGTGTAAAATTTAGTGAAAAAACTTCATGTGTCATAGAAATTAAGCGTGACTTATCTTTACAGTGAGTGATAAAAAGATAAAGGTAAAAATAAATGTATGCTGATGTTTCCAGATTGACTAATTTTTTTAGGATTGTTTTATTAACATACATTTCTATAATTAATACATTTATATTTAAGTTCGTTAAAAGAAACCGTAATCATGTCTATTTTTTATACAGAGCCTTACCTTGCCAAATTTCGAGTCGATACCTCATCATTTAGGGGTTTGGCAAGATAATCCTTATAAAATGCCCCATAGTTTACTTAGTGCAATGCTCTTATTTAAACATAAATGAAATAAAATCAAACCTTATAGAATATAGGCGTTTATTAAAAATCCATATACAGTATGTAACAATTACACTCAGAAAACCAAATTAAAGTTTTCTCTACCATACACGGTGTGTTTCAAGGAATTAGAATTGAAAAGTTGTTGCATACTTTTTTTTTTTTTTGGTTTATGATGAAAGGTAACCTCCTGAAAAGATTATATGCAAGTACCTTTCAATAAAAACTGTTTAATATTATTATTTTTTTTTTTTTAATTCTTAAATCAAATTACAAATATTCACTGACCCTTTTAAAATATTTTGCCAAAATTAACAAATTTTTGTGGTGGGCTTAAAGTTAGTCTTTATTTTAGTGTAAAAAAGTTATTGAGGTACAAAAAAAAATAATAAAAGATTATGAAGAAAATAAAACAAAACAAGCAATTAGATCCATATAAACCCACAACATATGAGTATAGTATAAATAAACAAAAATCTGCAGCGAAAATGTATAACAAACACAAATACACAAATACTTCCCACAAATAAAATAAATCAACTTAAAGATACACAAGTATACGAACAGTGGCGAACAAAAGTTTATTTGCAAATGAAAATAATTCTTAGTACTGGTATTTATAGTTTTATTATTTTAAATTTGTGTAATTTTCGAATTAAAATTATTTTAAAAATTTAGAGTTTTTAAAAATTGTACAAAAATCATTGGAATAAGTTTACGCATTAATACAAAAAAAAAAATATTGAAATATTAACTTTAACACAATCTATCTTATTAAGAACATAACATATTTGCTCGTCACTGTATATTTTTCGTTATTTCAACATTAATGTTAATAATGTCGAAACAAAAAAAAACTCAAATTCAATATGTAAAAATGTAAAAATGTAAATGCGTATGGTGTGTATTTATGTAAGTATGAAGGCTATTTTATATGTTAAAACAGAGCACTACAGAAATCAATAAAAAGAACAAAGAATTTAACATAAAAATAAGGTACTAGCTTTAATTTTAGTATCAGCATCATCATCATCATCAACAACAACCTGAACATGATGAACATCAAGGGTCATAACAAAACACACGATTAATACACACAAGAAGTCTCAAATACCATCAAACAAATAAAAATTTTAAAAGCAAACAGTGATGCCAAAATTTTGGTTCAAAAGAATTTTATTAAACAAAATTTAAAAAAGTTTTAAAAAAATGTGAATAAATTTCAATAAAAATACGGCTTCTTATATTAGCTAAATTATTTTTGAGGTTATGATAATTTTTTAAGTTCCATAAAATTTAGAATCCTTAGAATTTTAGTAATAAGCTTATATAAATCATTTATTCGATGTGTATTTGGAAAAAACTGCCGCTGCACTCATAATAATAAATGCATAAAAATACGAAATTATTGTCAAAACTACAAAAAATTTCGTAAAATGTAGAAATTTTCGTTTATTTTACAAAAAATTTGGTTATATTGACATTTTTCGTAATTTTACGCATGGATTATTATCAGTGTGAAAGTAAAACAAAATATTTTTTTTGCACTTTATCAACTTAGGTCGTCTCACACTGGCACATATGCACAGAGAGCCAATTATTTTTTTAACCAATTCTAAAACCAAAAACCTCATTTGTACAGTTAGTTTTAGCCGACACTGTATATCATGCTTACTTTTCAAATGTTTTACTTTTAAATTTTAAAAAATTAAAACCAAAAGTTTATTTTTTGATCTTTTGTCATAAATTATGAAGTGAGCAAGATTATTCAAGTTCAAGATCATACTTTTCTTAAAAATTGACAAAAAATTTGATTTTATTGACATTTTATTTCGCTATTGGAGTCTTTTACATCTTTAACAAAATATATTTTTAGATTAGATTAGATTATATGGCACTATGCACCGCGACCAACTTAGGTCTTTTGTGCTGCCTAAAGTTACCCTAAAGATTCAAGCTACCTATAAAGCCAATAATCCTATTAGGCAAAATCTTCATAATGTCCGAAGGGGAGACAAAGCGATTGCCAAGAAACTTGGCACGCCTTTCACATAGCCTCGGACATTCGCAAAGAATAAAATATATTATTATTAAACTTGATTAATTTGGAAAGTTAAAACCAAGATTTATCAAATTAAACACAAAAATATAAAAATGTTTAGCCTAACGGGAACCAAATTGGATTTGAATACATTTTTAATAAAAATTAGTCGTTGCTTTTAGCTGTAGGAAAATAATACAGTAGAACTGAAAAACTAAATGTTGTGTTATAAATCTGTCAGAATAGTTTATTCAAATCTCGAAAACCTCAAAAACTACCTGTTAGACCACAAACTATCGGCGAAAAGGATAAATGTTTCAAAATAACTATTTTCAATAAAAACTTTAATGAAAACTTTAATAAAAATTATTACAAAGACAAAACGTATATTTTAAAAAAATCTTAGATCACTTTAAATAATTTCATCGAAGCAGGCATTGAACTTAAAGATCAATCAGCAAGCGTGGATTAGGCTTATTATGAAGTTGATAAATTTTAAAGGTGCAATTTTGATACTCGTGAAACATTCGTAAAATCAAATTTCAATAAAGTTTACAGAGTATTGCTTTAAGCTTAATAACTGAAGCATATTCTGAACTGAATTGATAAAGACAAAAATAATGAGAAATTAATAAAAAAAAAAAAATTATAGTGAAACTGTAGTAATGGTTGATTTGTCGAGTCGCCTTATATGCCACTTACGTAGGATAGACAATAATTTAAAAATGGAATGTTTACAACACATTCTTTGTGACTAAATAAGAAATACTTTAGAACAGTTAACTAATTACTTAAATTGGCATCACTGCGGATAATATAAATTACTGACTGCTCTTCTCGTTAAAACGAATCAACTTGATCATACAGCAATATGGAGTTAAAGTAACGTCATATCAACTGGACTACTTTGTATGAGTGTGCGTTTGTAAATGTGTGTAAGCTTATATTTACATACATTCATATTATTTCTTCTTTATGTTGGTAATCAATAGGGCTCGGAAGTTCATATACATGTTAATTGTCGTTAACTGGAGAGCAATGCTCAGCAAATATCGATTTGGTAATGCATATTTTTGCATATTTTGATATAAATGCATATTTTTACATATTTTGTTATAAATGCATATGTTTTGTTGAATATTTTGCTATAAATGCATATTTTGCATTAAAATGCATATTTTTAGGAAACTTTTTTGATGTTTTACTAAAAATAAATTTTACAACAATTTATAAATTTTAAAATAAAATATTTTTCAAATTTTATACATACAATTTTTTTTTTATCACAAAAAGAAATATAACAGAAAAATGCAATTGCTTATTTTTGATGACGATTTTTATTCGTGATTTTTAATTTTGTAACCACTTTTTAAAACAAAAATTACTAAAGTTTTGAAACTTATATCGAAAACGTTGATAAAAATCAATAACAAATGCATATTTTTAAATTTTAAGTACATATTTTACGATTTTAAATTCATATTTTATGTTTTAAGATGTGTATAGAGAGGTCCAAACAACAAATGTGACCGACGCCTGTACACAAGTTGCTTCGAACCAACACGTTTCAATTATAACAACTCAAGTAATTTTATGAACATTGTGGGCGCTGTGGTGTAATGGTTAGCGCGTTGGAATGTTACACAGAAGGTCCATGGTTCGATTAACGGTGACGGCAACATTAATTTAGAAAAATAATATGTATGAGTTTTCTTTCCTGATATGTATCGCAGCTCCCACCTTCGGTGTTTCCATAGCACTTAACCTCACCGAAGTAAAATAATGAATCAGGGCTATGAATCAAAAAGCTTCAATAAGTTCGCCAACTCTCCATCAGGTGGCGAGCAACAACTGTTCTAAGACTTATCTTCTCGCACAATTACAGTGTTGCCATGTTTGAAGCCCTTCATCTTTCCCCACCTTTTATCTTTCCACTATCCAATTTCCAAAGAAAGCAACACATTAATACATACGAAGAATTTCCTGAGTGTTGCTTCTCTTAAAAAAAAAAAAAAATATTTTATGCACATAAAAAACACAAATGCATTACCTTCCGAACCCTAGTAATCAACTTTTTCCATGTATAATTCTTTGTGTTACATTCGAATTCCCGGGTAAACGCTTGCGCGTTGTTAGTATACAAAAATAAAGAAAATTTTTGTTTTGTGGAAAAGCAGTTTTCTGTTCGTTGCCTTTATTTTTATGTTGCTAAAACTCAACATTGGCAGTGGACGTTGTTAATGTTGTTGTTTTTTTTTTTTGGATTTTTAAAGAAACTGACTGTTGGTGTTCACGATGATGATGATGATGATAATAATTATAAACATATTTTTTATGTACTTTGGTGTTAGTGTTATATATTTTTATTTCGTTTTTGTTTTAACAAAACAGCAACGATGATGATGCCGATTTTACTGTTACATCACTAGCATCTCTCGGTGTATTTTCACTTCATTTTTTAGTAACCTTAATTCATATTGTTGTTTGTGTGCGAGTTAAATAAATTGTCTGACTGTGTGTGTGTGTGTGAGTATGTGTTTGCATTTAAATATTTAGTAAGTGAAGGTCCTTTCTAAAAAACTTTTTCTTTTATTTTGTTCAAACGTAACAATTTTAAAAATTCATGCGGCTCAAAAATTATTTTTGCATGAACTTTGTATGTTATTATCACACTATAGTTGTACACTCATAAAAAAAAATTAGATCAAACGTCTGTTAAACTTGTTCCAATTCGCTTTAGCTAGTTTTTTCTGCTGTTACCGTTTAAATCACTTATTTCATCCTTATTTGAACTAAGTTTTTGACCTAAAATTTTGTAATTCGTGATTCTCAAATTTGTCCAGTTAATTTAAAACACAACTGCTTTTACTCCATTATTTTTTTGGGTCTCAGTATTGCCGCAGCTGAAATTTCAACTATATGTACAGTCTTTTTTTATGAGTGTACGTATCTTTATACATATTTCATAATACAAGTTGCGTACATACAAACAACATCATTAAATTTCATCAACACTACAACTACTATAACTTTGTATGAATGTACCATTATAAACACACGTAAATATCTGCGAGCCAACATTTATTGTAAAACTGTCAGGTAGTAAATGATGCTAATGACTGTTAGTGTTGTTAAATTTTATTTTTATGTTTCAAACAAGATAAGATGGCAAATGAAAATGTATCCTCCAAATTTATATAAAACAATGTTTGCATTTGTTAGATAAACAATTCTAATGCAAAATAATGAAAATTTTTCAAAAGCTAAATGATAAATTTTTTTCAAATTATGTAAAGCTCAGTATTTTTATTAGTAAATAATATAAAGCGTTTAATCAACAGTGCGTATTATTAAAAAAATTGCACTAAATACAAAATAAAAATTGCACTCAAAAAAATATATTAGTACTAGCTGACCCGGCAAACGTTGTTTTGCCTTCAAATTTTAATTATAATTAATTCTTGAAATCAAGAAATTTTTTCTACGCAAATAAATAATTAAAAAAATAAATTCACATTAGTAAATCATTTTAAAATTTGTAATTTCATGGGAAGCCCAATGCCTCTTTGTCCTTCTATCGCCTTTATTTGCTGAAGTATATAAAATGAATAGCTGAAAACAACTGCCATAACAACTGCGACGTAACCTATCACCGGTGCATTGAAACGCCGCTCATGCTCACCAGCCGGTGTCTTGTCAGCTCTTATCACAACCGTAAATTCATCTGTCGGCATCTGGTCTAGGGCTGTTTTGAATAGACGGATGAGGCTGTTGTGTTCGTGTAACATAGCTTCAAGATTAACATAGGTTTTTTGTAAATATTAACATAGGTTTTTGTAAATATCTTCGGAACTACATAACCGATTTAAGAGTTTGATATCTAGTTTTGAAAAACATGACAACGGCTTTCAAAAAAAAAATAAATTATTAAATAACCTTGCAAAAAGTCTTGAATGTGATGATTTATTTTAATGCTTATTTGTTTTTTGCTTTTGGTACCACGCCCATTTATCCCATTCCGCCCATTTTCAGTTCGACTACTAATATATGTAATTGATGGACTCGTACAAAATTTGAGGGCTATATAGCTAATATACAACCCTAGATATTTAATATTAATATTAATTTTGTATATGAGCTAAATAATCACTTTGTATGGGTGCTGCCACGCCCACTGGTATGATCCCGCCCAATTTTCCAATGACTATTCATAATATAATCAATGTGCACACATTTCTAAGACTCTGGCTATTATAGAACTGTATATATATGATATTAAATATTTACTTTGTATGGGAGCTGACACGCCCACTGGTCCGATCACGCCCATTTTTCCCATAACTATTCAATTAACAAATAATCAACGTGCACAAATTTCTAAGACTATGGCTATTATAGTACTGTAGATATATGATATTAAATATTTACTTTGTATGGGAGCTGACACACCCACTGGTCCGATCACGCCCATTTTTCTCATGACTATTCACATTAACAAATAATCAACGTGCACAAATTTCTAAGACTATGGCTATTATATTACTTAAGATATATGATATTAAATATTTACTTTGTATGGGAGCTGACACGCCCACTAGTCCGATCACGCCCATTTTTCCCAGGACTATTCAAGACTCTGGCTATTATAGAACTGTAGATATATGATATTAAATATTTACTTTGTATGAGAGCTGACACGCCCACTGGTCCGATCACGCCCATTTTTAGATGCTCACATTGTGACACGAGAATTTTATACATAAGATAGAAGTTAGTAAAATGTCTTGTAAATCAAGTAAACTATTTTTCAGCAAATTTTTTGTTGAAATTGTGTTTTTAGCTAAAATTTCAGTTATACTTATTCAGCACTTAACTGTTTTGAACCAATGTCTTAATAATATTTTACTAATGTTTTACTAATTAATTTTGCTAAAAAAATTGATCTGATAACCACATTAATAGTGTGGACTACAGCCAGATTGAAATATATACGCAGAATGAATGTCTAGATGTAGCAGAGACAATGAAATGATACTAAAAAGTGCAACTATTGTAAAAAAATCAAACATACAAGATTTACGTGTCTGGTTTTCATAAATAATAAAACAAAAGAACACCAACAATTTGTATCCTATACGTATAAATAGAGGATGAAAAAACTTAAATTTTATATTATCACCAGCTTGGCAAATCAATTTTCTATTAAATAAATCAAAGACAAAATAAAATATTTAAATTTAAAGGCTTAAAGTAGAAGAGAAAAAGTAAAGTAGCATTCGCGTAATTAATAAAAAGAGTATAAAAATAGTTTTGTTATATTTTTCTTGTACATAGAGTTAAATGTTAATTACAGAATTTGAAAATTTATATTTTCTATTTTCTATAGAACTTTTTACGATTTTACTTTACAACAGTTTCAATGCATATAAAAAAGACAAAAAAAAAATTCTTTACGTTTTTAATATATGTTTTTACGAACAGACTAATGGAACCTTAAATGTGTATTTGTAGACTAAATGTTAATAGTGATTATTAATGTAGTGTGGACAAATTGCAAACAAATATACATACAGGTAGACAGACTAAAGCGAAAGACAAGGACACACATCTTAGAAAATTTTGCATGTTTCCTTTTTTTTTTTGAAAAAAATAACTTTTACTTGTTTGTTGTTGTTTGTTTTTGCTCGAAAAAATAAAAGTTTCAAAATAACCTTCTGAATCTGACTTTTACGATAAAAGGAATACTAATTGCGTTCGCAGGTTTTATTACCCCTTTTTTATTAATTAATACATGTTTTGGTTATAACTGAATGAAAGAAAGTTTGCTTAAAATTTAAAGTTTAAGTGTGCTTAAAATAATTTTTAGTAGTTTTAAATTAGTAGTTCAATGGCTTTCAGTAGAGTGGATGAAATTCCTTTCGGCTTAACTTTATTTTCTAATTACTTTCAATTTATAACGAGCTTCCAACCTCCGTATATTTACAAAAATAAAGCAAATCAAACATATTAGCTAGGTTGATACTAGTATTTCGATCTGGCTAAAGATATCATCAAAACCCTAGGTTTTAGAAAAGCTAGAGCCTCCATAATAGGCAGAGCTTTAACAAAAAAAACCTTTTAATCATCAATTTTGCTCCATTCTTGCGTTCTTAGTAATCAAGCACGTGGATAGGGTATTTTCCTAACAAGCATCATGACGTCACTAAACTATGTTATTTTTAATTTATAACGAGCTTCCAACCTCCGTATATTTTCAAAAATAAAGCAAATCAAGCATATTAGCTAGGTTGATACTCGTATTTCGATCTGTCTAAAGATCTCATCAGAACCCGAAGTTTTAGAAAAGTTAGTTTTAATAAAAACGGAAAACATAGGAAAATCTGATAATGAAAAAATAATCCTTATTCAATAAATTTTCGATGATTAAACTTACATTTAAACTCGTTCATTTGTTTGTTGGGCTGTTCTCTAAACAAATTTGTATTTTTCAATGTATTTTTTAAAATGTTATACACTCGATGCTAATATTCCATGGAAGGTAACCATTCACTTTTTAATCGGACATACCCTCTTTTATGCCTACTTTTACGTCTAATTTTTTTAATTATAAATTAAATATTTAACAATCAATGCTCTCTATATATTTCTTTTATTTTCCAATGTATTTCGCTTAAATTTAATACACGTTATTTCCCACACAAATATTTATTTCTTAAGAGATTTTTAAGAAATTTGGTTCCTATACTAGTGAAGTTGCCATATACTCTTCATCGGCCAATCCAAATTTTTAAAGCAGTGAGGGGCACTGATTTCAAATGTCACTTTATAAAAAGTTTTGTTGTAATTTTTTTATTTCACATTAAATGTTTGATGCTTATACAAAGTTTTATTTTTTTATGGAATTTACTTAAAATTTGATACACATAATCCCCATAAGCCAGTCAAGGGTTAACTGACCTTTTTACGGCCATTTTTTTAAAACAAAATTTAGAATCTGTATATTAGTAATATCAAAATTTTTCTACACCTGTTGTAACTCAGATGTCTCTTGTTTCTCAAGGTTTTCTGAAATTGAGAGAAAAAATGGACAGGATTAGGAAACAAAGTTTAACTTTAAAAATTTATAGATATTTAAAAGTCGAAAAATTAAAAAAAATACTTCAAACTTACAAGAGTTTTTTCATTAATTTTATTTTTTTGCTCATAGCTTTTAACTTTCAAAACTATACACTCAGGGAAAATCAGCTTTAAAAAATTATAATTATTTTGGTTTTAATACAGTTTCTTTATTTTTAATATAAATGTCAGTCATTTGTAGAATAAATTTAATTTTAAAAACAAACCACATCAAAAGACTGTTTTATGATTTTACATTCATTTTTTACGGTAATTTTTTGTTATTTTAAAAAGAAATAAAAAAATATGAATGTTAGTAAATTTTTGAACAATTAAAAACAAATGGCAAATGTTAGTTTAATTTAATGAAATATTAGTCGTCTTTCTTCAAGTGTAATTTCTTTTGTTTTTTGACTGCAGTTGCTGTCGTCTTTACATTCATAATCGCCTTAGTGTACCAATTGAAAATAGAGTCACTAGACTTGGAAGATATATTCAGTTATAACAGTAATTTCCATTTCGCTATTTAGTAATAATTTGTGTGTTAGTTTACAAGTAAAACCAAAATTTACCGATTTTAAAGCGTTCGCACTTTTCTCCATTAGAGTTTTTGAGTTTTAATTTTTTGTTTAGAAAAACCATTAGGTATTTAGAGAGAATCTTCACGATGAACTTAAAGCGTTCGCACTTTTATCTATTAGAGTTTTTCCTTCGTTTAATGGAATTGATTTTTTGTTTATAAAAACCATTAGGTATTTAGAGAGAATCTTACACGACGAACTAACTTGATAAAGTGCAAAAAAAAATTAAATTTGTTTCATTCCAAGCGAGTACAGCAACAGTTTTTTTCCAAGCACATTTCGCTTTGTGACAACTAAAGAGCTGTATCTACTTTGCCACAACATTCCTAAAATAAAAGATGTCAATTAGCTTAATTCTAGAATCGAAGAGACATTAAAAAATTTCAAGACAATTTTTTGTAAGACATGAATAACATTTTGGTGTTATTGAGGTCACACAAAACAAAATTAAAATATTTTGATTCAAAGTGTAGAACATTTGTGAAATTCTTCACATATACATATTTAATACCGTAAAAATAACTTTAAACTTATGAAGTTGTAAATCCGAGTGAAAAGGTTTACATATAATCATGCTTTATTTTATATAAATATAAATGTTATTGCATGCTATTGCATGCTTTAATATGTGAATATATATGTTTATGTACGTTTATATATAAAAATGTTTTCCTCTATAATTACATCTTACATATCGGCTAACATATAATCGTATGCGACTTATACAATTATGTATGGTTACATGTATTGTTAGATATAACACAAATCAAAATTATATATTGTATAATAAACATGTAGTGTAATATTAGAAAAATGTATTTAATTTTAGATAAAACGACATCTAGACTTATTCATAATTATATATCATTCCATACAAAAAAATGTCTTATTTTGCTTAAAATAATATATTGCCAAGTTTGATATAATTTCTATTAAAAAATAAAAATTATTTTTTTTTCTATTTTTAATTGTGCAATGAAAATTAAAATTACTCAAGTTCGAGGCCATGCTCTATACTTCTAGTGCTTACACAAAACAAACAAGTTTTCAATTTATTTTTGGTCAATGGTGATAATCTTTAACTTCGGGCTCTTATATTAGTTCTCAGTTAGTGGGATAACGAGGTTATATGAATGTTTGATGTTTGCATGGGATTGTCACTTTGTTCAAAACGTGCTCTGATGATGGGAACCTAGAAAATTCCCGAAATAGATCGATCAACACATTCCTGAAAGTGGTCTATTAATAAATTTGAAAACAAAAACTCTATAGATTATTTGTTAGGAAAATATCCTAATAAAGAAATATATATTGCCACATTTAAAGTCTCATGGATGTATATTAGTCTTTTTCGAATTTAAGAAATTGCCAAATTTCGTCACGTACTCAAAAGATTGTTTTTATTAAGCTGTTTATGGATAAAAACCCAATCAAAAATTTTTAAGGTACAAATTTATACTAGTTATCCCCGAACTTTAAAGTGTATTTTTAAAATTTTTGCACAAAGAAGAACTTAGAAGTTTGGCAATGCTAAGCATAGTATGGGAAAAAAAATTTATATAATTTCCATAAATTAATTTTGAGCACCCACAGCATCATTTAGTTTGAAACAAGTAATTTTATTTATTACTTGTTTTAAATTTAAAGATAAGCCCAATTATGTACAAAAATCTTGAGCACAATTTTGTACAAATATCCAGAAACTACGAGTACTGAACTGTAAGTATTATCGATTTTCTTTCTATTTTTCTCATAGTCAACTGGATAATACTCATCGTTTTAGCACTATACATAAAATTGTATACTCCGGGACACCATAATGTGCATTAAAACTTAAAAAAGATGTATGTCGTAACTTTTTTGAAAACTGCAAAATACTAAATAATATGTTTCTTAAAAATTTGATATGCACTTAGCGGATATGATATTATGATCATATACCATATGGGGAATGAGGAGTCAATTGACCTAAAAGTGACTGGTTAAAGAAGGCCTTATCACATGACTGGTATTTAATACTGAAGTGGGTTAAGCAGTGTCAATTGTCCTAAAATTACCAATAATGTGACTGGTAAAGGGAGGATATACCACTTAACCTGAATGCTTATTAATACGAAAAAGCCAGTTGGCCAGAATTTTACCCATTGGCAGCTGTTTAGTTTTCGTGTATTTTATACGACATGGGCCTTTTGCTACAGTCTTGTAGTATGCCCATCTTTGGATAGTCCTGTGGCATGCCACTATGTGGTTTAAAGCAGGTCAAATGACCCCCTGCTATCACAAGCCAATGTTAAAGTTGCCAGATGTTTACATAGGGTAGGGTTTAGCAGAGGACCGGTCTCTGGCACGAAGGGACCGATCCTGTGGCACACGCAGAACCATACCCCGTAGGGTATTTGTATGAAATTGTGTTTATTTTCATACAATCATATATAAAAATTTTACATTTAGAGCAATTTTGTCAGACTAAAACTCTAATCTAATTATATTTAGATGTATCAGTTTACATAAAATTATATACAATTATATCCGTCTACAATAATATCTGGTTTTTATATATTTGTATCTATTTGTATGTGTTTAGATATAAACTTATACAATTAGATACAAAACTTATACAATCTAATACAATTCTATCGGACTATAATTCGGATAGATTTATCTAATTAAATCAGCTTATATCTAAATACATAGAAAGGGATAAAAGTAAATGGGCCCGTATTTTGGATGAAATTTAATGAGATTACATATAGTGTTACATAGAAATTGATATGACTACATAAAGCTCCATATACATTTTTTTTTAATTGGGCAGTTACAGAGGACTTCGGTAAAATACCCCTAGTTTTTTTCTGTGTGTCTTATGGCTTTACATATTTATTTTGTATTGTTTATATTTCGAAAAGGAATTCCAAAATTATATCTCCGAAACCAAATTTTTGTGCTGACTTCTTTTCAAAAGCTTAATTGCTAAAATATTTTGAGCAGCTCATTTTTTTTTCATTTTTAAAACACTCATTGTTATTTTGTATTTGTTTACTGGGTGTATAATGGAAATACGTTATTTATTTACAATATTAATAATTATGACACGAGCAAAATTTTTGAGTTTAAGAAGAATAGTTTTCGGTATGTATGCATCAGAGCTGTGACTGAATCATTCATTTTTGAATTAATTCGCGAATCATTCATGCACTGAATTAGTAAAATTTTGAATTAATTCTTTTCGCCAAAAAACGAATAGAATGAAATTTGAATCGATTCATGTGCATTTGGCTGGATTGAATTGCAATTCATTTTAAATCAACTGAATTCGGCAAAATGAATTGCAATTCATTTTCAATTCAAATGAGTTTGGCGAAATGAATTGCAATTCATTTGACTTGAATTGATTTTAAATTAATTCAAATGAATTAGAAAAATGAATTGCAATTCATTTTCAATTCATTTGTATTAAATTGATTTTGAATTAATTCAAATGAATTTTATGAAACTCTTCATCACACTTAAGAAAATTTTATAAATATGATTAATAACACGGTGCAATATTTTTTCTAATTCATTTGAATTAATTCAAAATCAATTTAATACAAATGAATTGAAAATGAATTGCAATTAATTTTTCTAATTCATTTGAATTAATTCAAAATCAATTCAAGTCAAATGAATTGGAAATGAATTGCAATTCATTTCGCCAAACTCATTTGAATTGAAAATGAATTGCAATTCATTTTGCCGAATTCATTTGAATTGGAAATGAATTCCAATTTATTTTTACCAAATTCATTTGAATTAATTCAAATTTCATTCAATTCTTTTTTTGTGTGAAAAGAATTATTCAAAATTCAATTCAAATTCGTAATGAATTGAAATCAAAAATGAATGATTCATTCACAGCTCTGGTATGCATGAATAATTATTTACTCCCAACTTTGATCATATTCAACGAACGAATAAACACATTTCATTCTTATGTTCTATTTGACTTTTAAACATTTAAATATATTGATTTATTAAATTTTGCAAAATATTTTTAAAGCCAAGTTAGTTTTAAAGGAATTTTTTTTTTTGAAAAAATTTAATAATTAGGGTGAAAAAAGAAATCTATTATGTTTCGAGGGACATGTGTACAAATTTTTAAAATTAACAAATACTAATCAACAAAAAAAAAAAAAAAAGTGTAGGTACATCAGTACATTTATGCATGAGAAAATTAAACAAGCTAAAAAAAATCGATTATCTTGCCAAACCTAAAACAATTTAATACACATTTCAATGCATATTAAAATACTTATTTTAGTGTGTACTTATGCAAATTAAATCCCTAACAAAAACACAATCATGTACATTTTTACTAAATATATGGACATTTTTCAACATATTTTTATATTGATGAAATTGACTCAATTTCTCAATAATTTTTTTAATTTTGACGTCAAAAAAAAAGCTGATAGATTTACATTAACGGTTACCCGGATAATCATTTTGCAAAATGTCAGTTTATTTGAAGCGAGATCCTCGTACTTGTTAACGCTTTAATTTAAACATTTTGAAACGTCGGTTGAGTCAAACTCAAATTGGTTAATTCTTAAGGGTAGTCATATAATATAAACTCACTACCCTTGGAGAACTTCACACTATTTGTACTGATGCTGCGCCGCCAACGCCTAAAGAGTTATACGGTGTTAATGGCTTGATACACAATTTTTTTGATTTTCACAGTTTTTGGGCCAACAGGTTTGCGGCCCCTCACGTATAAAATTCCTAACAAAAAATCCTGAAATTGTGCGCAGTTTGATGTAGATTAGATTAGATTATAGTGGCACTATGCACCGCGACCAGAAATTGGTATTTTGTGCTGCCAGCGAATACACCCTATAGATTCAGGCTCCCTACGAAGCCAATTATCCTACCAGGTGAACAGTTCCAAACGTCCGATGGCGTCACTATTCGATCACCAAAATAACGCACCCTCCTGTCGGAGAGCCTCGGACATTTGCAGAGAACATGCTCAGAGGTCTCGGGTTCCAATTCACAAAACCTGCACGTATCCGTAGAGGATCGTCCCATCTTGTACAATTGATACCTAAAGCCACAGTGTCCTGTGAGGTAACCCGTTACGGTTCTTAGTTCGCCCCTCGTCATAGACAAGAGTTTCCGCGATCTCTCCCAGAGGGAGATATAAACAGCCTCGCCTGTCGCTGCCCAGGCGATCTGGCACAATAGGCCCCAAACAACAACTCCCTCCATCTTCTGAGCCTCTCTCTGACATACCCATTGGGTACGCCACAGAAGAGTTCCGGGCCAATGTATTGTCGACGAGCTCCGCAGTTGGCTAAACAGTCAGCCCGTTCGTTGCCCTCATGCCCCTCATGGCCTGGAACCTAGCCCAGTGTCAAGGAGTTGTTAAGTCCTAGACGATTTAGAGAGTCGATACATTCCTTAACCAGACCAGACGACACATCTTGAGCCCTCAAGGCACCAAGTGCCGCTTGGCTGTCAGATAGAATGTAGATCGTGGCCACACAGATACAGATAGCGAAGAACTCAGCCTGAAAAACGGAGGGATATTTGCCCATGGGCAGAGGACGCTGAAATCCGGGTCCGACGACACCCGCCCCCGTATCCATGTTCGACTGTTTCGAGCCATCCGTGAACCAGACCTGTGCACCAACCTCCGGTACCCAAGATCCATTCAACCACGTGCTCCTGTCGAAAATCACAACAACAAAGTGCCTAACAAATACTTGCACAGGCAGTATCTTGTCACTGACCCTAATAACCGGGTCATCAGCGAACATTTTCGCAATCTCAAGATGCCCCTTCAGATCCCCACTCCTCATGCTGCCAATCTCCCGCAGCCTTAGGGATCCCATGCACGCGTTCTCCTTTACAGAAATATGCAAAGGAGGAATACCCAGCATGACTCCAATGGCATCAATCGGACATGATTTTGAGGCACCAGTGATACCAATACATGCCAGTCGATAAATCCTCTTAAGAGTCATCTGAGCCCCGAGTTGTTCAACCTTTGTCCACCACGCCAAAGAGGCGTATGTGACCATCGGTTTCACAATGGTGTTAAAAGACCAGTAGACCATTTGAGGTCTAAGGCCCCAGGTCTTGCCAAAGAGCCTCTGGCCGGCAAACATTGCCCTAGTGGCCCTTTTAGAGATCATATCAAGGTGCTCATTCCAATTCAGCAGTTTGATGTAAGTCGCGATGATGTACCATAAATATATACGAAGTAAGAGCTCCACAAAAATTAAAAAATTAACGTGATTTTTTTATATCACATTTTCTGATGACACAGCCAGAATTTTATTGTCAGGTCGTCCGAATATGGTGTGATTTTAATATTTTATAATTTTACACATTTTTTAAAAAGGCTGCTCTTAAATCTTGAGTTTTTGTTTGTTTGGGTTTACCAAAAAATTTTGCATTGTTTTAGCAGAACAGCGTCTTTTTGTTAATAATTCTATCTGTATGCATTTGTGTTGATTTCTATAATACATTTTAGCGTGAAGACATTTTGATGATAAGTCAGCATTTTGATCATAATGATTAGTACTGAGTAGACGTGTTTTCTTTGTGCTCGCCTTTGTATCACTATTACACCAGTTAAATTAAATTAAAAATTTGTTTTTATTACAACAACATCGCGGTACATCTGTAAACAGAGTTTTAAAACATTAACAATATAAAGTATTGTTTTAAAAAAGTTTTATTGCTGAAAGTTTTTAATTGCAAAATTCTTCTTCTTCAATTATACAAAATTTTCAATAACAAAACATGTCAACAAAAGGAAAGAATGCGCGCAAACAACAGCTTTCACCCTCTTCTTCTCCACAAAGTGCATCTAAAATTGCACGTATTGAAACCCCTTTTCCTAATGATTGGACACAATTAATAGATGAGAAGTTGGAGAAACACACAGAATCGATAATTAAGTCTCTTACTAATACATACACGGCTAGTGAGAAAAAGATAATGGAGAGTATTGATGTATTGTATGGTGAGTTGTCTAACTTGAAAACAAATTTAATTGAGATCGAAAAACGAGTGACTATTATTGAAAAAACTCAAAGAGAGGATATTATTGAAATAAATAAGGAAATAACAACAATGAAAACTAAATTTGAGACATTACAGAACAATGTTGTTGCTTCGGATTTAATCATTACTCGAGTCTCTGAAAATGAAAATGAAAGTGAAGAAGAGAACATTACAAATGTGTTCTCAAAGATCTGTCAGACCATCAAATTTAAACCACCACAAATAAAAGAATCGTTTCGATTAAAATCAAAGAAGAATGATAATAAGCCAAATTCAATATTAATAAAACTTCACTCACCATATGACAGAAACCAGCTGTTTAAATCTATTGCAGGATTCTGTAAAACTAACAAGAGATCGTTAAGTATGGCTGATATTGGTGGTTTTTCTGACACTAACATTTATGTTCATGAATGTCTTACTGATGCCAATAGGAATTTAATGTTTTACTGTTCACAACTTAAACGTGATCAAAAATTAATATCTTCTTTTTCTATACGTGGAAAAGTGTTTGTCAGAGTTAAAAGAAACCAAGAAGCGATTTATGTCACCGATAAAGCGAGTGTTGATGCATTGATAGCACCATTATAAAAAAAACATTTTTGTATGCACTGATTTGTTGTTTTTACTTTTTATTTTTACTTTTTTATTTTTGTATTTTTCTAAATTTGCTTCTAATTATGTACAATTGCTATTTAGAGTTTTTAATACCTTTGCCGTTTTTATTACCAATTGCGGTTGTTTTTCTTCATTTTATGTATTTAAATGATGGCCGTTAATACGGACAGTACTTCACACAATTTAAGAACGATTCTGGGGATTGTAAGTAGTAATCATAAGGGCTTTCAAATTTGTCATATGAATGCTAGGAGCTTGAATAGTTCTAAAATAGACTATCTGAACTACATTTTATCGAATTGTTCTATAGATGTAATATGTGTTACGGTAACGTGGTTTGATCATGAAAATGATAATAATGTTTTATACGATCTTTTGAACTTTAAACTAATACGTCATGATAGAAAGTCTGGTGATAAGGGTGGTGGCATAGCAATATATTATAGAAAAGGGCTGAAATCCAAGATTATTCAAAAATCAGATGTTGAGAGTGCTGTTGAATTTCTAGGTGTTGAGTTTGAAGGAACTAATAATATTAAATGTTATGTGATGTGTGTTTATAATCCAAATAAGAATAACTGTCTCTCAAATTTTTTTTGATAAATTTAATGATTGTATCGTGTACTATGAGAACATTATTATGTGCGGGGATTTTAATATCGATCTATCACTTAACAATGCTAAATCAACACGTTTAATGGACGATGTTAGTTCGTGTGGATTAAGTATTATAAATTCGTGGCATACCCGTTTTTCACCCAACACAAAACCATCACTTTTAGATATTATGTGTTCTTCTAATGACTCCTCCACAATACACTATGATCAATTTTCTCTTGCTGGAGTTTCTGATCATGACTTTGTTGTATTATATATGCGATATTAACCTGAACTATCGTAGTTTGGATGAATATATCAATATACGCGATTTTAAAAGAATAAACGTTCAAAACTTAAGCATTGATGCGGCGAATACTATGTGGAATGATTGTTGGCAATTCGATAATGTAAATGATAAACTCAATTGGCTTACTAGAAACATTTTGTCACTTCATGAGAAACATGTACCGGTTAGAAAAATTAAAATTGTCTCTAAGCTTCCGTGGTTCAACAACGAGGTTAAATCTGCAATTAACTTACGTAATAAACTACATTCTTTATGGAAATCCAGACCGTCTGAAAACAATTGGGAAAACTTTCGTGTAGCTAGAAATAGAGTACACGTAGTCACAAAGAACATGAAAAGCTTATATTATCGGAATAAATTAAATGTTAATATTCCTACTAAGGAATTATGGAAAACCCTTGGACAAATAGGTATAAGGAAAAGTAGAACTGAATGTGACATCTGTCCTGAAATTATGAACGACTTCTTCCTTAATTCCACTAATAGAAATGACATCAGCTCTTATAATATTAACTCAACTCTCTTGTATCAAGGCAATTTATTTTATATTTTTAGTTACAGAGGAAGATGTAGGTAAAGCCATATCGGCAATTAAATCTTGTTCAATTGGATATGATGGCATTAATATAAAATTTATCAAACTTATACTTCCTTTTATACTACCAGCCTTAACACATACTTTTAACCATATCATAACAACGTCAAACTTTCCTTACATTTGGAAGGTTGCAAATATCATTCCCGTTGGAAAAAAGAATCAACCATCGAAACCTGAAGATTATAGACCTATAAGTATCTTACCATCCCTCTCTAAAGCTTTTGAGCGCTTACTTTCAAACCAAATTATTAAACACACATTATGCAACAAACTTCTTTCTGATAATCAGTCTGGTTATCGTTCTGGGAGAAGCTGTAGTACAGCATTGCTCAAGGTCTTGGAGGACATTCGACCTTCTTTTGATAGAGGAGACCTAACTGTTGTTGTGCTAATCGACTTTTCAAAGGCGTTTGATACCGTAAACCATAATGTTTTATTATTAAAACTTAGGGAATATTTCGGTTTTAGTAGAAGTGCTTCAGAGCTTATCAGTTCGTATCTGTTAGATCGATATCAAAGAGTTAGTTCAGATAATGCTTTCTCAACCCTCAAACCAGTTTTTTCTGGTGTCCCACAGGGTTCAATTCTTGGCCCTATATTATTTAGTTTATTTATAAATGATATTGTATACTGCTGTAAAAGTTCTAATATACACCTTTATGCTGATGATGCACAAATTTATCTTTCGAGACCAATAGGATTGATTGAGGACTTAGGGTGTCGGTTAAATGAGGACCTAGGTGATATATTTCGTTGGTCTGTGAACAATAACCTTATGATTAATGCCTCGAAAACGCAAGCCCTTCCAATTCATAAAGGCATTTGTAACGATATTTTACCGGAAATTATTTTGCAAGATAAGTTGATAAATTATGTTAGTAAAGTGAAAAATCTTGGTTTTGTAATCAACACTGAGCTTAACTGCAAGGATCACATTAATTATACAATAATGAGAATGTATAATGTCCTCAGGAAACTTTGGCACTCTGCATTATATGTTCCTAATGATACTAAACTAAAATTGGTGAAAACCCTCATTATACCCATCATGACTTATAGTGCTATCGTATTTGGTAACCTTGACTCAGTGTCTAATAATAATTACAATTGGTTATCAACAATTGCGCTCGATATGTCTATAACAAAAGAAAATTTGATAGCATATCTCATTACTCCATACGAATTTTAGGAAGTAGATTGACATCTTATCTTAACATCCGTAATTTAATATTTTTACACAAGATTATTTACAAGAAAGAACCTGATTATTTATATAAAAAACTTAATCTTGCTCGGTCTAGTCGTACGTGCAATATTAATATACCTGATTTCAACTATTTATCGTCCTCAAGAATGTTCTTCGTTAGTACTGTGAAATTGTGGAATTATTTACCTAACTCACTTAAATCCGATCCCCGTGAATTGGTTTTCAAAGCGGAGGTTTTAAAGCTTTATGAGTAGCAATTATTTTCTTTTTTTTTAAATTTCACTTTAATTGTTATTTTAACTTTTATTGTTATTGTATTTTAAGGTTTATAACATGTTATATATAATTTTAAAAATTGATATTATAATGTTTGAGGTGCCCTAAGAGACTCTAAGTCTTATTTGTACCAAAAGAAAAGAATAAATAAATGAGTAAATTACACGTTATTATGAATTTAATAGTGAATTTAATTATGAATTTAATAATGAACATTATAGCTGAAATCTGGTTTAAACCAAAGTTTGCTGGCAATCTGGTTATGAAACGTAATTTCAAACCAGATTTTTCATACAAATTCATAACTAGATTGTCGGAAAATCTGGTTTAAAATTACGTTCAAAAATAAGGTTGTAGCGATACAACACTGTGATTACCCCGTATTTTGGGAGAGAAATTTGCAAGATTTGGCATCGCCTTGTGGAAACAAAAATTTTAACAAATAAAAAAAAAATATTTTATTTAAGAAAACTACATAATTTTATTTGAATTATTTAATTTAAGAAAAATAATTTTGCAGTAAAGTCCAGTAAAAATTACTCAGTAACAATATTACGGAGACGAGAGTAAGTAAGACCAAATTTATTAAAATATAAAAAAAAATAAACGAACAGAAAATTTTGATCCGCGCCTGATACTAAGCAGCATTAATGTGTCATAAAAAAGATCTTAATTTTTTTTTTGTAATGCCAAATATTGTAGATATGTCATTTAAATCATTATAACTCTCAAGCCATTAATATATGACCTTCAAACAAATTGTAAAAAATTATGGATTGTCCACGGAATATGATGAATATTTTTAAAAACATTTTATAATTCATGTGTGCTTTGTTATTTTCAAAAATTAAGGTACCAAAAAAATTTTAGATCCATATATCTCAGTTTTTAGACACAACTTGATGAATTTTATGCATATCTGCAACAACGGTTAAAATTTACCATCAGCAAAATTTAGTATTCTTTTAACCCAAATATTAAAAATAGTTATGACCTTCAAACCAATATGCATATCGGAGATGCATATAGCGGGGATTGGAAGAGACTTACCCTATAAATTAGGTATATGCTGGACAAATTTTAACAGCGAGTTAAATTTGATATTTGCCTTACAAATGTGTAAACTGTAGAATTGACTGGGGGAAAAAGTATATACAAATCAAAAATCGATTTTGTTTAAAAAGTCCCGCTATTAGCAAAAAACTGCACCTGCGTCGGATCAAATTTGGAATTTCACATCTTCAAATTCAAATAATTCGGTATCTTTCAGAAATAACCCACAAATGTGGGCATGTTTTATATTAGTCTCTACACTTAGGGAATTATGTTGGTAAAGACGACAGCAATTGCAGTCAAAAACAAATGAAATTTCATTTAAAAAAAGGACGACTTACATTTCATTAAATTCAACTAACATTGTCATTTGTTTTTTTAATGTTCAAAAAATGACTAACATTGTAGTAAAAATGAACCACATGGTAGTAAAAAATAAACCAAAAATTTTTTTTTTATTTTTTTAAATAACAAATAACAACTGTAAAAAAAGAATGTAAAATCATAAAACAGTCATTTGATGTGAGTTGTTTTTTTAAAAGAACTACAATGTTAGTTAAAAATGTTATTTGTTCTACAAATGACTTACATTTACATTAAAAATAATGAAACTGTATTACAACCCAAACAACTACATATTTTTAAAGCAGAAGTTCCCTGAGTGTACTAGCAGATTACAAATATGTTAATTTTTTGAAAATCGGATTAGAAACAAATTTTGCGAGCACTCAATATTTTAAATATAAAATGTTCCCTAATTTCGATGATCATATTGCCACCCACGGGGGATTTTCAGGGTTCAAAATTAAAACTTATACTCGATATTACGTCTCTTATACATGTTCCAAATGTCATTGCAATCGGACAATTAACTAAGAAATAGCCGAATTATTTTCAAACATTTTATGAGATATCCCACTGTGTGCTATAACTTTTTCGGCCCCGGCTCAAATTGATGCACGCGAACGGATTTAAGTTTATTTTATCTAGTATTTAAAGTCTACAAAGTGCCATGAAATAAGTTTTAATATTTTTAATTTAAAAAAATTTTGGAAAATGTCCATATACTAAATACTACCTATATGAACAAAAATTATACACTATAATCGAAAAACATTCACATTTTACCGAAATAACAAAAATAAAAAGTAAAACAAAAAGACAAAACAAAAACCTTGTTTTAGAACCACAATACATTATTATTTTTTGTTTTCACTTACACATGCATGCATAAGTTTCCTCCATATGATGAATTTCATATCAAAACCGATATTCGTTGAACCCGACCCTCAGAATTTGATGAAATTTCGCATACAGCTACATTTTACCTATACAAACACAACCTTATATTTAGAAATTGCATTTTTGAAAATATGTGGGCGTCAAGTGTTTTTTTTTCCAAAAAAAAAAAAAATTTAGAAGGGTCTATTTAATATATACAACATATCTAAAAACTAAAATGGCGTTCTTTTTTTTTTTTTTTTAATATTTCTAAGTAAATGCATCTCTTGTTAACTTCCTTATATTTTGATATCACTGTGTGACAAAAAATAAAATAAAGTAGCTATACTTTTAAAGTTATACATGATTTTTTTGTAATTCTAATAGGATTCTTCTTTATAATCGAGCTTAAGATCTTTTGTTAAATGATTGCAAATTATTAATTTCCAATATTTCGTCTCCACATTGGGAGACTTCTTCAGGGAAATTTATTTTAATTTAATTTGTAACAATTTGAAAAGTTTTGAAATAACAAATTTAAAAAAAAAAAAGGCGGGAAAATAAATATTTGTTTTTTTGTCAATATAAAAATATCCCAGAAAACAATAATAAAAAATATTTAAAAAACATCATAGTAAACAAGATTAAATTAACAATATTTAAAATCTTAACTAAAATATTATAACAACATATATTATTTAACATTCTAATAATTATCTTAATTCCTATTAACTAAATGTCTGTAATTCTGAGCAATATTTGCTATGTCCGTTTTATAGTTTATTCTTTGTGTTAATGGTACTTTCATAATTTGAAGCATTTCTAAAGTGTATCTGCGTCTGTAATTGCTTTCTGTATTCAAAATTAGTGTATTATAAAAATCGGGATAGTGATTTGAGTTACTGCAGTGTAATGATAACGCTGTTTTTTGTGCAATAGTAGTTTTATTGTATTTCTGATCAGATTTGTGTCCTGCAATTCTTGTTTTTAGTTTGTTTTTAGTTGTACGTACGTATACTTTGTTACAAATCTCATTATCATTTCCCTTGCATGGTATTTTATAAACTAGATTGGAGATTTCTAATTTGTTTATTTTATCTTTTGTTTTGCTGTATAGTTTACCTAATGTGTTACATGTTCTATGTTCTATGTGCTACTAAATACTTTTTATTATCATATATTTTAGATTTTTCTATTCTTTCAGATAGAAGATCGAAATATTCGGTGAGTGGCACTTCTTAACCAGCCATGGAAAATCTGCATGTGATGGTATAGGCGCTCGGAATTATAGCATTGCAAATAAAAACCAAATTCAAACGGCGAAAGACCTTTATCATTGGGCTTCACAAACTTATAAGACCTCCATAGAAGTTGCTTATGCAGACGCTGACGAATTTAACAAAACAAAAGAAGAGCTTTTTTCAAGGTATAAAAATGCTAAAACTATTACAGGAACTCAAAGCTTCCATTCTTTTATACCTTTAAATGAAACTTCACTAAAAGTTAGCAAATATTCCGAAAGTCAACGATATGAGCTACGCAAAATTATATATTAAATCTTAAAAAATAAAAATAAAAAAAAAAAAAAATTCCAAGGGTAAGTCCATATTTTGGGGGGTGTCTGAAAAATTTGATAATACGATTCTTGTTTTTTTTTTTGAAAAAAAAACACTTGACCTTTGAAGTGTTATCCCAGTTTAAAGTTTTATTTCTGGCAAAAAAAAAATGTTCAGTGTAATATAAAATTTTTACAGTGTATGTTTTCGAAAGCTAATTTAAATACCTTTCTAAAGGTACCAAAATCTTTGAAATCGGTTAGCCATTCCGTAGTAATCTCAGCTTGAAAGTACATGTTATCGTGATTTTTCAAAAACTTCGATACCTTGCCACGCCCACATATTTTCAAAAATGCAATTTTTAAATATGAGGTTGTGTTTGTATAGGCAAAATGTAGCTGTATGCAAAATTTCATCAAATTCTGAGGGGGGTCGGGTTCAAAATGTGCCTTTTTTTTATAGGTTTTGATATGAAATTCATCATATGTAGATTCACATATTTACACCAAGATCATAAAGTATGTTATTTAAATTTCATTGAAATTTGAAGTTTTACACACATACACGCAATACTAAATTAATTAATTACAACTTTAACTCTGTGAAATATATAGAAGCTGCTTTTTCGGTCAACTTAACTTCGACTTGATTGGATTGTCAATTCTGACATAAAATATTTGTAATTTTTAAAAATCTTATATATAAACCCACCCAGCGGCGTACCCAGGATTTTATTTCGGGGGGGGGGGGGTCCCAATTTTTGTTTTTTAAATTTTTTTTGTTTGAAAAGCATATAATTTTTTACATACGAGAGACTATATTTAATATTTTGTAGTGTCCGACCAAGTACTCGGCTTCGGCATTGTAGTTCGGTCCAAAAGTGAAGTTCGGCCAAATTCGGCCGAACTTCACTTCACCTGAAAAGAGAATATAGGTTCATCAATTTGGGATAGACATGATGCAGTACCAGACTTAGAAGTAGCAGAACCAAACGAAAATTTTATTGAAAAAGAAATTAAAATGTTTATTACGGAGCCTTTAGGTCCCGAAATATAAATATATTTGAGTATTGGAATTCAAGTCCATTTACAAATATAAAAGCTGTAGCAATAAAATATGTATCAGCCCCACCAACTAGTGTAGCTAGCGAACAGCTTTTTAGCGCTGCCGGACAGCTGTATTCTGATAGACGAAGCAATTCACATGATGTGAATGCGGAAAAATTGCTTTTCTGTCATGACAATATCAAACTTTTTAATTTTAAATATTAAAGTTTAAGTTTTTTTTTCTCTATACCAACTTAAAAATCGATCAACTATTTTTCTTTGACTATAAAATATAGTACAATACAAATATTTTATTCTTTTTTTGTACTTAAAATAGTAAAACTATTTTCCAAATATGATTTTTGAAAAAATATACCTATAAATTTGTATTTTGTTTATGTTTAATTACTTTTTGGTTTAAATTTATTGATCGAAAAAAACAATTTATATTTTTTTTTATTAAAACAAAAAGTTCAGCTTCGGCCGAACATTGATATTATGGCCGAAGTTCGGCTTCGGCCGAAAAAAATGAGTTCGGTCGGACACTAATATTTTGTATCTGTTACATAAGTTTTTGATGGGAAAGTTACCATTGAAGTTATACCCAGTTATGATAGCAATTTTGAAGCAAAAATGTTTTGACATGTCTTTGTGTTTTTAGTTTTTTTATATCTACAAAAAAGTTTTTTTTTTTTTGAAATATTAAACAAATTTATGTATCAATTAAATAATTTTATTTTGATTTTTAAAGTGAGCTATCATATTAATTAAGATCCTTATATACTCTTAACAAAACTCTTAAAATTTAATTCGACGATTTTGTTTCATAAAAGTGTCAATGATTTTGTCAGGTTTAACCTTTCTCGATACACTGATGCAAGAGCTAGAGCACCAAGTCAAGCTTCGCCCATAGAATTCCTTAAATATGCTTTCACTCTTTTTAGGGTGGAAAAACTTCTCTCCGCGGATGCAGTTGTAACAGGAATTACTATCAGTAAATGTAAAAACATGTAAACGTTTGGAAAAAGCTCCTTGTTGCAATCTTGAATAGCATCTAGCGGATTCGATGGTCTTTATGGTAGTGGTTCCATAGATCAATTTCAGTTAATATAACATTAGTTTGAAAAATTATAGCCTCAAAAAATATTAGAAATTCATTTATTACATACTAACCAAAACAAAATAAAAATAAAATTGGCCCCCAAAGATTTCCCCCCCTGGGTACGCCACTGAAGAC
>CM037853.1:7793519-7859519 GCA_021234595.1 Delia radicum | reverse complement strand
AATACGGAATCATCAGCATCAGGTGCTACTACAGCGATTGAAAAATAAGGTACAGAGCAAATATATTTGATGTTAGTTTTTAAATTCGTATATAATTTCATTATGTTGTAGCTACGTTAAAAAAGAAGAAAAAAAGAAAAGAAAGAAAATTTTTTATGGAAAACAAAAATACAATTTATTAAAACAATTTTTTTTTAAAAAGCTGATAAAATAGTAGCAATTTTTATGCTTTAAGTTTTTTTTCAATTGAATTAGCATGGGTAAGACGGAGTCCAAATTAGAAAAACCCAACGCGAACGTTATAACCAACGTTGAGGTTGTCGACCACACGAACCAGATCGATTCCTTGTGGTACCTCAGTTTGTGCTTGGTTTTAATAAGTGGAGCTAATTTATTACTTAAGCTCCACATACTGCACAAACGATCTCTTCGCAAGAGATATATGAGCAGAAGCGACAATCTTGATAAGGTTTAGTCAATTTGCGATATTTTGGGATAAGTACCAATTCTATTGGGAATATTTTTCTTTTCAATCATTTAATTTTTTTTTCTGTAATTTCAATTATGAATTAGTCTAATTATTTTATAACGCGAGGTTTGACTATCGTATTTTGAATTTTATATGGACTGGGGACGGATCCTCACCAAGTTAAGGTTAATTAAGGAACACTTTGATAGGTCTTACAAGTGTCTGAACACTGATAGACCTACCAGGGAAGAGACGGTAGTAAAACACGTGGATGTATTATTGGACCGTTTCGAGCAAATTAGAGTACTACTTAACGTACATTACCATCGGCTCAGACCTTCTCATAAGGCAGCCGCCGAAAACTTCTTTATAGACGTTCGGGGTAAACTTGCCAGCATTTTGTCACGAAGGGGATTGGACGTAAAACTCCCGAGCACTCTCCACGAGAACCTAATATATAACACGGAGGGCCAAGGAGTTATGGCTCCCCCTGAGGAAACGGTAATGGCTCAAACGGTAACCCAATTCCTTGGGTTGGCCTCAAAACTTCTGCCTGAATTTGACGGCAGACCGGAGAATCTGGGAGGTTTTTTGGACGCGATTAGTCTAGTGGATTCCATTAAGGAAACCCACGAAGCAGTGGCTGTTAGTTTAGTAAAAACTAAATTAAAAGGCACTGCTAGGAACTTGATAAACTCCGAGACGACGCTAGCGGATATAGTGGCTAGATTGAAGGTTTCCGTAAAGGGAGAGTCAGTTAATGTTTTGACGGCAAAACTTATGAACATACGGCAATCTGGCAAAAACGCTAATGCCTATGCTAGGGAAATAGAAGATAGAAGGAAATACAAAGTGCCTACATTTCTGATGGTCTACCGGCAGAAGTTGCGAGCAAATATTCAACTCAACAAGCGGTGAAGGCTATGGCCAAAAATGCCCAAAACGAAAGGGTAAAACTGATCATAGAATCAGGCCAATTTGCTGACATGAATGAACTTGTTTCAAAATTCATCACCAGTTGTACCGAGGTGTCGGGCCAACCTAACTCGGTCATGTTTTACGGTTCCAATGGACGTAATAATAACCGGTATCGCGGCAACGGTCGTGATGGCGGGAACGGCCGTAATATTAATCGGAATAACGATAATAGACGTTACAATAATGGTAACGGATATCGTAATGGCAACGGTAATAATAACAATAAGGGTAACGGATATCGTAATGGCAACGGTAATAATAACCGTAATAGAGGCCGTAACAATAACTCCAACAATAACCGGAGTAGAAATTGGAACATACGTCTCATAACCGACAATGAATCGGGAAACGCACAAGACCCCCTGAATATGCATTAGAAAGTAAAATTTTTAATATAAATTTAAGTCTCTACAGTTATATCAATATTAGGTCGTCACTGAATGAGAGTAAATCCACATTTCTGGTAGATACAGGCGCCGATATATCTGTAATCAAAATCGGTCAAGTTCTTAATGAACAAATAGATGAGAGTATATGTACGAATATTAGCGGTATAGGCCAGGGATTATTGAATACCATAGGTAAAGTCGAAGCGGATTTGAGAATTGGAGATCTCCTTATCGGACATGAATTTCATGTTGTAGAGGATGATTTTCCGATTCCGTGTAATGGAATTATAGGTATGGATTTCATTAGGAAATATAGATGCATTTTGGATTATCAAGATGATACTGATTTTATCATTTTGAGGCCGGATAATTTACCATATTACGTGAAGATGGCATTGATGAATGCACCTAGTATTAATTCCATATCACTTCCTTCTAGGTCAGAAGTAATTAGATTAGTTGGTATTCAATCGACTGAAAAAGAGGTATTGATTCCTCATCAAGCGCTACAAGATGGTGTTTATGTTGCTAATACGGTGACATTGGGATCAAGGCCACTGGTTAAAATTGTCAATACAACGGACAAAGATTTAATTATACAAAATGTTCAAATAAAAACGGAGAGTCTTAACGACTATGAATTTGTCCGACCAGGCCGTGAATCGCGAAATGATAAGGAAAAATTGAAAAAATTGTCTAAAAATTTTCCGGAATTTGTGGACGGAAGGTTAAGGAAATTGTGTTCCGAATACATAGACGTTTTTTGCATTGGAAACTGAGAAAATCAGTCCTAATAATTTTTACAAGCAAAAACTAAGACTTAACGATAGACAACCGGTATATATAAAAAGTTATAGGATACCACACTCTCATAAAGAAGAGGTGAATAGACAGGTGGATAAACTCATAAATGATGACATAGTCGAACCGTCAGTTTCCGAATATAATAGTCCAATTTTATTGGTACCGAAGAAACCCTTACCGGGTACAACTCAGAAACGATGGAGATTGGTGGTTGACTATAGAGGAATTAATAAGAAGCTTATCGCCGATAAGTTTCCACTTCCTCGAATAGATGATATTTCTAATCAATTAGGTAGGGCAAAATTTTTTTCATGCTTGGACCTAATATCAGGTTTTCATCAGATAGAATTAGAAGAAGAATCTAGGGACATAACGTCATTTTCAACTGAAAAAGGTTCCTATAGATTCAAACGATTACCGTATGGTATAAAAATCGCACCAAATTCATTCCAAAGAATGATGTCGTTAGCCTTTTCAGGGCTGTCACCAGCCCAGGCTTTCTTATACATGGACGATTTAGTCGTCATTGGTTGTTCTACTGACCACATGTTACAGAATTTAAGAGAAGTATTTGGCATGTGCCGAAAATACAATCTCAAATTACACCCGGATAAGTGTTCATTTTTCTGTCGTGAAGTGACATTCCTCGGACATAAATGTACCGACAGGGGAATTTTGCCAGATGATAGCAAATTTTCGATAATTGAAAATTATCCTACACCGAAGAACGGTGATGAAGCTAAACGCTTTATTGCATTTTGTAACTATTACAGACGGTTTATACCGAACTTTGCAGAATCATCTCGGCATATAACTAGGTTATCTAAGAAGAATGTTCCTTTTGAATGGACTGCGGAATGTGAAAATTCCTTTAGGTACCTTAAGAACCAATTATTGAATCCAAAAATTCTAAAATATCCGGATTTAGACAGAGAATTCTGTATAACGACGGATGCTAGCAAAAATGCATGTGGGGCTGTTCTGAGCCAGGATTGTAAGGGCATGCAGTTGCCAATTGCTTATGCATCCAGATCTTTCACTAAGGGTGAACGCAATAAATCGACAATAGAGCAAGAATTAGCTGCTATTCATTGGGCGATACAATATTTTAGACCATACGTTTATGGTAGGAAATTTCTGATGAGAAGTGACCATAAACCACTAACCTATCTATTCTCGATGAAAAATCCATCGTCAAAATTGACGCGTATGAGACTGGATTTGGAAGAATACGACTTCGTGGTCGAGTATATCAGGGGAAAAGAAAATCACGTGGCAGGACGCATTGTCGCGGATAGAATTCACGGACATTCGAAACATAGGTGTTAATAACATACTGAAGGTTAAAACTAGACTTCAGGCTGCAAATGAGGAAAAAAGTGTGAATACCGAGATAACAGGCACACGTAACGAATCGATAAATGTAAGAGTATATGAGGCAATTAATGCACAAGAGTACAGAAAAAACGCCACGATTGCATTTTTCAAAGGATAAATTTACTATCCGAAAGGGAAAGTATAAACTTTCCGACTACAAGTTGCATGATTTAGTTACTAATGGAATCGTTGACTTAGGTCGACTCTTTCCAAAGCTTGAGAAAGTAGCTGGTAACATAGGTCTGACAACATTGCAACTGTCACTAAATGACAGTTTGCTCAGAACCCATGGGAAGAGTGACTTTATAAGTAAGGGAAATAAAATCCTGCAGGATTTAAAAATAGTACTCACTCCAGCATTAATCAAAATCGAAAACGATTCGGATAAATTGAAAATCATACGAAGGTATCATGATGACCCACTATGTGGAGGTCATCCGGGCATAACTCGCATGTTGCGAAAGATCAGATTGAAATATCACTGGAAGGGCATAACGAGGGATGTCACTCGCTATGTTAGAAAATGTGATAAATGCCAGCGGAATAAGTCTGGATTAAAGATCAGGGAACCCTTAGTTTTGATACCAACCCCGGCTAAACCATTTGACATAGTTCTTGTCGATACAATTGGACCATTGCCCAGGTCGAATAATGGTAACGAATACGCCGTGACGATAATTTGTGACCTTACTAAATATTTGGTCGCCATACCAGTACCGAATAAAAGTGCAAATGTAGTAGCTAAAGCTATTATGGAGCACTTTGTACTTACGTACGGCCCAATGGGTAAAATACTCACCGATATGGGCACTGAGTATATCAACCAGGTTCTCCAAGAACTCTGCGTAACCCTGAAAATTGACAAGGCAACATCTACTGCATACCACCATGAAACAATGGGAACCATTGAGCGATCACATAGGACTCTTAACGAGTATCTAAGATCATATATTTCAAATGATAAGTCTGACTGGGACGAGTGGATGAAATTTTTTGTATATTGTTACAATACATCACCGTCAGCGGTTCATGAATACTGTCCTTTTGAACTAGTATATGGGAAGATCCCTACCGATTTTGAATTTTTGGGCAATGGTAACATTGACCCTCTGTATAATATTGACGCATATGCGAAAGAAGTGAAATATAGATTGCAAACGGCTCACAAGAGAGCCATAGAGCGACTGCGCAATTCAAAGACAACACGAGGTGAACATTCTAAGGACAACTCCAATGAGATAAGCGTATCTATTGGTGACCACGTACTAGTGAAGAACGATACTGGACATAAGTTGGACAAATTATACAATGGACCATTTGAGGTAATCGAGGTAGATAACAGAAATAACGTTAGGATTAAGGATGACAATAATAAGTCATCCTTGATCCATAAGAATAGATTAAGAAAATATTACTTTAACTAATTAAATAAAATCTAAAAATTATTCTTAAAAAAAAAAAAGGAGAACAATGAAAATTTATAATTGTAATTAAAATTAATTAAAAAAAAAATAAAAATAAAAAAAAAAAAAAAATTTTTTTTTAAGATAAAATCATTCAAACAAAATTTGAAATTATAAATAAAACGAAAGGTTAATTTTTATCTAATTAAGTTATACAAAAAGATTGATCAATTAGCTACATTGATCAATCTTTTTCCCAAAAAAGGAGGTGTAGTGTAATTAACAAGTCAACATTGTCATGCCATTGTCATGCCATCACTGTCATTTGACACTTGATTGTGATTGGCTAAGAACCGTATTTTGTTGACTCGTTAATACGACACCTTTATATTTATGAACGTGGGAATCACTCAATTTGTGATTACCCACAGAATATTTTAAGGTAGATTAAGAGTTTTTAAATATATAATAAACAGTCGCTCATTAGAGCCAAAAGAACAATAATTGAAGTGCTTATTATATTACGCAGTACAGTCCAGTATCCCAACACTCTTAAAATCTACAACATACTCACTTTCTTCTACATGTTGCGGTAATGACAAAGACTGAATGGAAAATAAGAGATATACTCTTGAAAGTTTACGTATTCAACAAAGAATTTCAAACGCTCTTAACTCTAAAGAAGACAAAGACCTAACAAGCTTCAATATTATGTGGCAATCAGTTAATTAAAAAGGTACTGTGATATTTTTCAGGATAGCTAAAATAAGTTTAATTTTAATTAATTAATCCTCTATTTATAAAAAAAAACTTCTTCTTATTCTTACATATGTTTCCTTTTATAAAAGTTTCATGTTTTAAGCATCTTTATAGCAGATAGCTTTTATTAAAGGCGAAAAACAATATATTGAACACTTATAGATTTAAACCTGTTAAAATAGCAGAAAAAGCTACTAAAAATTAGTTAAAAATTACGTTTGCAGAAAGAACTGCGAAATTTAGCAAATTGTTTTGCTAAAGATTAATTAAATAAGAACAGTAAAAATAAATCTGTTTACTTTACAAAATTTAGTGATATCCAATGTGAATTTTAGTTAATTGAAAAGAGCATTTTACTCTGTAAAATAAGCAAAAAATTTTCTTAATATTAAATAGCAAACAAAAACTGTAATATTAACTAAATTTTTGCTATATTTACCTACTCGATAAATTTTATACGCAAAAAATATAAAATTTGGTAAAGTTTTGCAATTCTTTTTTTGTTTTTGCCAAAAAAAATTAGCATAGTTTTTGACAATTTATCTTTAGGAATGATGTAAACATATAGGGGAAAGCTTTCACAATTGTGAACCTAGAAAATCTTTTTGTTTTAGCTAAATTGGGTTTGATCGAGTTGTCTATTTTCCTCGGAGGACTAAAAAAAATTAACTTAAGACAAGTTAAAGAGAAACCGGATTCCAGAGTTCTGCATCCAGAAAGTAGTGTATTTTTTTTTTTTAAATATATATAAAAAATTATAAATTAAAGTTATATTTTTTACACAGTATTAAAAATTTGTTTATAATTAACACACAAATGCAAAATAAATTATTTCAGAAGAAAATATCATAAAATTGTCCGATGTATTGCGATACGTTTAAAAGTTTTTAATCTACAAAATTCGATCATTTTCGTCTCTTTTTAAATCACAATAGGTTTTAAACAGCTCATCAGATGAAAATACTTTTTTATAGTATGTGATAGAAATAAAAACTTATTTTTTTTTTATCAAATTGGTACCTTAAAAAATTTTGAGCTGTTACTGATTTATTGTTATCCGGTGCATTTTAAAAGTGTTAACAAATATAATTTTATTATTTATATTTTAAACTTGAATGATAAGGAACGACATCACGTATATTCAGCTGTTTCTCTTCTTCTACACTCAGCGAACTTCTAGTTTAAAAATATGTAGTTGTTTGGATTGTAATACAGTTTCTTTATTTTTAATGTAAATGTCAGTCATTTGTAGTACAAATTTAATTTTTTACTTATCTTGTAGTTCATTTAAAATAACAAACCACATCAAATGACTGTTTCATGATTTTACATTCATTTTTCGCAGTCGCTTTTTGTTATTTAAAAATATAAAAAAGTAAATGTTTTGTGTTTTTTTTTTCTAACATATGTGGTTAATTTTTACTATAATTGTAATTTTAATTTTTTAAACAGTACAAACAAATGACAAAAGTTAGATAAATTGAATGAAATGTTATTCGTCCTTTCTTCAAGTGGAATTTCATTTGTGTTTGACTACATATGCTGTCGTCTTTACCTACCTAATGTCCTTAATGTACACAAAAAGCATTAAAAATAACCCCTTTATCGGTCAAGAGACACGCAAAGAAGTAGAAAACTTTTAGAGAGAAAAATTGTTAATTTATTTCCAGAAGGTATTCACAATTCTTCAAAATCGAAACTAATAATTTTTTTGAGTTTGAATTTTAACGTAATTAATATGCAATTTTATTTAATTTAATTGTGAAAGGCGTGGTAGAGAAGAATTAGTGTATTTTCGAAAAAATCATAACTACATTGCAAATTTTAAATTTTTCTGAATCAGACTGCGCAGTTTCTGGTATTGAACCTTCGTCAGTGGACCCTGTTTTTTGAATTTTGAATAATGTAATATTTGTTATGTTTTTTTTTTTGTTCGATTGCGTCTATATGAAAATTTCTGTGCAATCACTGACCGTGGTAGGGATAAACTGATTTCTAATGCCACATGCACTCGCACTACACGTTAGACGAAGCGCTTTAGCCTTCTGAGCTATCGTCAGGTCGAGTTTTGTTGGGATTAAAACTAGTTTTATTCAATACACGGTGTTTTTGTTCTTGCATACATAATCTCAGAAGTACAACTCCAACAACACAACAGTTTTAATTTTAGAAACTTACCTCACTCCAATGTCCACTGTTATCCCATATGTTGTAAGTGATGCCATATCTATGTTATATTCTTTGTAAAATATAAAAAAAATATATATATTTTTAAGACAAAAAATCACTTTAAATTTATTTTTCAATTAGAAAAAAGTTTTTAGTTATATAAAATCAATGATTGCATAGATTTTATATAACTAAAAACAAAAAATAATTCAGACCATAAAGTGTTTTAATTTTTTTAATGAACTTATTTTACAAACTTAGAATTTTTGCCCCTGTGTCAATTTGGAATTGAGCATTTTTTCTGTCAAAAAAAAAATTACAAATGTTCAGAAATAGTTTAAATTATTAAAAATAAAAATAAATAAAATGTTTAATTTCCAGAAAAATTTACTATTTAAAAGCCATCAGACCCTTTAGATAATTTTAGCAAAACGTATATGTAATTATGAACAAATTGAAAGTAGTAGGAAAAATTTGTGAATGTTATCATCAAAAGTTAGTAAAATTTTACTTATTATTAGTAATAAATTAAATTAAAAATTTCTTTAATCAAAATTTATTTTTATTGTCATTTGGCATTTTATTTATATTTTACATAACAAAAATGTTCAAATTCAAGAACACTTTGATCTCAAATATGAAAAAATAGACTTATTAAAATATTGGTTTATTTTAGCAACTCGGTTTTATAAATTAACAAAACATTTTGCTAAATCAAAAATTATTGAAAAGTTGTGTAATTTTTAAATATAAAGTAGGAAATGTTTTTGGTAAAAATAATTTTGTACTAAAAAGTATTACAAAATGTGTAAATTTTTTTTTTTTTTTAAATTATTTGTAAAATTATTTTGGGTGGACTAAGCCCTCTTGCCCATCCATGCCTACGGTCTTGTTAACACAAAATTGTATTTTCGTTGAATTTGTTATACTACAAAGCATTTCTTGGTGCTATGCTACTTTCTTGCAGATGTTTAAGAGGAGGTTTCTAACAATTTGAATATGGGACTGTGCCTTTTTCCGTTTTGCATTAAAATCTCCCGGTTCAGTTGATGCCAGTAGTAATTTCGTTTGGTCTTCACTCGTGTATAATAAAAAGTGCTCCAATTTTAGCGAAAAAAAAAACAGTTTAGAATTGTCGTGCTCATATACAGAAAAAACTAAAAACGGGTTTCAATTAAAAAATTTAGTGAATCAATTAATATTTTAATTGATTTTGCACCTATCACGGCAATACATATCAATCAAACCTTTTATTAAAATTAAGAAGGGAAAAAAAAGTTATAAAAAACTTATACAAAAAAAAAATATGATACTCACAAAAAAAGTGTGTGATCTATAGATTGGTATGTGTGTTTTTCGCAATGCTGAGTCTGTTTGTGTGTGTGCTTGCTTTGTTTGTTAACTTCAAAGGTATTTTATACTGAAAATTTTCTATTTATGCATACAGTGTATGAAAAATAATATGATAATTGCGTCTAAAATAAATATGTATTAATATATTTAAAAATCAATTAAAATATTAATTGATTCAATTAAATATTTGTTTAGAAACAAATTAAATTCGAATCAAATCTTTATTTAGATATTTTAGGTTGATAATTTTTTCTATGTATATATTTTTGTTATACCATTTTGTTGTAATATGCAGTAATTCACAGCTTTCTGATGACTTTCATATTTATTTTCAAAGTTTTTAAGACCGCTAATTTAATCTGCAATTTTTATGTATCAATTTAAAACAATTTCCAATTATTTTTGACCAATTATAAAAAATAAAGTTCAATTTTATTATTTTTAGTTTTAAAATTTCTTGGACAAGCATTTTTTTCCAAATAATAAAAACACGGATTTAAAAAGAAATTTTGCTTAAAAATGTGACGTGAAGAAACATTTTGAAAATTGAGTCGGAATCAATAAAAAAACAAGTTTTTTTTTACTTTCCTGAATTTATGAAATAAAATTGAAGTAGATAGATCTTATTAAAAAAGTTTGGTAGATAGAAAATTTACTAAAATGAAGAAATAATGGTTCTAGATATATTTCTTCAGTCCAAAATTGCTATCAATGATATCTACTAAATAACAGCGTCATTTGTCATTAAAAACTAATTTTCTTAAAGTCCTTAGATAGCCCCTATTGAATATAAGTCTTATATAATACTATGCAGCAATAAGTTATATTCAGTTTTTTTGTTTTTTTTTTATAAGTGTTACACTATTCTAAGTAAGCACTGTATAGCATCACATGATTTACTTACCTACCTTTTTTGATCAAGTTGTTGGGTTTGACAAATAATATCACATTTGTCAATAGTAAATACTACCAATACATTTTGGCAAAGATAAAACAACAAAACTAATGTTTTAATTAATATTTAGATTTTGTTTACCGAAATAAACTTATACTTTAAAAGCATTAGTCCGTTCATAAACTTTATTGAAATCAGTCAAAGTTATGGGGGTTAAAATTAATAGCCGGATCCATGTAATGTCGTATATAGTGTAAATATCGTATTTTTGTAACACTAATGTCATAAATGTTTTGCCAACCCTAAAAAGTTTATTATACAATTTGTATTGCATTTTTATTTAAAATTTTAAACATTTATTGAAATTAAAAATACTATAATTTTGACTGTTTACAATAAAATATTCTATTTTATAAATCTAGAAATAATTTTCGAAAGAAGTAAACGCGAAACTTGAGCAGAAATGAAGGAGAAGTTGTTAATTTCCGTACCTGCAAATAAGCTTTGTGTACTTATACATCAAATACAATAGAATGTCCATGTCAAACTTACAAAATTTATTGTCCTATATAATTTCAATACAAATTTAAACAAAGAAATATTTTAAAAAGTAAGCGTTTTTTGTTCTGTTTGAACAACTTTTAATCGTATTGATGATATAACAAGGTGATGGTCAGAGGTGATGTCTGCGCTACGTTTATTTCTTACATCCAAGAGGCTGCTTCTCCACATCTTTTCAACATATATATGGTCTATCTGATTTTCGGTTTTACCGTCGCACTGTGGTCAATATTTTGATATAGCGGACAAAACTCCTTTTGGCTCATATGAAAGTAGACAGTAGTAAACCTCGGGAGCCAAAAAATTAGAACTCTATTTCAACTATTTCACTGAGAACAGGGTGGTCCAAAATGGGCTTTTTCAGAATTTAGTAAATTATGATATTTTTAGTTAATTTTTAAAGTTTAAATGATCATAACTTTTTTGTTTTTCAAGATTTTTGGACGAAATAAATTTTGTGTTGTAACTTAACATATTTCCTTTTAATGTTAAAAAATTGAAGCTCTACTGTTTTCAGAACAATTTAAATATTTTTTTAAAAAGGTCAAATTTCTCGGAAATTTCCTACTTCATAGAGCACAACTCCTGTGAGTCAAGCTGAGTCAAAACACAAATTTACTATTTTGTAGTCCTAACTCTCCCTACATTCCTATATATACATGTCCATGCATCGGGACTGCACTTTTTGAGCTACAGCAATTTTTCTGACCCAAGGTAAGATATTCGGTACAAATGCACGTCATATTTTTTGAGAAGTTATTTGTAATTGAAAGTGGCTATTATGCATATATTTTGATGAAATTTTGTACAAGAGTTCTTATTGACCCAAAAAATAATTCTGTTGAAATTAGGAGAAGTTGGCTCATATTTGGACCTAGTCCACATAGAAGGGTGTATCAAAATTTTGACAAAAATGTCAATAGAACTCTCAAATTATGTGGTATCTGGCAATTCATTTGGAAAAGGTAAAAAATGATTATATTGCCACCTAATATTACATAACTTAAATACCTGAAAATTGCAAATAAATTTAAAACCAATAGAAATAACAGTAAAACCAAGTACCTGTTATATTATGTTTCAAAGAGGTAAAAAAGATTATGTTGAAACTTCGAGCAATAGTATATTAATCCATGCATTAATTTGTTTTCTTCATTATTGTTTAAACAATGGCTAAATTCAGTTATAGTGTTCTATCTGATATATATTTTGCACGGAAAGATGAAAAAGACATTATTTTACATATAATGAATAATCAATTCTTCAAATATGCGACAAACAAGAAATTAAAATTCATAACTTAAAAATAAAAAACTTTTTAAATACTCTAAGAAAACGGTACAATCAATGTTCCAGAAACAAGAAATTGTTTTACTAACGCAACCAGGAAATAAACTTATTTTTAAAAAGCCATCAGTAACTACCACGGAAACTGGAAAAGGTGGACGACCAGCAAAGCCAATTGATAATTGTAGTGAAAGATCACGAAGACGCAAGCTTAAACATATCAATGAAGAAGTTTCTTGTAGCATCATAAAGGATTCATTTCTGCATCAAATTCAACCATCGAAAACTAAAAAGAGTAAAATTGCTATCATTGAAAAAATAGTGGAAGCAAGCCCCAGACGCACAAAAAGGATTTTAGAAAGTATGCCGACACCAAGTGAAGAAAATAAATTTACTCCAGAAGAAGCATTTGCACTATTTTTGGATTTGAAAATGACTAAAAACCAATATACAGAATTGCGGAAGCGAACCAATGAAAAAAATTGTGGAATTTTTCCATCATATCGAGATATAGTTTCTGCCAAAAAAGATTGCTTACCTTCACCAACTGCTATTAGTGTAACTTCAAGTTCAGCAGAAATAAAATTGCAGGATCTTCTTGAACACACTGCAGAACGATTATTAAAGACATTTGATGCTGACTATTTAAAGAAGTTTAAAAATTGCAGCATGACTTTAATTTCTAAATGGGGATGTGATGGGTCCTCTGGCCAGAAACAATACAAACAATGTAATGCGGAAAATTCATCAGATGCCAATTTATTCATGATTTCTTTCGTTCCATTACGTTTAACAAAAACTTATATTGGTTCAGAGCCGTCAACTAGTAGAGCTCCAGAGATAGATGTATGGAAGAATGAAATTCCCTCGTCAACAAAATTTTGTAGACCAATAAAGTTTGCTTACAAAAAAGAAACTAAAGATGTCATAACTGAAGAAGTTGGCAAAATAAGAGATGAAATTAAAGAACTTCAACCAGTGATATTTGAATTTAATGACCAATGCATCGAAGTTAACCCGATATAACCCACGATTACCATATGGTAATGCAAAAAATGCCGTTAGATTTACACGAATAAATCTAAAATCTCACAACAAAACTTCAAGAGAAATACATTGTTTATTGCAAAACATTTGTGGTTTGCCAACAAAAAAAGTTTCTGTTATTCTGGGTTGAATTAGTGAAGCGATTACATGTCAAATTCAGGTGACAAAAAAAAAAGTGAATAGTTCCCGTTTTTTAATATGGCACATCGGTAAGTACACGAATTTATCAAGAGTTTTACAATTTATTTTATAAATAATTATAGTAATTGGTAGCTAATGAAATAAACTATGAAACGAGAACCTTTTTTTTAGAAAAATCTTATTTTTGTATAATTTTTTTCATTTTACTCAAGGCGTTACCATATGGTAATCGTGGGTCGCCTAGGGTACATGTTTTTTTTTTTGTGTTTCATGTGATTTTCTGTGCTATTTTGTGAAGTTATTTTATTTATTCATTTTAATTTTGTTGGTATTTTATAAATTGTACGGCTTTCAGAAGTTTATCGTTGCAACAAGTGCTTGATTTTATTCAAGAGCTCGATGACGCCGAAGATGGAAATAACCTACCTGATATACCAACTGCAATTTACATCGAGCCTCCTGCAGATGGCAACATATCTGGCGAAGATGATGCTGAAGATGAATGTGGGGGGCATCCCAGATAATGTTTGCCGTGCTCAACTAAAAGGCGGCTGTGAAGTTGTAATGGCTAGTGGACGCCATTTACAAAATTTTGATGAAGAAGATGAAATCGGAGGCAAGTTGGAACACAATATTAGTTTATCAATTATTTTTATATTATTTTTTTTTCAATCCTAAATTTTTCAGCTCCGAACATAACAGACTTGCCCGTTATTATGGTTGAAGACACAAACCAAGGAATGGAGGATCAATCAACAACATCCAATTGTACAACATCACCAGAAAGAAAGCGGTTACGTAAAGTGCAACCAAAAACCTTCAAACGTTGCATTGCCCCCAGGGAACAAGGAAACATTATTTCAATGGGTTAAGAATGATTCGCAATCTCTTATTCCAATTTTTCCAGTGGCGAATTATGAAGACTGTCGTAATTTACTACCACACGAACAGTTTGAAAAGTTTTTTGATGACACATTGTTGGCTCACATTTGCGAACAAAGTGCAGTATATGCGAATGAACACAATAGAGCTAATCCAAACATAACAATCGGCGAGCTTCGAGCATTTATCGGCATATTAATCATTACGGGATATAATTATCACGCTAATTATAGAAATTTGTGGAGTCAGGATGACGACATTCGCAACAATCTCGTAAGTGAAACAAATGATAAATAAAAATTTAAATTTAAGTTTTTTGATGACACATTGTTGGCTCACATTTGCGAACAAAGTGCAGTATATGCGACCGAACACAATAGAGCTAATCCAAACATAACAATCGGCGAGCTTCGAGCATTTATCGGCATATTAATCATTACGGGATATAATTATCACGCTAATTATAGAAATTTGTGGAGTCAGGATGACGACATTAGCAACAATCTCGTAAGTGAAACAATGCGCCGAAATCGATTTCAAGAGATTTTGCAAAGTCTTCACTTCGAAGATAATTCTAAGGCATCTTCAAAAAACGGAGCAAATCCCGACAAAATGTGGAAATTACGTCCTCTTACTGATGACTTGAAAGCAAAAATGATTGAAAACTTTCATGCCGAACAAAATCTTTCTTTCGACGAAAGTATGATTTCTTACTTTGGTAGACATGGATGTAAGCAATTCATCAAAGGCAAACCGTTACGATTTGGTTATAAAGTTTGGTCTCTTTGCACTCCATCAGGCTACTTGGTGAACTTCGAAATTTACCAGGGGAAGAATCCTCGTTCGAATGTTGAGTATGAAGCCAAGTTTGGAAAATGCGCCGCTCCTTTGATCAGTATGATTGATGATTTTAATGACACAATAAAATCGCTGCCGTTTTCGTTCTACTTTGACAACCTGTTTACCAGTTATCCTTTGCTGGCTTATCTCAAGTCATGCGGATATAATGCTACGGGAACAATTCGTGAAAATCGGATTCCGAAAAGCTGTCCACTGGTGCATAAAAAAAACTTAAAGTCAATGGAAAGAGGCTACTCGGAATCAATTTCAATGAAAAGCACTGGTATTCATTTGGTGAAATGGAAGGAAGGACAATAATATTGTCTGCATGTTATCTACCAGCTTTGGTGAAAATCCGAAATCAATGGCACAGCGTTATTCGAAGGCAAGTGGACCCAAAATAAATGTACCCCGTCCTTTTGCGATCACGGAATATAACAAATATATGTGTGGAGTAGACCGATTCGACCAAAATTTGGCCCAATACCGCATCGCATACAGAGGAAAAAAGTGGTGGTCTAGCATTTTTACCTGGCTGATAGATGCTTGTGTTCAAAATGCGTGGCAGCTTTATCGAAAAGCGCAACCGACAGTAACTCAACTTGAATTTCGACGTCAATTGGCAGTATACTACTGCAAACATTTTGGTACAAAAGCCAAATCATTTGGTCCGATGCCCTCCCACCGATATGCACAACAACCACGTCGAGTTGAGCATACTCTTCGCTATGATCAGACAGGGCATTTTGTAGTACCATCCAATCGTAGGCATTGTGCCGGTGACCGGTGCAAAGTTAACGGGCGAACAGCATGTATAAAATGCAACGTCGGACTTTGCGTGAAGTGTTTCGTCAATTACCATACAAGACGATGATTTATTTCAGTAAAACGAATATATTGCATTTTTGATTTTAATATTCATAAATTTATTTTTTCTCACTTATAATTTCAATAAAATTGTTTGAAAACAGCTATTTGTGTGTATTTTCTTTCATCTTCTTTTTTGCTAAAAACCTGTACCCTAGGCGACCCACGGTTACCATATGGTAACGCTTGTTTTCCGCGTTTTTCGGAAGAGAGTAACAATTTTTTAAAAAAACGAACTTCATATTCATTCTCAGGAGGTCAAAATATATAAGTATACATAATTTCATCAAAATATAAGGTAAAAAAGTTCTGGGAACTACCGGGTTAACTTTAAAATGTCACTTACAATGATCGATGGAAAAGTTGCACAAGCTTTAACCGAAACAAAGTCTTCGTCAAGCTGCACCATATGCCAAAAAACATCAAGTCAATTGAGCCAACCACCAACACAAGGCGATAGTTTTAATGAAGCATATGAATTTGGAATGTCACCTCTTCATGCTAGAATTCGTTTTATGGAGCATATTCTTTAATTGGGATACGATTTGGAATTTGGCCCGTTAGGCGAAACAGTGAGAAACAACAAAGAAAATTTGGAAAAAATAAAGCAAAAAAAAAAAAAGATATTCAAGAAAAATACCGATAGGCCTTATAATTGACCATCCAAAGCATGGAGAAGGAAATTCTAATGATGGAAACACAGCAAGGAGATTTTTTTTCCGATCCAGAAACTGCAGCTTCTATAACTGGAGTAGATTATGATTTAATACGACGATTCCAAATCATATTAGAAGTTATAGCATGTACCAAAAAATTAGATGCAAAAAATTTGGTCAGTATGCTAATGAGACAGCAACCCTTTATAACCAAAAATATTCTTGGAGACATATCGTCGGCTTATTATTGGTTTGACCCATGCGCCAAAAAGTTGTTATCGAGAAAACGATAAAGAAGGTACATACATTTTAATTTTTGTATGCAAAATGGACAGGTAGATCAAATTAGATACTGGATATCTCAGGTATGATACGAGATAACGTGAAACGGGGTTCGGAATTAGAAAGGGTATATTTACATTATATATAATCCATACCTAACTCAATTTTTTCAAAAATGGTCGGTGGGTCAAACCAATAACAAACCGACGATATGCCAACCACAGTTTACAAAATTTTGTACCATGGGGAACAAATAATTCAGCACAATATGCTTCCAATTGGAGATCTCTCAGAAGAAGCGCAAGAAAAAAGGAACAAAGACTACAGATTCTTTCGCGAGCACAATACAAGAAAAATTTCCAGATATTGTACTAATGAAGATCTTATTAATATTTTGTTGTGCACATCAGACCCATATATGTCCAGTATTCGACAAAAATGAAAATCAACCTCATTAGAGTTAGATGAAGAAGCTAAACAACTACTGCAAAATGAAAATCAAAGCTATTTGGAAGAAATTTTGTACTAATATTGTTTAATTAATACTAGTTTAAAGATTATAATTTGTTTCTAATTTTAGTGTAAATTTTTATTAATACATTTAAATAAAATATATGTGCACTTTAAATCAATAGTAAAAGTTTACTTAAAATTTTATCGATGTTGTGTTCTGTATATAATATATCCAAATGGTATTGATATTGTTGGGAATTTCAGTGTTATTTTTCAGTTTAATCCTCACAAGAATTAGCTTTCTTCCAAAAAAACCAACCTTTGGCCAACCTATAAAAAAATACCTATTTAAAATGTCAAAATATTCAACTTTTACATGGAAACTCAACAAAAAATTAAAATGCATTTTCAACTCCACATTACTTACGTTCCTATCAGTCGATTTTTACAAATTGAAGCTTAAAGTCCCTCCTATTGAACAAAACAAATTCCGTAAAAAAATACTAATCCAGTCAAAAGTTATAGAGTTTTGACCGCTATCTCGCGAAATTGACCACTGTGCGTCGGGAGAGACCCATGAGACTTTGTGTACCTTCTTATGAGGGAAAAGGGGGCCCCCTATCACCATTTAGTTGTTGTTGCAAAATTCAATGCAAAAATGAATTAATATGCATTTGACAAATTTAATTTAGAAATGTTGAGGTTAAGAAGAAAAATAAACGATTTTCTCTAAAAATTTTAAACAATAGTTTTCTGCCTTTTTTTTATGGACAGGCTCATTAGTGATTTTCCATTTATTTACCTGTATTCACGATGAGGTTCCGCACACGATATCAATCTTAAATGTTTTTAACGAAACAAACCACGATGTCTATTGCATTCTCGTACGTGGAACATATTTTATATTTAATAAACCCCCACCATCTAATTTTCCTTGTTTTTTTTTAATTTAGGGGGGGATGCCCCCTACTCATGCAGTGCATTGTATTGATCAGGAAAATAGGGTATCGGAAAGCGGAAAGAGGGAGTAGTGTTTGTGGATATTTGATTTAAATTTTTCTAAATTGTAAGTAAGGAAAGACTTCTGCGGGAAGTTTGTTCCACATACGAATCGTTCGACTAAAAAACGAATTTCTCTGTAATGCGTTGTGCGAAACACAGGACAATCAACTACAAACGGATGGACTCCACTAGATAAGCGAGTATTACGAATAAAAACTCACTTATCTCAGATGAGCATCTCCCATGGTAATATCGATAGAAAAGTGTCACACAACCCACATTCCGACGATGCTCCAATGAGTCAATAGAGTTGGATACACTACTGTCATTGAAAAGCTTCACGGCCCTCCCATTAACACGGTCCAGAGGCTTGAGAATAGACAGTGGAGCCCCTGCCCATATATTAGAGTTATATTCCAGTATAAAAATAATTTAGTATAAAAATAATAACAAAACCCCAATAAAAAATGCAAGAGGGTCCTGTTAGCTACGGAACTTCTACGGATGAAAAACGTCGAAGTACGTAATTAACTTTGCGGAAACAGATACCCCAAAACGGATTCATAATGTTCCGTATACGTACAAGCACGGATACGTGTTTTACATGATTCCATTCATTTCGGAGAGTCCGCAGAAATGTTTCTTGTGGAATACTCTTGAAATGAGATCTAAATTTGTCACTATTTAACCACGCCTACAAAGCCCACTTTTAGGAAAAATTGAAAAAGTTGTTACAGTTTTTATTAGTATGTATATAGGAGAAGTTAGTTTGACATTGCTGCTGCATTACACTATTTTTTACCTGGACTCATTGCTTGCATAGCAACATATATAAGTGTTAATAACTTAAGGGAATTTGTATTTTAAAAATGTTCTGCATACAATGAAAATCACAGTAAATCAATTAACAGTCCATTGTTTTAGTACATTGTGTTTTCAGTCTGTGTTCAAAACATCTGTGCTAAATCTGTTATGGCAATTACCGAGTTTTTAATTGTGTATGTCCGAATAAATTATCAATTAGAATTAAAACTGGAATTTAACTTATTTTAAGTTCTTTAAGTTAGCGTCGAAACGATTTTATAAATTATTTTAATTTAGTAAACAAATAAATCTTAAATGTGAATTGTAGAAGCGCCCTTTTACTTCTAGTATTTCCCGAAACCAAATTCTCATCTCTCAATGTTGTTATTTTGTAGACAAACGTATTCAAATCACCTCAACATGTTTTTTCTCCTTTATTATCTGGACTTCTTAATTGTATTAAACAAAAATATTACTAGGTTTTTGTCAGACGTTTAAAGTTTGTCCATATGCCTGCGTTTGCTTAATTGTATATTTGTATCTGTGCAATATTATTGCATTTGTGGTCTGTCAAGAGCCCGGGGCAATAAACGTTTATTTGTTAAATACTAAAGTATATACGATATAACTTTATGATTTAATGAAAATTGAATTAATTATACAACAAAAAGCATGCATTTAAAAAGATAAAAAACAAGTACATTCATTTAATGGTTTAATATTATTAATTAAAATACATTGTAAATATATCTTTATGTTGTATTAATTTGCAATGTAATTTTAAGTGAATAATATTAAAAAAAAGAATGAGGCAAGCGAATAATGCAGTAATGGTTTTGTTTTTTTTTTTTTTTGTCATATTAAAGAAGTCTTTTAGAAATTATTGTTACACTTTCTAAATTGTATTAAACTCTGGCATTAGCAGAATTCAATAAATTTTGGAAAAAAAAAAACTTAGATGATAATTACTAAAACAAAATGTATTTTATAAATGTTAAATTCTAAGTTTGTTGTCAACTCAAATTATGCACAAATCTTTTTACTCACTAAACACAAAAAACACGCTTTAAGATTTGCGCTTTTAATAAAAATTTATCTATTCAAGTTTCCTGTGTTACTTCAACGACGACACGAATCATAAACAATTTTAAAATTATTATTCTTAAGTACAGAATAATAAAGTGCAAACTTATTTGCAGAAAAAGTTTTGCAACTATGACTAAAAACTTAAACTTTTATATGAGCATACAAAAACTAACTACCCGAGTAAAAAATGTATATACCTAGCAAAAAATAACCTGGATATAACCTGGTAAGCAGTAACTACATTTGTATGCTTCCAAAATAGCGCTTTACCGCCTTGCATACTATAAAGCGATTAGTGAAGGCATTCCGTCGTGCTTCCCAGAATGCCTTCTTTAAAGCAGTGAATAATGCTTACAATGAAACAATAAAGTATGCATGCCATGAAGCACTAATGTTGTCAACATACAAAAAAGCGCTTCTTAGTGCCTTAGAAGGCATGAATTTATTGCTTCTAAGAACACATGAAATAAGCACTTTAAAAGAGACATACCTAGTGGAACATCGGGAACAAAAATCATGCCTTCTGTATTTGCTTTGGAAGCGCTTCGTAATCAAATAATGCCTTCCGGAAGCGCTTCTGGGGAAACACTATTTTTTACTGGGTATTGTCTTATGTTTTTTCATATCAATATATATTATAATATGATATTATATATATATGTTGTCATGTATATCAATATATTATTATACGTTTCTTATGTGGTAACATATCTAATGATAAATTATTATATACTGACCTTTATAAAATAATATATTCGTACGCCCAGGTAGGCTAGTTGGTAGAGTGCTGGCTTATCAGTGCGGGGGTCTTGTGTTGGATTCCCACCAGAGGCACTGGTCTGTTTTCGCTACAACGCGCCGAAGGCGATAGTAGGTGGTGCTTGGTTATGGTAATAGTATATAATTTGTAATTATATGATTATTAATTAATCAAAAAAATAATATATTATGAATATATGCTATACATAATAACCCAGCAAAAAATTCCCAAAAAGGTAAGTTTGTAATCAAGCATTTTGGGCAGAACGCATTCCTTACTAGATTACCTACTCGATTCTTTTAACAGGGCGTGAGACTAAAATAATTGATTCTTTAGAATTGATTATTTTTTTACCGAAGAACCATTTACTTTATATTTTTAAGAACTACATACATTTTTTAATAAAGAAATAGTTCCATTGTAAAACTACGAAGTACTTACACAAAAAAAAATTAAATAAATAGTTCCCTAGAAAAAATAAGAAGTACTTATATTAAAAAAAAAAAAGTAGTTTCATAAGTAAATTCATCTTTTACTCACACGTAATTCTCCTATGTCACTCAAATATAACGATCAAAACTCATACGGAAATAAAATCCTAAAAAGTGAAACATCGAATTGTTATGATAACATGGGTTTGTCATAATTTTGGAGCTATAAACCACGCAAATATAAATTTTTCAAAAAAAAACCACGCAAATATAAATTTTTCAAAAATTGAAAAACAAAAATATGACTCACGCACAATCACCCTCGAAAAATTTTTTTACACTCACTCACGATAACGTCAGTAATTTCAACTTCCACTCACAATTTTCTGCTCATGGCGCTTCCCTAATTTTTACCTAACCACAGTTTAACAAAATTAGGGCAACATGCAATTTCTGTTTTTAGTATTATTTTCCTGCAAATAAAAATTTGTTTGAAAATATATATGAGATAAATTCTTTTTTTCAAAATTAGGAACTACTTCCAATAACGTCCTTTTATTAAGAAAAAGTATATGATTAGTTCTTGAGTACAAAAAGTTATACATATAAGTTAATAACATTGTTATTTCCTTTTAAGTAAATAATTACTTTGTTATTGAGTTCATGCTTTCTGGTTTAAATTTAAAGAATTGATTACAATACTACTTGCTTTTTTGACTCTATCGTTGGAATGAGTTTGGTATTGCAGTTATTAAATTTGGCAATGAGATATGTAAGCAAGTGTGGGCATCACCTTCTTTTTGGAATGTGTAATTTTTTCCTGGGAAGATATGCTAGATCTGTTGTCATATATAATAATACATTTTCACATATAACATAATATGTAATAATATATGGTGACACATAAGGTATAATATTTAAGATATAATAATATAAACTGTCTTATAAAAAATATTTTTTTGTGCGATTTAACACCATGCCACAGTGTACAGTTTGGAAATTCAATACATCGGTGAAAATTTATATAGCACTAACAATAATAAAAGGCGACCTCACACAACATCATTAACATTTTTTATGTGCAAAATATATATGGATTATGTATGTATTTATGTATATGCTGGTACTGACGACGCTACGAAATAACCCCCAATAAATAACACCCAAACGACAAAATGAAATAACCCCCAATGAAATAAATCCCAAAAAAAAATGAAATAAGTCCCAACAAAAAAAAATGAACTAATACCCAAAAGAAATGAAATATTCCCCAAAGGTGAAAATGAAATAACACCCAAAATTTGGGGGTTGTTTCGTAATGAAATAACTCCCAAAGGAAGAAATGAAATAACCCCCAATGAAATAAGCTCCAAAGAAATGAAATATGTCCCAAATTTTTTTTTTTTTTTTTTTTTCATATTTTTGATTCTTTTGTTACACTGTTCAGTTTTTCTGGGCGGGTCGATTTAAAAATCACTCAACGTTCAAGGAAAATCGTATTCCAGGGATCAAAATAAGAAACTTTGCCGAAGGAACCATACCTCTAAAACGAATTCTGATGTCCCGACTTTTGACCAGTAGGGTCAAATTTTGAGAAATCCCACTTTGACCCATTTAGAGTGCCCCAATCGAATTCAACCCAATCGAATATAATTTATACATTTATCTGCTAGAGCGTCTTCCGGAGAAGAAATAGAGACCCTAATATTGGAAAGACTCCTAATATTTTCTGAAATATCTCTATCCCGAGATTTGTACATTTTGCTATAAAAACACGGCTAAAAAGGCCCTCTTTCAACTTAAATTTCAACCCCTTAACGGTCACCTAGAATGATGATTTATGCATTAATCTGCTGGCGCGTCTCCCGGAGAAGAAGTAGCTCCATAGCCTTGGAGAGATTACTCCTACTTTCTGAAATATCAAAGTGGGCTTTTTCAAAATTTGACCCTACGGGTCAAAAGTCAGGACATCAGAATTCGTTTTAGAGGTATGGTTCCTTCGGCAATGTTTCTTATTTTGATCCCTAGAATACGATTTTCCTTGAATGTTGAGCGATTTTTTTGCGTCCATACAAATCGACCCGGCCTACTGTACAGTCTATATGTTCTTTAAATTTTAATTTTTTATCTATTATAAATCCGAGATATTTTATATATTCAACCTTTTCTATTATTTTATCATTAATTTTAAATATTGCCTCAGAACTCATGTTTATTTCAATTGTTTTTGTATTACTTCCGTTTAGTTTTAATTTCTTCATTTTAAACCAAGTATTGTTATTCTCTACAACTTTTATCATCGTCTCATTCCGTGTATATTAACGTAACATTTGCGAATTGCACCATACGATATGATTTAATGCTTAAGATATAATTTTTTTTTGATCGGGTGTTTAAAATTTTATTACCCAGAAGATCAACAGGGAAATTAAAAAAAAAAAAAAAAAACAGTTTTTTCCTCGTTGAATAGTTTTAAGGTATTCTTTGTTCTTTTTTTTCAATTTTCATTTTAAGATTTTAGCACCTTTTTTTTTGTTTTATATACATATATATTAGTTATAGTATTAAAAAGAAGCCAAACTACAAATCACTGAAAAAAGATTTTCCTTTGCAACTTATAATCTTTTGTTTTTATATTAAAGGAAAGTTAAAATTCTTTCCTTTAATATAAAAACAAAAGACATAAATTAAGGTAAAATGGCGAGAAATCATTAAACTGAAAATATAAATTTTATTTAAAAAACCGAAATTCATTACATTGAAGTTTAAATATTAAATGTTTTTCTATAATTATTCAAAAGTTTTTTTTTTTTTTGTAACAATTATATCGCAATATATCTGGTTTTCTTCTATATATTTTATATAGAAGAAAATCAGATTTATTTTAAAAGTGATGCGAGTTTTGTTTTAAAAATGGGAATTTAGTGTTTTGAAATGTTTTTCAAATGTTTTTGGAAACTGTAACCTTAAAGTTTTTGAAATGTTTTTAGACTCATAATAATTCATGCTAAAAATACGAAAAAAAAAGTCAAAACAACAAAATCTTTTGTAAAATGAACAAATTTTCATTTATTTTACAAAATTATTGGTTATTTTGACATTTATTTGTACACTCTAAAAAATTATTGTAAATTTACTACTATAAAACGAGTAAATTTTCATGTATTATTACCCAAATTCGGTAAATTTATACATAAAAATGCGTAAAAACTATTTTGTGCACACTTTTATATACAATAATACACACTTACAGTATTTTTACCAATTATGTGTTTACAATTAAACACATTATGCCTAAAAGTAGTATTATTTTGTTAAATAAAATTTTTACGCACAAAGTTTGTAAATATACTAACTTATAATAATAATAAATATTTTGACATTTTTAAATTGAAAAAAAAATAAAACAAATTAAAAAACCTAAAAAAAACCTAAAAAATTTAATTTATTGAGAATTTTAATGAAAAAAGAATTTGTAAATGTAATATTTGTGATAGTGAATTAAAAAACTTCCTAATGTACCAAAAACATTTATTTCCAAGTGTTAGCAGCCTAATTGTGGAAAAATATTTTCAAAATATAATATAATAATATGTACAGAGCTTTAAAGAATTAAAATCTTCATTCGATTTATTCAGTCGGTTTTTACTCAATCGATTTAAAAATATCGCCAATATTGAAAAAAATTGCCAAAATTGAAAAAAATTGCCAAAAAAATCGTTAAAATTTAAAAATCTTTAAAAAAAAAATATTAAAAAAAATATCAAAATTTAAAAAAAACGCTAAAATTTAAAGAAAATCGCAAAAAATAAAAAAAATCGCTAAAATTTAAAAAAAACCGCCAAAAATAAGAAACATTCCTAAAATAAGAAAAGTCGGCAAAATAGCTAAAAATGCAGAAAATTTCAAAATTAAAAATAAAAAAATGCAAAAAAAAATCGCCAAAAATTAAAAAATGTTCAAATTGGAAAGAAAGATTAAATTGAAAAACGATAAATATTGAGGAGAAATTTAAAATAGTTGTAAATGTATATTTATCTTTATTAGTTTTCGAAACACAGGCAATGTTCCAAATAAATTCTCTTTTTGCTTGCCGATGCTTTGTTTTCGAGAAAAACCCGATCTAAGAACCTAGCCAATCAAGTCAAAATTTAGGACCGGTATTGGGGTTGAGTTTTGAACACCGGTGCAAACATTTTTCCAGTAGCTCTTTTTTTATTGAGTTATGGACGGTAATTATTTAGTCGATTCTTTAAAGGTACATATTTCGAAAACTAATGGAGCTGGAGGAAAAATGGTTGCACCATTGTTCAAGATTTGTAAATCGCGTTTTTATCGAAAATTAAGCAACGCAGATAAAAAAGAGTATTTATTTGAAACATCGCCTATGTTTCAAAAACTAACAGAAACAAATAAATGGCACGGACATCCTTTTCCAATTTAAGCTATTTTTTTTTATCAATTATGGTGATTTTTTTTTAATTTTCGCGTTTTTTACTTTTGATGTTTTTAAATTTTGAATTTTTTTTTTCATTTTGACGATGTTTTCACTTTTAGCAATTTTTCTCATTTTTGACGATATTTTTTATTTTTGGCTATTTTTTTAATTTAGTTGATTTTTCAATTTTTTTAAATTTTGTCGATTGTTTCGATTTTTTCAATTTTGCAGATTGTTTTAAATTTTTGGGGATTTTTTTTCATTTTAACGATATTTTTTAAATTTTAGCGATTATTTTTCAATTCTGGGGATGTTTTTCAGTTTCGCCAATTTCGGCAATTCCCAAATTGTAAATTGATTGAGTAAAAAAATAGATTGAATTCCCAGTAATTGAATTCGCAATGATTGAATTCACAACGATTGACTTTAAAACGATTGAATTCCCAATGATTGAATTCAATAATTGATAATATCGAATGAGCTAAATTGATTGAATCCCCCACTAGTGAATTCCAAAGAATTCTCTGCGATTGATTAAGAAAAAATCATTCGATTTTAAAAAAAATGATTTGATTTTATCAAAATAGAATTCAATCTTTGAAGCTCTGTATATGTACAACCACTTTTATACAAATATTTATATTCTATTATATTTTATTATTAAATTTATTATTATACAGCACATTAATAAAACTCTTGCTAAAAATTATTTTTTTGTTTTATTTGAAACATTTTTTGGGCTGTTTTTATTTCTTACCGCAAGGTAAATATACGCATTTTTAGGAGGTTTTTGCGCATATAAAAATGTATTTTTACGCATTCTCTGTATATTTACAAGCAGGGACCGAAAATAACAGTTATTTTCAAATTTTTAAACAAAAAAAGCAATTAGAAGTAAATGTCGGAAAACTGTTTCAAGTATACCATTTTGATCCTTATGAACTAGTCTATAATAAAATGCATTGCTTTTTAAAATTTTGATTTTTTTTAGCAAAAATAAAAGTTTTTTTTTTTTGATTTTTATTTTTTTGAGCAAAAATAAAAAATATTTTTTGATTTTTACTTTTTCGAGCAAAAATAAAAGTTATTTTTTGATTTTTATTTTTTCGAGCAAAAATAAAAGTTATTTTTTGATTTTTATTTTTTCGGGCAAAAATAAAAGTTATATTTTGATTTTTATTTTGTCGAGCAAAAATAAAAGTTATTTTTTGATTTTTATTTTTTCGAGCAAAAATAAAAGTAATTTTTTGATTTTTATTTTTTCGGGCAAAAATAAAATTAATTTTTGATTTTTATTTTTTCGAGCAAAATTAAAAGTTATTTTTTGGTTTTTATTTTTTCGGGCAAAAGTAAAAGTTATTTTTTGATTTTTACTTTTTCGGGCAAAAATAAAAGTTATTTTTTGATTTTTATGTTTTCGAGCAAAAATAAAAGTTATTTTTGATATTTATTTCAATTTCTTGAGTTGAAATTCCATAAGTTATAAATTTTTATTTTTATAACGAATAAATAACAAATAACGCAGTTATATTATATATATATAATATATAAATATATACATATAATATATAAATTTTGTGGTTGCCTTTTGTAATATTTTCGAGTTTTATAATCAGTAAAACTTATTTTTAATATGACGATTTTTTTGAAGAATTCTTGTTTCAAAAATGACGATTTTAGTTTCCAAAAATTGGCGCACTGCTCGTACAAATATAGATGTTTGTCCTGTAGTTAGATACTTAAAAATGTGTAATAATATATATTAATACAGTTATCACAAAAAATAACATTGCAAAATATTTGCTGTATATCTATCATCACTGAAAAATCATAATAACAAAGCTAATAACTTTTATTTTTGGTAAAAAAAAAAAAAATACAACCAAAAAATGACTTTTATACTTGCTCGAAAAAATAAAAATCAAAAAATAACTTTTATTTTTGCTCGAAAAAATAAAAATCAAAAAATAACTTTTTTTTTAGCTCGAAAAAATAAAAACCAAAAAATAACTTTTATTTTTGCTCGAAAAAATAAAAATCAAAAAATAACTTTTATTTTTGCTCGAAAAAATAAAAACCAAAAAAAAACTTTTATTTTTGCTCGAAAAAATAAAAATCAAAAAATAACTTTTATTTTTGCTCGAAAAAATAAAAATCAAAAAGTAATTTTAACTTTTGCTCGAAAAAATAAAAATCAAATAATAACTTTTATTTTTGCTCGAAAAAATAAAAATCAAAAAATAACTTTTATTTTTGCTCGATAAAATAAAAATCAAAAAATAACTTTTATTTTTGCTCGAAAAAATAAAAATCAAAAAATAACTTTATCATCTGACTTTTATGAAAAAAGGAATAATTGTTACGGTCCCTGTTTACAAGTAAAGCATGCTTTTTTACTCAAAAATTCAGTAAAATTGTTCCTTTATTTCTAAATTTAATTACATTTTTACGCACTTGCATAGTACATTTACACACTTTTTGTTGACCAACTTACACGTATTGTGTGTATTTTTTTCATTTACACACATAGAGTAAATTTACCCAACTTATAGTAGGAGTATAGTTTCCTACTATAAGTTGGGTAAATTTCAACAGAAATTAATTAGAGTGTATTTTTACGCATGGATTATTTTCAGTGTATACTCATCTCATCATTAAATTTACCTATATTAAAAAAAAATTAAATATTCAATAAGAAAATCAACATTTTCAGTACCGAACGGAAACTTTCATACTAAAAAAAACTGTTGAACGAAACAGAAAATTTGTCTCTCGATGAATTATCTCCTATTGTAATAAAATTCGGAAATATGATAGAGGATTAAAAAAGTAAACGTAATTTTAGCGCCAAATCTCACGTTGGGGTCAAAATTAGTAGGTTTTTTTTTTGTATGGAAAGAAGTCTTAAACTAAGATTTTTGAGCGCATCGTGAAAAAATCCTTCAGGAAAAGTTGCATAAAATCCGAAGAACTACGAACACCCCCTCTAATAAGTTATTAATATACATACTTTTAGAATTCAACTACAATTCTTTTAAAAGCGGAATTGTTATTGGCACTTAAAACGTTTTAAAATACTTAAATAACGAAAATACTTAAAAGTTAATGAACATATTTCGTATACCAATTTATGCGTGTCCAAAAACTCTTTCATTTGATACCTCATTTTACTGAAATTTCTAGAAAACAATTTGAAATAAACTGAAAAAGCCAAACATGGGGTATATTTTGACATGAGAGTGGACCGAAAATAAATATAAGCGACCTTAATTTGTTTATCCTGCATCGCATATCCGAATTTCAACAAGATAGGAAAACATCTTTCGGGAGACTCTTCTTTTTAGGCATTTGGCAGTTAATGATTTAACAAAATAAACCATATACACACAGAGAAATAAAGTGCCAAACGAATTGAAAAGTGTATTTTAATGGTAGCAACTTATAAGTTCAATTAGTACAACGATATTGGCACTAGATTTCTGAATATTTTACCTGTTGCAACTAAAATTTAGTTGAATTAACCGAACATTGTTGTGAAAACTAATCTGTAGTTGTAACAATCCACTGGAATTCGTAATAACCGAATTTTAGTGTTAATAATCGAATTTCAGTTGGCAAATAGCTAAATTTGTTTCTATGTGTACTAAATAAGCCCACTACAAAAATGCGAAGCGATAGCAACATCATAAATATTTTGGAAACCATAGTGTGTTCTTTCATTATTAGTATGAGTAATAATAATTCCGAAATAACTCATACGCCTTGGTGTTCCTTGGCAATGTATAGTAAACCAATTGGTGTTATAAAACAAATTGTATATAAAAATTAATTCTTTGTAAATAAAAAATAATTCTTACTTGACTTATAAAGAGTGCCGATTAGTAAAAAAGAATGGACTAAATTGAATAAAATGAAAATAATGAACATAATAAACGTGACCAACACTTTTTTTGTCAAAATTTGATGGATTTGTCGTTTTTGGAATAAAAAAATTTTAATTGGATTGAAAATCGATTACGCGTTCTTATGATATCAGCGTTGTATTTATTTCCTCAAAGTGATGTGATATTTTTAGCAAAAACAGAGAAATCTCTCATGTTCAAACTTCTCTTACTTTTTTAGCTCATAAGAGTTTTTTAAGAATTTGTTTTCCCTGAAAAATTATACACAAACAAAATATGTTAAAATATTCTTATAAACATCAGTTAGTGAAGTCGAGTTATATATGAAATTACTTGTGGCAATTGAAACTGTCAATGCACTCATATTAATTAATGATTAACAAAAACAAAATTATTATTCTTAAATTTATTCTCGACAATGCACAGTGGGGTGGGCCTAGTACATTTTGCGGCATCAACTAAACCGCTAAGTTTTTATACAAGTTATGCACATGGTTGAAAAGAGGATTACTTGTAGATATCAGAAACGTGAAAAAACATATTTGCGTAGTGCAAATATTTTTCGCAAATCGCAAAAAAACGAGTTCGCATACTCAACAGCTAAGTTTTTTACTAAGTTCTGCACATGGTTGAAAAGAGAATCACTTATAGATATCAGAACCGTGGAAAAATGTATTTGCGTAGTGCAAAATTTTTTCGCAAATCGCAAAAAACCAAATTCGCATACTTAACCGCTATGTTTTTATATCAGTTTTGCACATGGTTGAAAAGAGAATCACTTGTAGATATCAGAAACGTGAAAAAGAATATTTGCGTAGTGCAAATATTTTTCTCAAATCACGAAAAACCAAATTTGCATACTCAAGTACTTAGTTTTATTTTTAAGATATTCACATCGTTCAAAAGAGTATCACTTTTAGATATCAGAGAGTATTGCAAATATTTTTAGCTAATCGCAAAAAAAAAATTATCATTATGGCCCGCTTAGTTTTAATGGCTGAAAAGGGGATTACTTATAGATATTAGATACGCAAAGAGATGTATGAGCTAACTTCCAAATTCGCTAATTTAAAAAAACCAAATTCCTATCTAATTTTTTTTTTCTAATAAAAAAAATGAAGTTAAGAAATAATGTATGAAGGGTACATATATTTATTTTAATTCATTGTTAACAGTAGTAGAAAATGTTATTTAAAAAATAGTAAATTAATTAAAGCTAATAATAAGATTAATGTCCTTTGCCTCTTCAGGCAGTTCATTAATTGTCTTTATCGGACTTTTACGTTTTTCTGTTATTATTGGATCTGAATTGATAAGTAAGAAGTTAGAAACGTCTTGGAGGTTTTCTTTTCTGCCACATTTTCTTGAATTGAATTCTTTTTGGAGTACTTTTATGGAAATGAAATGATGTGTTCAACCACTCATGATTTTTAGCAAGAAAAATACTCTCGATACGATTACATTTATCATAATTCAATTTGTACTTACGATAAAATGATGAAAATAACTTTTTAAACTGAGCATCATCATCTTGGCAATTTAAAATTGTTTGAATATGATTTTTGAAATAATTTATTCTCTTTTGAACCGTTTTTAATTGCGAGCTCATCATAACGTTATGTAGCTCCAGACCAGTAAAAATAAACGATCTACGATCTATATCACAAATTAATTAATTAACCACTAAATAATAAGAAGCTTTAAATTTACCTGACAAGGCCATTTCGTTACTAATGTTTGCTAAACCGCGGTTAATCGTGCTGATTATTTTAAGAACAATAAAAGTTTTTGATAATAAATTGTAATTTATAAAAACATAAATTACATTGACAGGATGATCAAAGGAAATATTGATAGGCATTCATTTTTACTAAAGCTCAATATAATCACTACTATAAGGTTAAAAATAAAACTAAGGGGTCTATGATTTTTCGAAAGTCGAGCTTTTTAAAAAAAAATTATATTTTTGCACTTTCGTAGAAAATTCGTTATAACTTTTTACGGGAACAGATCTTACAAAATATTTTTTCTGGTAAAGATAGAGTATAAAATATAAACAATTTTACCGAAAACAAGATTCGAAATTCTGGCGCAGAAGTTCGAAAATTTTTCGATGTTATTAAAAAAATCGCGAAATTTTTCGCGTGACATTTGTTCTAGTTATCCATGCAAAATTTCAGACAGATCGGGTCATTAGATCGTCAGAAAAATAAAAATATCTAACACAGCTAAAAAAAAAATAAATTGGCAATATCTTTTGCAAAAATCAAAATTTTGCAAAACTGTTCAAATTGTTTTTTTTTTTTTTGTTTACAATTCTTAACCGAAAAATTTATTTTTTTTGCATGCTTTCTTGTTCATCAAAAGGGAAAGTTACATTTAATAAAACACTTTCGTAGAAAATTCGTTATAACTTTTTACGGGAACAGATCTAACAAAATATTTTTTTTGGTAAGGATAGAGTACAAAATATGGAAAATTTTACCTAAAAAAAAATTCGAAATTTAGGCGCAGAAGTTTGAAAATTTTTTGATGTTATTAAATAAATCGCGAAATTTTTCGCGTGGTACATTGCAAATCAAAATTCAGTATAAATTTAACAAATGTCACTTATTCTTATTATCCATGCAAAATTTCAGACAGATCGGGTCATTAGATCGGCAGAAAAATAAAAATATCTAACACAACTCAAAAAAAGTAAATTGGCAATATCTTTTGGTAAAATCAGAAATTTTACAAAAAAAATATTCGAGCAAAGTTGAAAATCGAACAAGTTTGTTCTACAGAGCACGCCAGAGCACGGCGGGCATATTAAATTCGTAATCTAGATAGTATTAGCTTTCATATGCATACGGTTTTAGGGTCTCCCTCCCCTGCGTTCAAAATATAGGGCTATTGAAACATTAAGTTTCTCTTAATTTTTATTAAAAAACTAATCTCGTCTATGTGCTACCAGCATCTTTTTTTACAAATGTATTAACATGAAAAATTAATGATTTTGTATTACTACTAATGATTTATTACTTAAAGGTAGTGACCTAAGTGGTTAAACACCTCTTTTTAATATGAAACATTTTTGGAAACAAAACTTTGACTTTGGCAGCTTGCCATCGTACCAATAATTAGAATATCTCAGAAAACTAAACGGAACTAGTTTCGGCAAGGTCTTATCTATTAGATTTGCCAATTAGTTTGAAAAAATTCGAAGATTTAAAATCGGACTTATTGCCGGATATCCCCTTAGGCTGCCCCAACGTGCAATGTGCTAACATTTTGTAAATATTACAGTATTTTTTTCTATAACAAATCTTGTAACTCTAGAAATCTCGTTAATAATACAAACACGATTTAATAAATTCTTTTAAAATTTTAATTTCAACTATCAGGCTTGATATCATAATTAAATGTTACTATTACAAATACAAAACACTAATTTGTAAATAAATGTTAGATAATTTCAAATTTTAAAATTTAGGTTGGATGTTAAAAAATAGACAAAAATTGTAATATTACACATTTTTCGTGTATTATACAAACAAAACTTACAACATATATAAAAAAAATTTACAAAATTTATTTGTACATTAAGAAAATAATTATAAACTAACAAATCTTTCTTTTGTTTTTATTAAAATTTGCAAATATATACATTAAAATTTAGCTATTTGCAAGGAAGTATCTTTTTTATATTTTATATTTTTTGGTCTTTAATTTGTGAGCTAAGATGGCCTAAACTTATTAATGTAAATAAACCAACAGTTTATTATATGTTCCCCAACGATAATGATAAAAAAACACAAATCAATACAATAATAATACACCAAAATATCTTCAACTTTTATTAATATGAATTATGTATCCCTTTTCACATTAAAACAAAACTGATTTTACATTAAAACGTTTAACATGAATTTGTACATTAAACACACATATATTACAAAATTTTTTGTAATGTCAAAATAAAAAAACAGAAACGTAAAAAGTCTATAAATCATTTTGTGTGTTGTTGAAATTAAAGTGTCAGGCTAAATGTTCTTTATACGCCAATAAGCATTTAACAACTAAAACTTCAAGTGCCTTAAATATTACTTGAATTAAATTTTATTCTACGTTTTTTTTTTCAATCAAAAAAATTTTTAAAGATTTAAATAGCGCGGTTAAACTAAATCAGAAAAATGTAAGACACATATGACGATTATGTCCATAGAGTTTTAAAGTTAGCTATAGCTAAAGAAACATCACAGGTCACTTAATTTATGAAAAAACTCGTGTTCTTTGTTTTAGTTTAAAAAAAAATTTCTTAAACTACAAAAATTTTATATATTTTAATGCCTTAAAAATATGGAATCTGTATTAAGTCTTAACCCATTTTGTACCATTGGTCGAGCTCTCGACCACAAACTTTTGCTCTTTTTCATTAAATAATTTAAAATATTTGGTAATGGAATTTATTATTTTTTTTTTTAATTTTTTTACCTCCCCCCCCGCTTCTTTTATAGTTCCCCCTTGGGGGACACAAAAATATCCTAAAAATAGCATATTTTTAAACTAATTGTTATCAGTTACAAAAAAAAAAAAATAAAATAAAAAAGGGTTAATGGTTTAAATAGCCAACAGTTCAAATAAAATTTAATGTATGCAAACTATTTTGTACTATTACTCTAGCTTATCGTCAGACAGCCTTTAACATGGCTGGTCGAGATCTCGACCGCTGGGATAATTAGTGCACTCAATTTATTTTTAATACTTATCTATAAGTACTAGTTTTTTTTTTGAGAAATAATTAAAAAAACGTGTGTATTTTTCAATAAAAGTTTTTTATATTTTTTGGAGTCAATTATTGCGTTTCTAATGTGAAATACAGTCGAACACGATTATAACGAACTCGTAGGACTCGCTATAAACGGGGTAAACACATATTGTAGTAAATGCGTTGATACAAAAAAAAGGTTCGTTATAAAAAAGTTCGTTATAACTGCTGTTCGCTATAACCGTGTTCTACTCTACCATACATTAACTATTTACTATCATTTACTATCATTAAATATTAATACATTATTATCATTAAACAAGCAATGTCACGCAATAATTTCCAAAAATTTAAATCAAACTTCCACATTACAAACAATGATGAAATCGATAAAAACGACAAATTTGCTAAGGTAGGACCACTGTTTGCTCTTCTGAATACTCGATTTATGCAGTTTGGTGTTTTTGAAACAAATCTTTCGATTGATGAGCAAATGGTTCCATATTTTGGTCGTCATAGCTGCAAGATGTTTATTAGGGGGAAAAAAAAACAATTCGCTTCGGATACAAATATTGGTGTCGGCTTGTGAGTATCCTAGACAACATACTATTCATTTCGATAACTCGTTCAGCGGATACCACTTGCTTTGCCTTCTAAAAGAAAAAGGTTTTTGTGCAACTGGCACAATCCGCGCAAACAGACTGGTAGGTGCAGGCCTAAAAACAAAATGATCTCCACATAATACTGATTACGCCTTCGACCAAGAACATAAAATTTCATTGGTTCGATTTAGAGACAATGCAGAGGTCACTTTGGCTACGAACTATGACAAAATGGAGCCGATGAGAAACGTAATGCGATACGATAGAAATAAAAAAAAAAACGGATCGCTGTACCCCAAGCCAACCTTATAGCTAATTACAATAGGTATATTGGCGGAGTTGACTTGCATGAAAATGCTATCGCAAATTATTGAATTGGAATCAGAGGCAAAAAGTGATGGTGGCCACTTTGGGTTACCAACTTGGACAGCGCCACTGTCAATGCATGGAAACTGCATTGCATGATTGCTGAACATGCCTATGAGTCAAATTGATTTTAAAAACTTCATAACAAAATCTCTGTTGTTATCCGCTGAACCGGAAACAAACACCGAATCAACTTCGTCTCATGAAGAAAATGGAAGTGATGACGACTTCCGAGACCGCCCACCAACATTGCCCAAAATTAGAGGTAAGCACATGTCTGTGAGTGTAAAGCTTTGCTATCGGCGATTCAAAATATGCAAGAAGCATACTGCCTATATTTGCACCAAATGTAATCTAAATTTACATGTGGGTGGTTGCTTCAAGGAATACCACAAAAATTTAAAATATTTTTTTTTTACCTTAAATATTCAATAAATAAAAATAATAACTAAATTCATCGATATTTTTATTTATATTTAGCATTATTTACCATTTAGTTTGTTATATTTCATCATAACATTTCATATCAGAGAGAAAATTTATTGCTCTAATTATCCCAGCGGTCGACCAGTCGTTTTCTCAGATAATACCAGGTAAAAAAAAAAAAATTACAATTTCCAACTTGCCATGAAACTTTCATTAAGAAATAAAATCATTTATGTAGCTTGGTACAAGATGGGTTAATTAATAACTTGATAATTAATAAGTTTTTTTGTTAAAGCTCCCTCTCGGGTTTTGGTAAGATCTTTATCCAGATCGAAATACTATTATCAACCTAGCACAAATATTTGATTTGCTTTATTTTGGTAAATAAACAGAAATTAAAAGCTCGTTATAAATTAACAATAACATACAAATAATTTAGATGCATATAAAAACAAAAAACTAATAAAACAGTAAATAATTATTAAAATTCAGATAAACACATTCATGCTCACATCACAAAATTCAGATATGTTTAACACGTATTTTCTAATCAAAACGAACCAAGTTCCAGTTAATTGAAGCGCGTTTTCTTAAAAAATAAGGGTTTTAAATTATGCATGTTCAAATATGTATTTTTTATTTCCCCTAAAAATCTTGAAATTCAAATTGAATTTAAGGAAAATTTGGCTATAAAAGCGAAGGTTCTTTTGCTGAAATTAATTAAGCGGGGTATAAATTAACATCATGTGCTAAAATTTTGCAAATTCGATTAAGGAATTTTATAATATTCACAAAAAAGAAAAATAAGTTAAGTTTTAATTTGTTTAGCAAGGATATCCTACATCATTCATCCAATCGCAGTTAATACATATGGTTTTAAATGTTCAAAGTCCTTACTTTAAATTCATATTAAAAGTTATTAGTAGTTTATTCAGACATAATATGAAATTTTAAAGAAAAATCTAGACTTTTGGTAAAAGTTAAATTCACGAATATTTCGACAAGAGAGCTAATATTAAAATTTGGTGTTCACAGTCGTGATCGACGTCCTAAAATCTATCACAATTGATAAGTCGCATCTCCCATGCCTTTTTAGTGTTTAACAGTGAAATATTTATTTTTTTTTTATCAATACTAAAATAAATAAACCCAAAAAAAAATTAGGAATACTTAAAGAAAATCTGGATTTTTGCTTTGATTGTAATAGATGCACGTAAGTAATTTTCATTTGTTTAAGCCTAAACTTTATTACAACAATCTTCCTTTTTTTTAGCTCAGAAGTATGCAGCCATAAAAAGACATACAAACACACTTGAAAAGGAATACATAAAGAATTGTTCCCTCTGCTCAAGATATTGGTAGAACGAATATTACATGAAAATATGCATAAGAGTATCAAAATAATTACATTAGCTAATAAAGTGCAGAAAATATAATTTGTATCGTTTTTTAACTAACTCAATTTAAGCTTGAAGATCGGGCTTTAATGCAACGATTCTTCAAGTCTTGTTTAAACTTGATTTAAACAGTATTTCAAGAATTTCTTTAAATCATTTGAACACTTGTATGTTCGACTGGAATTCAAGTATTCGTTTTGCTGGAATATGCTATTGAATTACAGTGTAAATAATGTATAAATCAGGGCTTGATATTGGAAACCACGACTGGAATTACAATTTATTATGACTTAAAATTCAGCAAAATTGTATATTGGGATATAAAATTTCTGTTTATGTCAAGGCTTTTAATTTTTTCTAAGACAAGATTTCAGTTTAAAAAAGCGAATAAAATTTTATCATTTTTGACACAGTGTAACTTTTTCCACCCAGTATTTTTAATTTTTCTGTTAATTTAGAGAAAAATGTGTCATGATCTCAAACCGAACAAATAAAATCTCACACATAAACTTATAGATCAACGATAAAATTCACTATTAAACCACTCACCAGGTACAGTGTAGAAATCGTTTAATGTATATGCTCGACATATGTATTAACAAAAAAAAAAAAATCTTTAATGTTTGTTGATATGCTTTGCTTATGTAGAAGGATAGTATATGATGACATTAGAGAAAAGAATTTAAAGTCACCCAATTTAAAGGGATTTAAAGTCACCCAATTCCTTTAACGTGTGATTTAAATAGAAGATATTTACGATTAACACTAAATGGCACGAAGAATGTTGATGAAGACCGTAGTGGGTCAGAAAATGCATTCATTCATGCTAGTGTCTAATAACTTTTTCTGTGTTTTTTCTACTAGTCAAAGTAAATTTTCATATAAAAAAAATTTAATTTTTCTGTTAATTTAGAGAAAAATTCGTCATGATCTCAAACCGAACAAATAAAATCTCACAGGCTTAATTTTTTACTAGAAAAATGTAATTAAGTTATTTAAATAGCTTGAATTTAGGCTACAATCGTGAGTAAAAAAAATTGTTAAAAATGATTATCCAAAGATTCCAAATAATTATTTGAAAAAAATCAATGTTTGAGCTCTTTTGATGAAATTAAAATTTTTAAAATATAAAAAACACTACCATTCTTATGTTGATGAAAAAATATGAATATGTATTTCTCTGGTACACAGAGAGAATTTCTTGGCCGAGTTTTAATGACATGTTTTCACTAAACTGATGAAGTTCACTTCACAATGTGAATGAAAAATTTCTTAAACTTTATGAAAAAGCTTCATAGTTTAAATGAATGAAACGTTTTGATTAGTCGTATGAAATTTTTAATAAATAAAATGAAATTTTTCATTAAATTTTATGAAACACTTCTTTAGTTTAATGAAAAGTTTCAATGGACGAGTTCCAGTGACATTGCATAGATATAATGCAAAAATGCATAGCAATCAAATGAGAGAATTCTCTCTCAGTATAGAAGGAATTTAAATATAAATTTTTCAAATACACAAAGTCTGAAATATTCCAACATTTATTCTGTTTTTACTCAAAACATAAATCAATATAATTCTAAACTTATAAAAATTTTATCGTCAGGTTTGCAGCCAAATGAAAATTTAAAAAAATTCATCATTTTCCAAATATTTTTAAAAATCGGTTAACATAAAAAACAGGAATTTCTCATATATTTTTCAATAAAGATTTGCTCACAAAATTATAGAAAACTTAAATTTTTTAAATATCATCAACCATCTAGGATTTATATGATGTCAAAGTTCAACTGTGGTTGCCCATATCTCCACTAGAGGGCTTTTCAAGGGGAAAAAATTACAAACATTTCTGATTATTCTTAAAAATTATATTGTTCTATATATCAGGAAAATTTGGTTGAAAAATATCCAGCTGTTTTATGACGTGCAGTCAATTAATGAGATAAGGCTAGAGAGTTGGTCAGTTTATGAATTACACACATTTTTTATTCATTTTGTGTACGCATGCCAAAAGCCAAAAACATTTAAAAAAAATCTCATAATAGCACTGTGTTCGAATTTGAACCATTTTTTTTTTGAACAAGCTGGGCACCCTACTGGTAAAGCTAATTTGAGTACGCCGAATTCAATGGTGCTGGTGTTTTTTCGAAGTTAGCGATCGTATTCGCGATTTAAAATTTCAATACTTAAGTACCATATTAATATTTGTTAAACTCATTTTTGAATTTAAATCAATCCAACTCTGTTAAATACAAGTTATGTCTATTTTTTTCCCAAAGAAATTTTTTTTCTTAATTCTACTGAAAATGTTTCCAAACCCTATTAAATATACACAAAATAAAACGGCAATCACTATTAAATTCAGCGTAGTCCAGTTAGCTTGTTTACCAGTAGGGTGCTTGTTAAAATTTGTAATTTACGCTTAAAAATGCAAAATTAATGAATTTACAAACATAATTCATGAATTTACAAATTTTGTAAATAATAAAAAAACTATTTCGTAAATTATTTTTAAATTGAAACAATACAAAAAATTACATTCAAAATTTAAAATTTGTAACATTACAAAATTTTCGTAAATAGTACGAAAAAAAAATTATTAAATATAAGAAAATGTACAAAATAATTTTGTACTTTAACCAAATACTTAAATATTTACAAATGATTTTTTTTTTTTTTTTTGTTTTGACATAATTTCGTAAAATATACTACTGAAATTTAGCTATTGGTAAAGAAATATCATTTGTACATATTACGAAATTTTTCGTAATGTCAAAATAACAAAAACTTTCGTGAAATGAAAAAAGATGTTAAATTTAAAATAAAAGTATAAAGACTAGATTGAGTCGTTTTGACACAACCGAATTAGGTCGGTTGCCACAACCAAGTAATTCATTGTCCCTAACCGACTCAATTTGGTTGGAAAAAATTTGTTTGGAATTCTAATGAGAGTGTAGTTTAATTGTTTATTTAGTACGTGTGAATATTTTTGGATTAAAAGTGCAAGCTAAAATATTTTAAAAAGTTATATTGTTATTAGTTTAGCTTGCAACATTTCTACATATTGTATATGTGAGGTTTAATTTCGAGTGACCGAACGTTTGAAACCGATCTGGATAAAACTTGCACAAAGTTGAGAACTAATTGGCAGTAGTTATGATACAAAATTTCAGCTTGATCGGTCAGAGTTGGAGGAATTTTAACATTTTCGTCAAATATCCCTTTTTCGTATACATATAACTAATTACCTATTGTAGTTAGAAAATATTCTAAATGTTTTCGATATATTTTCTTCAATCTTTAAAAAAAAAAAAAAATATTTCTTGAATTTTTTTTATTAATTTTTTTTTCTTCAACTTGGTGCAAGTTTTATCCTAGTTTCTAAAATTCGTTCACATAAGATGAAATCCACCATATATTTTTTACATATTTCAGAGAAAAGTTCATATGGCATTTTGCAAATAAACAAATACCGGTTGCACACTCATCTTTTTCACAAACATATTTTTGTGAAAAAAAAAAATCGTACAATTGACACTTCATATGACATTAAATTTTACCATCTGTCAATTTTATGGTCTATAACCATTTTACGATTTCAACACTCAATGTTTAATATTTTGTATGTAGTTTAAGTGCACTCAAAATAGTTTGTAGTTTAAATTAACTGAAAATATAACTTAAAATATCACTTTTCTCTTAAATCAAATGCTTAGTTTTATTAATTTTTAAATATTTTTTAAATAACTAACAAATCCATAAGAACAAATGAATAGTAATCTTAAAGTAAAAGTTTGAGTCCTTACTACATATCAGTAAGAAAAAAATGTTATATCTAGTTATTTGAAATTGTTGCAGTTTTTTGATTGTTTTTGTTTGTTTTCTTAAAAAAATCTAGACACACACACAACATACACATCTTATTTGAATGGCTGTAGTTTTTGTGGAAACTTTTTAAATTTCTTGTAATTTAAATGGAAATAATTTTGTATTAAATAAATGAAAATAATAAATGAAGCCAAAAAAAATTGGTAAATGGTAGTAAATTATTTTGATCAAATACATAAAAAGTTGAAATAAATATTCATTTAAAAAATAAATGGAAGTTTCTTTATTTTAACCCTAGAAGACACACCGGGGTACAAATCCACTTGTAACTTTGCAGTGCTGTAACTCAGGAACGGCTTAACTTAGGGCATATAGATTCGGATCTAGGAAATATAAGTAATTTGTAATCTTTTAAAGGCTATTTGATCCAATTCGGATCAGTGGTTCAGCAACGAGCTTCCAAATTCGACACCTACGTAAACACACACAACATTTGACTATCCCATGCCCGTGAACTTTTTTGATTATATCTCTTGAACCAGGTAGAATATTTGCATGAACCAAAAACTACAACGTTTATAAAATATTAATATACGCATTTAAAAATAAAAAATAATGAAATTGGACCATTTAAACATTAGAAAAAGCCAAAATAAGCTAGTAGGTACAAATGTATCCCGGGTGTGTGTTCTCGTAGATAAAGTTGGGTATCCATCGTACGGTTAAACTCAGCTGAATTTTTTTTATTTGAGTTTGAATTTAAACGTCTTTTTCAGACAATTGCAATTAACACTATAATTAATATGCAATTTTATTTAATTTTAATTGTGAAAGGCGTGGTAGAGAAGAATGAGTGTATTTTCTAAAAAATCATAACTACCCAGGTAGAAAAATACAATCTTTAAAACGTTTTTAAAAGCATTTTTCATGATGGTACAAGCGTTTTCAGAACATACCAAATTACAAATTTAAAGCGTTTTGAGAATGTGCAAAATGATAACCCAAATTTACGGTCTGAGGATGGTATTTTATAACGTTCTCAAAACATTGCAAAACAAAATTTTTGAAATGCTTTTTCAATCGTTAAATAAGTATTTGCAGAACATTTTGGCTTACAGTTATTAAGCGTTATGAAAACGACCCAAATGATAACCGCTTTGAGGGTTGTAATTTTGAACATTGTCAAAACGCTCGAAAGACAAATTATAAAGATCTTTATGAATTGTTCATAAATACCACAAATAATGAAACATGTAAAATATGATTAAAATAATATAAATAAAGTAACAAAACATTGTAATTTTAAATAGTTTAACTAGCGTTTTATTAAGTTTTGAAAAAGTCCTCTAAAATATTGCTTTATCTGTCCTCAAAATATAGTGCTTTATAAAAGATATACAAGGACTATACACTTTATAGAGTCGCTACAATATGGGCTGGCCATATTGAGTGATTTATTGAACTCGGTTCATGAAGAGAAAAGCATATAAAAAAATTGCATAAGAAACCGAGTTCGCATATAGATAGACCCCTTATGACAGTGTTGTTTTTTAATCAGTAAAATATATTTTGTAAAAAAAAAAAGTATTTCTAAAGTACTATTGGCAAATGTTAGAAAAACGCTTTAACGCAATGGTTTTACATTGGTTTTATTTTATAAACCGTTGTAAATTTTGTACGATAAGAACTTCTAAAGTACTTTTTACAAACGTTGGAAAAACGCTTTGAACCAATGTTTTTACAGTGTTTTTATTTCACAAATATTTGTAAGTTTTGTATAAAAAGTATTCCTAAAATACTTTGTCCGAACGTTCGAATAGCAATCCAAAATAATGTTTTTTAAATGCTTTTTTTTTCGTATTATTTGCAATTATCGCTTTGGAAACGCTTTTATTTTCGTACCATCAAAAACAAACGTTTTGAAAACTCTTCGTTTTTTGTACCATCCCAAATTTCTACCTGGGTACATTGGAAATTTTTATTTTTCTGAATCAGACTGCGCAGTTTCTGGTATTGAACCTTCGTCAGTGACCCTGTTTTTTTTTTTTTTTGAATAATGTAATATTTGTTATGTTTTTATTTGTTCGATTGCGTCTATATGAAATTTTCTGTGCAATCACTGGCCGTGGTATAGATAAACTGATTTATAATGCCACATGCACTAGCACTACCCGTTAGATAGAGTGCTTTAGCGCACTGATCTATCGTCAGGTGGAGTTTTGTTTTTATTAAAACTAGTTTTATTCAATACACGGCGTTTTTGTTCTTGCATACATAATCTCAGAAGTACAACTCCAACAACACAACAGTTCTATTTTTAAAAACTTACCTCACTCTAATGTCCACTGTTTTCCCATATGTTGTAAGTGATGCCATCTATGATATATGCTTTGTATATTCGATAGATGGCGCTTACGTAGTTAGGGAAGAATTGCCAGACAGAGAGCAAAGTTTGATTTTTGTTTGAGTTTGAATTTAAACGTCTTTTTCAGACAATTGCAATTAATACTATAATTAATATGAAATTTTATTTAATTTTAATTGTGAAAGGCGTGGTAGAGAATATAACTACAAGCAGTAAACTAAATAATATTCTGAGTGTGTATATAAAAAAACCAGAGTATGGTAAGGTATTGTATGTTTTCAAAAATATTCTACATTCTGTGGCCAAAATAAGAAAGACAAAATTTTGAAAAATCCAATATATAAACCAGATTCTGCTATTTTGATCTCTATTATTTTAATATTTTTAATTTTATGATTATTTTATTTAACAGATTTTAAGGTGGAATTATTTCAGCATAACATAGTTTTATATTTAGACAAGTGTCCATATTTTTTTTGCCTACATAGAAATATGTGAATATATTATGTTATGGCATTTACACAAAAGTTTAATTTTTTTTATATTTTTTTTTAATTTAGCTTTGTTCATTGGTTTGGGTTGTTTTATACTTTTGTTTAAGCATAAAATTCCGATTTAATTGCCAAATCTACATTAGGGTTAGAACGTTTTTGGAAACAATAAAAGGGCACCATTACAATATTGAACTGATAAAAACTATCGAAAGTCAATTCGGAACAAAAACCTTCCACACCGAAACCAATTTCTGAAAGAATTTAGTGATCAAAAATTGACTAAAACAGTAAAATTCAATGTGTATACGAGCGTTGGAATGGCATGAAAATACTTTATATATAAAGTAAAATGTTACACTTTTAAAAAAATTTAAAAATTTTTTGATCAGAACTTCATTGCTATTTGTGAGGGAACTCTTTTTAACGCCCACGTAAAAATAAGCACGTAATTATTAATATTTCTTCAAGGCCTACACGGCTATGTCATGTAATTTTTGATATTTGCAAATAAAATTAAAAAGTTATAACCCTAATATACATACATATGAATGTACATTTGAAGGCCTATGAATATTTAGTATGTATGAATGTATTTTATGTTGTTTGTAGTCTTTGTTATTTTTTTTTTTTTTTTTTGTTTTCAAAAATATCATTTTACTTGTTTTGTTTATTTAAGTAAAAAAAAAATGTTGTAATTTTGTTAAATATAAAATTACTACATTTATATAGTTTTTTTTTTTTGCAATATTTGTTTATCAACATATTTTTTGTTAAAGTTAATGATTGTATCAATTATGAAGTTTATAAATTTGTATAGCATGAGTACGAAGCATGTGAAAAATTCAATTTGACAGTTATGTGTTAATTTTAAGTTCAGTGGAAATTTAACAGTGTAGAATGATATTTAAATTAATTGAAATGTTTTTCTGCAATCAATATTCTTTATTCTAAAAAAGCTAATAGTGTTATGATTTTTTATTCGTTGTCTAAAATCACTATTTTAGATACGCAAAAATTATAATCATAATTTTTTAAGAAACACCTTATTTTATTATTAAAAAATGAATTAAGTCTTTGAAGTATTATTGAAGTTCTAAATCAAAACTAGTGTGAATTAAATATTAAAAAAGTAAAAACATAGAATAGTTATGTATAATATATTTAAGTGAAACAAGAAGTTTCTTTCAAACCTGAAGTTGCTAAAAACTGCACTTACATTGTAACAACCAAAGGGTGAGCACCAAAATAAAACACAACTCTTAATATTAAATTACTCAAACTCTTTTACTTTTCCTTATATCTATTTTTATATCAAATCAAACTCCTTTTATAATTTCTCAACTGGGAGAAATTATAAAAATCGTTTAAAAAGGGGCTTATATAACCTACAACTCAATTACAGTCCACTCTAAACCGAAAACAAAGAAGGTATTCCCAACAGCCCTATTTGCCGTTTTTACATTCGTTATAAAATATATCGGTATTATTTTCAAAGTATAAATTTTTATACTTTCATATGACGAACTGGACTTTAAGAAGTTTTCAATGGCACATACGGGGGTGGTCGCAAAATTTGCAAACATTACAAGAAAAACACAAAAAATTTCGAAAAATGTTTCTTTATTTCTCAACATAATTGTCAATCAATACACTTCCCCAGCGATATTCAATAGCTTCGATACTCTGTTTATAGTATAAACTGTTTAGCTCCTTAAAATAGCAAACAGCCGAAGACTCCACCTCTTCATTGTTGGCAAATCTTTTACCATTGCGCCACATTTTCAAGTTTGGAAATAAAAAATAATCCGACGGAATCCATATTTGATGGACGGAGACCTTTCTAATGAATGTATTGAATTACTTAACTGCAACCAATTTTTTTTTTTCATGTTTACAAATTCACTGAGATAGTTTATTGTTAATGGCTCAAAAAAAAAAAAAAAATACTAAACAACGTTTCTCTTTGAAACTTAAAACTTATTTGTTTTTACTAGTTTTTATCAAAGTCATTTTTTTCAAACTACTGACGCCACCTGATTAAAAAAGTCTATATATGCTAGATATACACTGATAATAATACATGAGTAAAATTACGAAAGAATGTACCAAACGTTTTGCAAAATAAACAAAAATTTGTATATTTTATGAACTTTTTTGTAGTTTTGACAATAATTTCGTATTTTTATGCATGGATTATTATGAGTGTAGAAATATAAGATATCATTAATCTGTTCATATATATTCATATGCAAAATGGGTCTACCATATCATATTAGTTCGCTTCAGATTATATTTGTCATTATACAATGTCATCTAATGCTAGCTCATTATATGCTCTCTGACGTAATTGTATACCAAAATTGTGCACATCTAATTGTATCGCATGCTATCTAAATTAATAAAATTTGATAGAATTTTATACAACTTAATACAAGGATGTATTAAAAAAATTATAAATATACGATTAAAACAAGGAAATTTACATTTTTGAATAATTTAATGGAATTTGGAAAATGCTAAAATGTTATTATGTTAATTAATATTTTTTTTTTTTTGACAAATGACAATTGACAAGTGTTGCTTTCAGATCATAGCAATAACCTCTTTGACCAATATGGTCTAAGATCCTCATATGTTGACCCCAAAGTTAAAAAATGTGCATATTTTGATCATAATTTGTGGTACATATTTTTTCGAACGCTATCGATCAAGTTTCATGAAATATTGTGATATTTCCTATAGAACAATGACACAATACAGGATACGTATATCCCATTGTTAGTTAAAGGTAAAAAGGAGCAGGTTGCTGTTCAGCTTTTTTTATTTTTCGTTCGTATTATTTCCTGCTTCAAAATCTGTTCTCGAAATTTTTCTATCACTTCACAGATTTGAAATATCGTATATAATTGGTATTTTAGTACTTTAGTCCAAACTCGATTTACGATGCGAGCTATTTTAAACCGTTAGCATATTCGTGTTTATCATAGCAAACTAATTTAAAAAAGCAGGTGTCATATGACGTAAACAAGATAATAGAAATAAACTCTACGCGTCTTTCGCGTATTATTTTTTATTTAAAAATTATTTAAGCAATATACATAAAAATTTAAGCATAAATTTAAAAAATATAATAAATAATAAAAATTTAATAAGTACGACATTGATCTATGGTCATCAGTCGACATATACAAATTTACACGTGCAAGATATACATGATGTTTAATTAAAGATTAAATTCATCTAATAAACATTTTCTGTATCGAATACAAGTTTTCACATAATTAGCTATGAATTTCCAATCTACAGTAAATCCGTTTAACATATTCACTATTTCATTTTCCTGAAGTAAAACCTTTTTGAAAAACATAAGTCTGAATTCTCTTAACGCTTGACATCTACCTAGAAAATGTTGTATATTTTCCGTTTCATTCGTATTACAAAGAGAACATACAGTTGATGCATTAGCTTGAAATCTATTTTCATTCAGCTCTATCAAAACACTTCTAGCCTTTAATATCCAAGTTATTGTTTCATGAGTATTGCCTTCTGTTATATACCGTTGGCCAGCGTTTGTGTCCAAGTTAGTACTTGTGTGATGTATTTGTTCACTAATTTTGACTATTGGCGTGCAATGGGATATACTAGCATATGCGGATGTTTTCATAAAAGAAATATAAAAAAATATGTTGTTCAATAAACTCGAATCCGCTAAAAAATATGCAAATTTTTTATCAGCTTAAGTTCTATCGTCAAAGGGTTAAGCTTTTTATGGACACTTTATGATGTTCTGAATAAATTCAGAACTGCTTACGAATATTCTACGCAATAGACAACATAATTTATCAACATATCGGGTAAACAAGTTTGTTATTATTAATTTTATTTCTAAAAAAACTTCAGATGTTTTTCTATTGATTCACAAAGTTTCAACATGTTGACCGGCTCGGCAAACATGTTGAAACTTTAATAAACATTTTAAATTAAAAATTTGAGATAAACAATATTAATACGATTATTTTCTTAAAAACCGAATTTTTTCTTAAAAACCCTCAAACTTTGTGAATCAATAATAAAACATCGCAACTTTTTTTAGAGATACAAAAATAAATGTTGGCCAGCTTTTTGTTTATCTATTATAGTTATCTATTATAACAAATATTCAAAACTAATGCTAGATTTATTTTTATTTTAAATGTTAATGCTAATATAGAACGTATTTGGTTTAGTTCATCTATAATCATTTGGTTTAGTTCATCTATAGTCATTCAAATGCAATATTTCCTTCAATGCTTTTGAATTTACAAAAAATACAAAGATTATAAAGTTAATTTTTATGATATAACGAAATTTTAATTTTGCTTGCTGAATATTGTAAAGAAAAACCATTATCCTTTCTTTTCTATACCTCTCTGCTGAAAATGTCAAACGTTTAGCCACTATTTTTTACTACAACCCAGTGTAGAAAAGCATTACCATATAAGTGCTTATATAAGTACATATTTGGTGATGGTAAGTACTTACAATTGTCATTACAAGTCTAATTACTTATATTATTTCCGTTTTTAACTTAAATAAAAGTGTTGCTTTTTGTTTTTTTTATTATAACTCTTGGATGTTTTTTAAAAACAATAAAGATGATGGAGCTGTGGTTGTTGTTGTAGTACAGATGTTATTTTAATTATTATGTTTGTTGTTGTTTTAAGATTTTACGTCTTCTAATGACACAAATACACAATTTAGAAAGCGAAAAGGAGCAAGAAAGCCATCATAAGACAGAAAAGACGCATAGCTTCAGAAAGGGCGAAACCCAAGATAGCGTAGGAGAACAATTGTTGTTTCAATGATGGATTTCTGGCATAACCAATAATGAGAGAACCGAATACTGTTCCGATACCGGCACCGGAACCAGCTACACCGACTGTTGCAGCACCAGCACCAATGAATTTGGCAGCTGAATCAATGTCACGAGTGACTGGGGAGGTCTGGAATGACCTGATTTGTGGCAGTAAAGCAACTGGGGTTGTGTTCTGAACGGCCAAAGTTTGGCTTTGGCTGATGACTGCGCTGCTCAATGGTCGCAAGTATTGCTTAGAGCCGTTAAGGAGAGCGGTCCTGGCAACGGGGGCAATACGGGATACTGTTGATACGAACATATTTGATTTGTTTTTTAAGTTACTTTGAAGATCAACAAAGAATTGAAGCTAGCGCACGTAGGCTTTCGAACGAACCCTGACAACAGTGGCCAAATACTTATATATACTTATATATATATATGAATGGCAGGCAAAATAAATATGTGGTTACCTACATGGTTACCAGTATGGATGAAAATAATGAGTCTAAAAGAAACTTGAAAAAAAATTAATAAAAAACAGTTTTTTTTTGAATAATTATTACTATCCAGCTTACAGAAAATCTAAAATAAGCTCTTATATATGTACTTACTAGAAGCGAACATATAATGAGGCTAAAAGCTGACTTTAAAATTTTTTTTTAATTATTACTTTATATTTAAAATAATGATAAAAATAATTACTTATGGGTAACCCATTATTGTTTCTATTGGAATAATGAGAAAATTAACGAGTTATTAGTAAGTCCTTATCATTTGTATTAAAGTAATGCAGAGAGTAAGCTGGTGTCATTACTGGTAGTGATAAAAGTAATGATATGTCATTACTGTTTTTACACCGGGTATTTTACTTTCCGGTTATTACAATAGTTTGGAAAAAAAACTTTTTTTGTTGTTCTTTTTAACTAAAAAATATTAAGTTATTTTCAATTTGCTGCACTAGTAACAAATGAAAACCATAAAAAGCACTTTCTTTTCTTTCTTATGCTAACTACAATGTTAGCGATAGTATACTGACATTAGTGTTGGGATAAAAAAAGTTATAGCTAAAAAAAACTCTTTTTTTTAACTTTTCATTTTGGTAAAGAAATTGTTCAACGTGTGTCGGTATATCACTGTGTGTTTTCAGTATGTCTGTGATTACAAATTGGTTTTTCTACTAAAACCAAAAGCGCATCGAAGCGTTGTATAAACGTGAACAAAGTTTTGCAAAATTTCATTTGGCTGTTATTACCTTTCAAAGTATTTTTCTTTTAAAAAATGTTTAGCTTATAAAGATTTTTGTTTTGTTATTTTTATTAGAGCTTTTTTTGAATTTTGATTTTATGTAATTTAATCCCAAGATAACAAAAACGAAATAAGAAGAATAGTAGCAGAAGAAGCATTTTTTCCCAGAACTATAAAAAACTTTTTTACACAAAATTCTTTAAACACAAAATGCTAACAAGGAGAGACTCCCGATGGGTTCTTTTCGATCTTAATATATTTAGATATGTGAGAGAGCAGTAAAAAGTATTTTTTTAGCTGCACAATCTCATGTTCAGGGCTCACACATTGATGTTAAAAATTATCACATTTTTCGCCCTTTTCCGTTCATTTCGTATTGTTTCAAAAAAACTTTAGACCAACGATTTAACAAATGAAAGAGTTTTTAAAGACGCATTAACTGGTATACGGGAAATGTCTGATCATTTTCATGTATTTTTGTTGGTAAAAATATGTGTTTTAAGTGACATTTTAACTGGCGTTTTGTTTAAGAACTAATACTGGTTTAAGCTATATAGCGTACACTCAAATAAAAAAGTTAGTAAAGTCAGCAAAAAATTTTGCCGAGTCAGCAAAATTTTAGTTGGAGGGTGCTTGCAAAAAAATTGATAATGTCAGCAAAATTAGTAGATTCAGCAAAAGTTTGCAAACACTTAGTTGATTAGAAACTAAAAAACCCTTGCTAAAAATTAATAAAATTTTTGCTGAATATTAGTAGACAGAAAAAAACTCAAAACAATTTTTAGTAAAATTATACTTTTGTTAATTTATTTGCTGAAAATCATAAAACATATTTTTGTGATTCTTTTACAAATATAAAAATGTTCATACTCTCAAATTGACGATATGAATTAATGTAGTATCTAAAAACAATAGAAATAACTACTTACTACTTACATCAATTATTGTCCAAATTATGCTATATTTTAAAGGAACGCAAATGCCGCAGATAATTATAGAAACGAAACGAAAAAATAACAAAATATAACATATACAAAACTTTTTTGCAATAAGAAACAGAAAACATAAAAATCTTCCTAAGATGTATGCCTTTGTCTTTCGCTTTAGCCTGTCTATCTATAACATATTTGTTTGCAATTTGACCACACAAGATTATTAATATATATAAACCTTTAGTTTACAAATACACATTTAATTTTTATTAAATTTAAATATTTTATTTTGTCTTTTATCTAATTAATAGACAATTACTTTCACAAGCCGGTGACAACGCAAAATTTAAGTTGTTTGAATCCACAATTTTGTTTTATGTTTGAAAAACAGATACCAAAATCTTCCATGGCTGATTTTTTTATTTTATGTCTTACTAGAGTTGTACTTTTTAGTATAATTTTCCTCGTCACTACTACATCGTAATTCAGTCAGCCTATATCTCCCAGCCTGGTTGTCGTTCACACTATTGATGTGCTAATCAACACAATTTTTTTAGCAAAATAAAACATTAGTAAAATATTAGTAAAACATTAGTTCAAAACAGTTAAGTGCTGAATAAGTATAACTAAAATTTTAGTTTAAAACATAATTTTAGCAAAAAATTTTGCTGAAAAATAGTATACTTGATTTACAAGATGGTTTACTAACTCTTCTACTAACTTATTTTTTTGAGTGTACATATTAATGCCTACCAGATGAAAAAAGTTCTTTTTACTAATATACAACTTAGTTTATGAAATATTTTTTTAATATGACGTAATATATCATCATATATCATTGTATTGTATGTTATATATTAGCATCTCTTGTGTCATATGAAGTAGATATAAAAATATATATGCCCATATATTCTACAATATATGATCATATGTAGGGGCGCTTGTAGCACAATAACTCCAAATAAATTTTATTTCTTTTTTTTTTAAAAACTTTTTTCCTTTAACGGTTATAATTGTAATTTTTTAACAATTACAACTCTGTGATAATGCAGTTCACTTAATATCGTAAGGTTGAGAGAGATTATTTTTATTCATTTGTGTTAAATTTGATAGTGTGTGTGTAGAAATGATTTTATTAGTATTAGTGATAAACAAATTAATGCTGAATTAACGTTTAATTTCCAAAATTTTGGTACACTAATCTGGGTATAAATACCTTTTCATGCCCAAAAATCTTTCATTTTCTGATTGCTGCCATATTGTCTCCGGACTTACAAAAATTAATTGTGTTTTTTATTAAAAAAATTAATTCAAGTTTTTTTGAGAAGTAAGTTTTTTTATAAAAAAAGGTGAAGTGTTTTTTTTCAAATTATTTTAATTAATGACTTTTGTTAATTATTACATATTAGATTTTGAAATTAATTTCGAGAAAAAAAAAATTCAATTTTTTTTATCGGCTGTGCAATAAGGGGAAGATTATCCAGCTTAAATAATCTCAACATTTTGGTTATAAAGCAAAAGGTAAAGAAAAAAAAAAAATCCTCACACACACCCAGATTTATTAAAATGAATAAAACTAATTTTAATCTTTAACCCAATAGAATTTCTGGCGAGGCACAGGGAAACCTCTTCTGGCAGTCGTTCTTTTTTTTTGACATCTCGTCTAGCATCTTTAATGGGAACGGGAAACCCTCAGCACAAACCCGTCGGCAACAAATTTATCACATTAAAATAGTGAAAGTGTCAGTGATTCTTTGCTTTTGTTTAGAGAAAAAAAAACATATAAAACAATTATTTTTGTTAAAAATTCCTTTGAATTAACCCTAAAACTGATATTAAAATTTTGCGTATTAAAACTTAAAAAAAAAAACACAAGGAAAATTGCTTAATAAGAACAGCAAATAAGATTAACTATGAGCTAAATTTCAAGAAAAGTGTTAAAATCAAAACCTAAATTTTTTATATTGCACGAATTTTTAAAAAAAAAGAAACTAATTTGTTTCCAATAAAAATTAAATATATTACCAAAAGCAGAAGTGCCATAAAAGTGTTAATACAAACAGGCAAAAAAAAAAAAAAAAAAATTCATAAAAAGTGAAAAAAAACTAGTTCCTTATAGTTATACAAAAGCAAAGTGACTAGAAATCCAAAAATTAAAATTAATTAAATCTAAATTATTTGCTCCTAAAAATATTAGAAAAATGTTATTTAAATTAATTTAAAACTCGAAAAAATAATTAAATATTGTTATTTTTATTTAAAATTTAATTTTTTTTAAACTCGGTTTCATATGTAAGTGCAAAAATCATAAAAAAAGAGAAAAAAAAACAAAAAGTATGCAAAATTTAACATAAAAAAAAAAACATTTGTTTTATAATATCTAAAATTAGAAAAAAAAAAAAACGAAAAAACTTGTTTTCGGAAGTGTTAAACGGAAAAAAAAAATCAAATAAAAATAAATTTTTTTTTATATAAATAATTTTTTTTTATACAAATTGTGACCATCCATCAGTCCAGGACACCAGCGAAAGATCTTTCGACGTGGGATCCCAAGGAAACTGTAAGTTTTTTACATAAATTTTTATTAGTAATTTTTTTTAAAAAGAAATTTAAATATCAAATACTGATAATTAATTAAATTGATTGAAAACTCAAATGTTATTAACATAGTTCTGTTAATAACAGTGAAACATAATTTTTAAATTAATTTTGCTAAGCTTTTATTAAAAAAATAAAGTTATGAGTGTTTGATATTTTATGTTTCTAAAAGTGATACCGCGGAAATAATAGTTTCATTCGATCGGGAATTAAATTTCGAGAAATTAGAGTATAATGATGACCCATATACCTTAAAAATTGAAAAAGTTATTCGCGATTTTATAATTATCGAAATTGGTAAAATTTAACAGTGCTTAGTAAAAATAGATAAAAACATACGTTTGCTTAATTACACCGTTTAACCTACCTATTTTTTTTGTATCGAACTACGTTGGTAATTAGCTGATTGGCTTTACTTATCCTGTTGGCACAACGCTAGCACCTCTGCCCGGCAACCAGAGGGTTCCCAGTTCAACTCCCGGTAGCGCACATCGAAATTTTATTTTTTTATTTTTTTATATTTTTTTTATTCACAAAATTTATTTTTTTGTTATTTTGTCAATAACATTTGAAAAAAAAAATGTTTTCGCTAAGAAAATATTCTTTTTAAATTTTTCCTTTTAAATTCCAAATTCTGTTTTTTTTATAAATTTAATTTAAATAAATTAATAAATTCGATTTTTTTTTATAAATGTTGCTTTTTCGCGTTAAATATGTTTTTCTTTTTTTTAAATAATTTTCATTTTTAATACCTGGAAAAAAAAATTCATTTCAATATCTAAAAAAAAAAAAATATAAATCAAAAATAAAAACAATCAAAATTTAATAATAAAACAATGCTGTTATAATTTTTTTTGTATTTCCTTTTTAATTTTGTTATTAAACAACAAAAAAATGCTATTTTTAGCATAAGACTAAAATCCCTTTGAAAATAACTATTTTACATTTTATTTAAATTTTGATTGTTACATGGTGTAACCAACGAGAGTGCTACTGGTCAATATATTCCTACCGGATACGTAGGCTACGGTATAGCGTAGAGGTAGTGCGTCTGGCTGACAACCCGGAGGTTCCAGGTTCGAATCCCGGTCCGGTCAAAGATTTTTTTTTAGTTTTTTTTAATTTTTATTAATATTTTTAATGTTTTAAAACTATCAATTCGATTTTTCAAGATAAAAATTTTTTTTTGATAAAATTATTTTTTTACTCGGGTATATATTATAATTTTTTTTTTGAGTGATTTTGCACATTTTTATTATTATTTTATTATTTTATCGTTTCAATATCCGAATTGGATATTCATTTATCTATTTAAAATATCCGAACTGGATATTTCGTTTTCTTTTTCAGCTATTTTTATTATGATTTTTGCACATCCGGTTTAAAATTTTTTTTTGCTTTTGTTTTTTTTTATTGTTCTAATATTTTAAAGTTAATTTAATTTTTTTTTTACTTAATTATGTTAAATTTTTTTTTAATTTCACAATTAATTTTTCTTTTTGCTATTAGTTGAATAACTATTTTTAAGATAAACATTTTAATGTTTAAGAAAAATTCCCTTTTTAATAAAAACTTTGAATTTTTGAAATGAAATTCTAAACTTTGCATTATGATTTCTGTCTAGCTGTTCGAATAGTTTAACTTATCTATGGGATCATGCATAATATTTAATGCTTTCCGCAGCATGATCATGGTTGGGTGGGGAAAATGTCGTGTCAACATCTAAACACGCACCCCGTCAACAATTTTCATTTCTGATCTTTATTAAAAATCTTGTTTTTCTTTCACTTCCGTTCCCGCTCAATCTCTCTATCTATCTCTCTTTTACCCATCTAAAAGCATGCAAAAATTAAATAATTCCTGTAGTTATGCTATGAATTATTGCGAAAAAGTAGTAACGAACTCCCCCATTAGCCGACGAGCCGGAAGCCGGAAAGAAATGCATGCTACCACTACAGATTTTCGCATAACAACATTTTTGGTAGAATTTATAAAACGTTACATGCTACAGATATTATTTTTGGCGCCCAACGTGGGGCCCACGCACACATACACGATAATGCTTCTCATTGTTAACATCTTTTTGAATTTTTATTCAAGTTCTTGTGTGGTCCCAATTAAATTTCTTTATATTCTGAAATCTTTTATATCCCCAATCTTATGTAACTTTGTCCAAATATTCTTTATCTTGTTCTATAAATTTTCATTATTTTCCTTTTCGCATGATTATTTTACTTTTTGGAATTAACATACAACAACAAGCTTGATGTTAACCAACTGTTAAATATTAATCATACGCCTACGTTTACTTCTTCAGTAGCTATATCAATTTTTTTATTAGTTTTTCTGGAAATGCTTTCGTTTGGATGAAAAATTCTGAACACTGACCGTCTAATTAATGATTAATTTCGGTATAACTCCCTCATTTTTGTTTTAGTTTAATTGGAATTGACTGTTTGGAAAGTTTTCAGACTAGTACCAATTATTCTTCCCTCTCTCTCTTTTTACTTAAATCTTTTTCTATCTCTATATTTTCCTCAAGTTTTTTTTTAAATTTCTGATTTAATATTGTTGACTTTAATTTAACTATTCGTCAGTTTAGTACAGAAATCAAACCTATTTATGATTTATCTCGTCTATCGCTCGCGCTCAAATTAAAACAAAAATTATTAAATATCTTGATTCGATTTTTAATTCGATTTTTATTCCAATTTAATTTTCTCATATCTGAAAATTATTTTAAAAATATATATTATAGGTTTTTCTAGTTTTCATTTAAATATTTCTAATTACACGATTTTAGATTCTAGTTAGGTTGAACCGACCCAGCGTTCTAATAGATTGATTTTTTTTTATTTTGTTCAAAAAGTTCAAATACAAATTTTGTTGGAATTTGAATTCTGAATATCCCATTACATTTGAATTTTTATTATCATCTAGTTTTTTCTAAAGCATTTGAAAATTTGAAAATTTTGAAAATTATTTGGATTTTTTTATGCTTTTCTATATTCTAAAATTCGATATTACATTTTTTTTATTCAGCTAAGCTTTAGAATTTAGTTTCCTTCGGATATAATAATTTTCTTCTCACAACATATTAGAATGTTTTAACGTGGCTAAAATAAAAATATTTTTTTATTTCACATTTTTTTATTTAAACATTTTTGAATTAAACAAATTTAGCTTATTCATTAATTTGGCCTGAATTTTTTTCTCGTAAGAGAACAAACTTTTTCCGTTATATTTTTTTAACAAATTATTTTTAATAATTTTTCAACCCTTTTTGCGCTCTTCACTTATTTTGGTAATTTTTTTTAATAATTTTTTTATCAACGCTCATTTACACCATTTTGTAGTGATATTTTTTTTGGTTCAATATTTTTCATTCAGTTTTTTTTCGTTCATTTAATTAATTTTATTTGAAAATCTCTGTGTTTTATTCAAGTAAATAGTTCAGTGTGATACTCATTCGAGGTGTTTTTTATTTTTTTTCCGATTCTCTATAGAATATTTGCTTTAATATTCCACATTTTCTTCGGTTTCGAGTTTTACTTTATATTTTTTTTAATAATATTTAAACATGGGTTTAACTGATAATCCTGAGGATTTTTCTAGCGCTGGATCTAGTCTAGTGAATTGTGTCTCTTGCAAGGAGGTTATTTCTGAATCGAAGTATATGTATATTCCCCCTTGTGGTCATCCACTGCACGTCGGATGTTTGAAGAAACTTCCTAAGACTAAGGCAGTTTGTCCATTTTGCAAAAGTAAAATTACTATTCCTTTAAAGTTGGCTACTCCTAATCCAACTTTACAGCCTACTATTTCTGTTACTAGATCACAAATACAACGTGCCCTAGACTTTGATACAAATAGGTCAGTTAATCCTAATGATCAAAATTTGCATTTACCTGAAAGTTTGGCAACAAGCTCTCCACAGAATCAACGTGACCAGGTTACCAATTTGGTTACAGCAGCTGTAAGTGCTCAACAAACCGACATGCTTACTCATCTTAGCCATCATTTTGATAGGGTAATTGAGGACAAAATTGAAGATATTTTTCGGAGGTTAAATTTAGGTAGCCAACAGCAAAATAATCAACCAGCTCTTGAACCGGAAGAAGCTGCAGCAGCAATTCCGACCAGACCTCGTACAGTGGCTGATGTTGAACAGCAAACGCTGGAACAACTATTAGGATTACCTAGCGCTAACAATAGTCAAAACCTGACTCAGAGCGCGAATAACTTAAATTTAAATGGAGGTCATGAATTTAATTCTTCCTCTTCTTCAGTTAGAACCGATAAAATAGGGCATATAATTGCTAACTGGAAAATTCGATTTACAGGTGATTCTCGCGGAATGTCTGTCGACAATTTTATTTATAGAATAGAAGCGTTGACAACCCAAACATTAGGTGGAAATTTCGAACTTCTTTGCGACCATATTTCAACTTTATTTGAATCCAAAGCCAATGATTGGTTCTGGAGACATCATCGCTCTGTAAGAAGAATTAGGTGGCCCATTCTGTGCAAGGCTCTTCGGGAACAGTACCAAGATTCTCGAACAGACGTCGATTTCCGCGAAATGATTCGAGATCGCAAGCAGAAATCTGGCGAAAGCTTCGACTCATTCTACGAGGCGATCGTAGATATCTCTGATCGTTTGTCAACACCCCTTCCAGAGAACGTTTTGGTGGAAATTTTGCGGCGTAACTTATTACCAGAAATTCAACATGAAATATTAAATCTTTCAATCTCTACCGTGTCGAAACTACGTGACATTTGCCGTCGTCGAGAGTTCTTTTTGCAAGACGTAGGAAAGAGGCAACCGTATTCGAAACCTTTCGTTCCTCGCGAACACGTACATGAAGTAGTTGAAAGTGAGGTAGAATCGGATGTTGAGGATGTTTCAGCAATTTCATTGACCTGTTGGAATTGTCAGAAAGCTGGACACAGGTATCAAGACTGCCTTGATGAACGTCGAGTGTTTTGCTACGGTTGTGGTGTTCCAAACATTTATAAACCAAATTGTTCGAATTGCAATGGTTCAAAAAAACTCACGAGGGAGTGCGCTGAAAAGTGCACGCAAACCAACGAACTCGACAATCGCCAATACCGAGTAATACTCAAACCGAATGGAATTTCAAGTCGTAAATCACATGATAATTTCAACTTAAATTCCAATTTTTCACAAAATGTTATTAATTCTAAACCGGATATAAATTTTCAAAGTTCTCAAACAACCGAACGTGGTTTTGATGAAACAAATTACCCAGATACTACCTCGTGTAATTCTACACAAATCTCGGATTTACCAAATTTAAATACTAATTCTTTGTATTCTTCTAATAACACAAATTTCAATCAGAATGATTCTTTACCGATTTCTTCGTCAAATAATTTTCCTAAATCTCACCCACCAACATACTTTAAGCCTTTTCATATCCGTTTAGCGGAATACAATGCTAAAAGAGCTACAATTTTTAATGAACCGCCACCCCAAACCTAAAAACGCTAGGTCTACTAAACGTGTTCAAGATTTCTGGAAGGAAGTCAAAAATACGCGTCGTAGCTTTTTGTGTACCATCTATGATAAACCGAATGACATTCGTCCATATGCTGACGTCGTTATTTTTGATAAACCTTACACTGGCTTGTTGGATACTGGTGCGTCAGTAAGTTGTATAGGAGCAAAAGCAGCAGCAGATTTTCTAGAGTCCAATGAACAGTTTAAAAGGATTCGCTCTTTCGTTAAAACTGCTGATGGAAAACCGCAAAATGTGTTAGGGTTTGTTAAAACAACAGTCACTTTTAGAGGAGTAACCAAACCAATAAAACTGTATATCGTTCCGAAGTTATCCCAAAATTTGTATTTAGGTATAGATTTTTGGATAATGTTTGATTTGTTACCTCCAGGATTGGTCTCTGAACTTCAATTGAAATTATTTTATAACGGTCTAACCGAAATCTCCACTGATCAACGTCCTCTTTCGGATCTACAAAAACAACAACTTCAGGTTGTTATAAAATCTTTTCCGTCATTTGCTGAAGAAGGTTTAGGTCGAACAAATATCATATCTCATGTTATAGATGTTGGTTCCGCCATACCTATAAAACAGCGTCATTTTCCGGTATCTCCAGCAATGGAGAAACTGATTTATGCCGAACTAGACCGGATGTTAGCAAATGACGTAATAGAGGAGTCGGATAGTCCCTGGTCCTCTCCAATTGTCCTTGTTCGTAAGCCAGGCAAAGTCAGATTATGTCTAGATAGCAGAAAAGTGAATTCAGTAACGGTCAAGGATGCATATCCTTTGCCTAATATCGATGGCATCCTTAGTCGGTTACCGAAGGCAGAGTTCATAACTAGTCTAGACTTAAAGGATGCGTTTTGGCAAATCCCACTTGACAAATCGTCGAAGGAGAAGACAGCATTTACTGTTCCTGGCCGTCCCTTGTACCATTACAAGGTCATGCCTTTCGGCCTCTGCAATGCGCCACAAACTATGTCGAGGCTAATGGACAAGGTGATACCGGCGGATTTGCGAACAGAAGTGTTTGTCTATCTGGACGATTTGTTGATTGTTTCGGATTCGTTTCAAAGACATTTGGAGGTTCTTCGGGAAGTAGCTAGGCAATTTCGTTCTGCAGGACTGACCATAAATGTTGAGAAATCAAAATTCTGCGTACAGGAAGTCCGATACCTTGGCCATTTGGTAGGGAATGGGGTGATTCAAACAGACCCGGATAAAATATCGGCCATAATTGAATTCCCGACACCGAGGTCTGTTAAGCAACTCAGACGTTTCTTGGGTATGTCCGGTTGGTACCGGAAGTTCATTAAGAACTACGCAGCTGTTACTTCGCCTTTAACAGATTTGTAAAAGACCAGTAGAAAATTTGTTTGGAGCGACGACGCTCAAAAAGCATTTGAGGAATTAAAGAACATCTTGACTACCGCCCCAGTGTTGCATAGTCCTGACTTTTCACAGCCTTTTTATATTCACTGTGATGCTAGCAGCACTGGTATAGGAAGCGTATTGGTACAGAAAACTGCGGAAGGCGAAGAGTTTCCTATCGCCTTTATGTCGAAGAAACTGAACCAAGCCCAACGCAATTATTCGGTTACCGAACAGGAATGTTTAGCAGCAATGCTAAGCATTAAAAAGTTCCGAGCGTACGTTGAGGGTCATGAGTTTACAGTGATTACAGATCATGCATCACTAAAGTGGCTCATGTCCCAAACCGACCTCAATTCGCGGCTAGCAAGATGGGCTTTGAAACTTCAGGGCTTTGATTTTAAAATTGAGCACAGAAAAGGCAGCAAAAATGTAGTTCCCGATGCACTTTCGCGTACTAACACTGAAGATCTGTCCGAAGTCCATGGGTTAAATTTGTCCGTTTTAGATGACTCTGGGGTCTTCGTGGATTTACAATCCGAAAAATTTAAAAGTACGGAATACACACAACTGTTGGACAGAATTAAGGAAAATCTTGATAAAACTCCTGACCTAAAGATTATAGACGGTTTTCTATACAGACGGACTGAACACTGTTCTGGTGAACAAGTACAGGATGATCTTGCCTGGAAGCTGTGGATTCCAAGGGATATGATCAGAGAGATTTTGGAAAAGGCTCACGATAGTCACTTGTCATGTCATGGTGGAATAACTAAAACATTAGAGCGCATACGTCGGTTTTATTTTTGGCCAAATCTGGTAAACGACGTCAAAGAATATGTCAATGCTTGCGACGTTTGTAAAGAGACTAAACACCCTAATTATGTCACTCGACCACCTATGGGAAAAACTTCTTCTACGTCTAGATTCTTCCAAAAACTATACGTAGATTTTCTTGGACCATATCCTCGTTCAAAATCAGGTCACGTCGGAATTTTTGTTGTACTCGACCATTTCTCGAAGTTCTGTTTCCTTAAGGCCGTTAAAAAGTTCACAGCGGATGTTGTCATCAAGTATCTTGAGGAAGAATTATTTCACACCTTTGGCACGCCGGAATCTATAGTTTCAGACAACGGGTCTCAATTTAAGTCGTCCCAGTTCAATAAACTGTTACAGAATTATGGCATTAACCATGTGTATACCGCGGTTTATTCGCCCCAAGCAAATGCATCTGAACGCGTCAATCGTTCAGTTCTATCAGCTATCAGGGCTTATATTAAACACGACCAAAGTAATTGGGATGAGTACCTCAGTAGCATTTGTTGTTCTTTACGATCAGCTGTGCATTCTTCTATAGGTATTTCTCCTTATTACATGGCGTTCGGACAACATATGATTACCAACGGTAAATCATATTCACTTCTGCGAAATTTGGAAATGCTTGACGATAGGGCTGTTAAATTTGATAGAGAGGATTCGTTTGATGTGATAAGAAACCGAGCTGCAAAGAATATGACTGGACAACAAGACAGGAACGAAAAGTCTTATAATCTGAGATCTCGTGAAGTTAGTTATGTGGTAGGCCAAGAGGTCTTTAGGCGAAATTTTCGTCAAAGTAATTTTGAAAAGGGGTATAATTCTAAGCTTGCTCCGCCATTTGTAAAAGCCCGAATTCGTAAGAAAACTGGCAACTGTTACTACGAACTAGAGGATTTGAATGGAAAATCTGTAGGAGTATACCACGCCAAGGACATTCGGCAATGATCTTATATACTGATTCAAATTATTTAGATTTTTATATTTTTCCTTTTTTTTGCTACAAGCGGTATCAGTTTTGATAGCTTGGTAGCCCCAAACCTGATTTTGGCAGGGGGGTTATGTAGGGGCGCTTGTAGCACAATAACTCCAAATAAATTTTATTTCTTTTTTTTAAAAAACTTTTTTCCTTTAACGGTTATAATTGTAATTTTTTAACAATTACAACTCTGTGATAATGCAGTTCACTTAATATCGTAAGGTTGAGAGAGATTATTTTTATTCATTTGTGTTAAATTTGATAGTGTGTGTGTAGAAATGATTTTATTAGTATTAGTGATAAACAAATTAATGCTGAATTAACGTTTAATTTCCAAAATTTTGGTACACTAATCTGGGTATAAATACCTTTTCATGCCCAAAAATCTTTCATTTTCTGATTGCTGCCATATTGTCTCCGGACTTACAAAAATTAATTGTGTTTTTTATTAAAAAAATTAATTCAAGTTTTTTTGAGAAGTAAGTTTTTTTATAAAAAAAGGTGAAGTGTTTTTTTCAAATTATTTTAATTAATGACTTTTGTTAATTATTACATATTAGATTTTGAAATTAATTTCGAGAAAAAAAAAATTCAATTTTTTTTATCGGCTGTGCAATAAGGGGAAGATTATCCAGCTTAAATAATCTCAACATTTTGGTTATAAAGCAAAAGGTAAAGAAAAAAAAAAAATCCTCACACACACCCAGATTTATTAAATGAATAAAACTAATTTTAATCTTTAACCCAATAGAATTTCTGGCGAGGCACAGGGAAACCTCTTCTGGCAGTCGTTCTTTTTTTTTGACATCTCGTCTAGCATCTTTAATGGGAACGGGAAACCCTCAGCACAAACCCGTCGGCAACAAATTTATCACATTAAAATAGTGAAAGTGTCAGTGATTCTTTGCTTTTGTTTAGAGAAAAAAAAACATATAAAACAATTATTTTTGTTAAAAATTCCTTTGAATTAACCCTAAAACTGATATTAAAATTTTGCGTATTAAAACTTAAAAAAAAAAAACACAAGGAAAATTGCTTAATAAGAACAGCAAATAAGATTAACTATGAGCTAAATTTCAAGAAAAGTGTTAAAATCAAAACCTAAATTTTTTATATTGCACGAATTTTTAAAAAAAAAGAAACTAATTTGTTTCCAATAAAAATTAAATATATTACCAAAAGCAGAAGTGCCATAAAAGTGTTAATACAAACAGGCAAAAAAAAAAAAAAAAAAAATTCATAAAAAGTGAAAAAAAACTAGTTCCTTATAGTTATACAAAAGCAAAGTGACTAGAAATCCAAAAATTAAAATTAATTAAATCTAAATTATTTGCTCCTAAAAATATTAGAAAAATGTTATTTAAATTAATTTAAAACTCGAAAAAAATAATTAAATATTGTTTATTTTTATTTAAAATTTAATTTTTTTTAAACTCGGTTTCATATGTAAGTGCAAAAATCATAAAAAAAGAGAAAAAAAAAACAAAAAGTATGCAAAATTTAACATAAAAAAAAAAACATTTGTTTTATAATATCTAAAATTAGAAAAAAAAAAACGAAAAAACTTGTTTTCGGAAGTGTTAAACGGAAAAAAAATCAAATAAAAATAAATTTTTTTTTATATAAATAATTTTTTTTTATACAAATTGTGACCATCCATCAGTCCAGGACACCAGCGAAAGATCTTTCGACGTGGGATCCCAAGGAAACTGTAAGTTTTTTACATAAATTTTTATTAGTAATTTTTTTTAAAAAGAAATTTAAATATCAAATACTGATAATTAATTAAATTGATTGAAAACTCAAATGTTATTAACATAGTTCTGTTAATAACAGTGAAACATAATTTTTAAATTAATTTTGCTAAGCTTTTATTAAAAAATAAAGTTATGAGTGTTTGATATTTTATGTTTCTAAAAGTGATACCGCGGAAATAATAGTTTCATTCGATCGGGAATTAAATTTCGAGAAATTAGAGTATAATGATGACCCATATACCTTAAAAATTGAAAAAGTTATTCGCGATTTTATAATTATCGAAATTGGTAAAATTTAACAGTGCTTAGTAAAAATAGATAAAAACATACGTTTGCTTAATTACACCGTTTAACCTACCTATTTTTTTTTGTATCGAACTACGTTGGTAATTAGCTGATTGGCTTTACTTATCCTGTTGGCACAACGCTAGCACCTCTGCCCGGCAACCAGAGGGTTCCCAGTTCAACTCCCGGTAGCGCACATCGAAATTTTATTTTTTATTTTTTTATATTTTTTTTATTCACAAAATTTATTTTTTTGTTATTTTGTCAATAACATTTGAAAAAAAAAATGTTTTCGCTAAGAAAATATTCTTTTTAAATTTTTCCTTTTAAATTCCAAATTCTGTTTTTTTTATAAATTTAATTTAAATAAATTAATAAATTCGATTTTTTTTTATAAATGTTGCTTTTTCGCGTTAAATATGTTTTTCTTTTTTTTTAAATAATTTTCATTTTTAATACCTGGAAAAAAAAATTCATTTCAATATCTAAAAAAAAAAAAATATAAATCAAAAATAAAAACAATCAAAATTTAATAATAAAACAATGCTGTTATAATTTTTTTTGTATTTCCTTTTTAATTTTGTTATTAAACAACAAAAAAATGCTATTTTTAGCATAAGACTAAAATCCCTTTGAAAATAACTATTTTACATTTTATTTAAATTTTGATTGTTACATGGTGTAACCAACGAGAGTGCTACTGGTCAATATATTCCTACCGGATACGTAGGCTACGGTATAGCGTAGAGGTAGTGCGTCTGGCTGACAACCCGGAGGTTCCAGGTTCGAATCCCGGTCCGGTCAAAGATTTTTTTTTAGTTTTTTTTAATTTTTATTAATATTTTTAATGTTTTAAAACTATCAATTCGATTTTTCAAGATAAAAATTTTTTTTGATAAAATTATTTTTTTTACTCGGGTATATATTATAATTTTTTTTTGAGTGATTTTGCACATTTTTATTATTATTTTATTATTTTTATCGTTTCAATATCCGAATTGGATATTCATTTATCTATTTAAAATATCCGAACTGGATATTTCGTTTTCTTTTTCAGCTATTTTTATTATGATTTTTGCACATCCGGTTTAAAATTTTTTTTTGCTTTTGTTTTTTTTTATTGTTCTAATATTTTAAAGTTAATTTAATTTTTTTTTTAACTTAATTATGTTAAATTTTTTTTTTATTTCACAATTAATTTTTCTTTTTGCTATTAGTTGAATAACTATTTTTAAGATAAACATTTTAATGTTTAAGAAAAATTCCCTTTTAATAAAAACTTTGAATTTTTGAAATGAAATTCTAAACTTTGCATTATGATTTCTGTCTAGCTGTTCGAATAGTTTAACTTATCTATGGGATCATGCATAATATTTAATGCTTTCCGCAGCATGA